>CAJHNH020008412.1:444773-449762 GCA_905116865.2 Candidula unifasciata | reverse complement strand
CTCAAGTCAATGAAGACTGGCTTGTCAACAGCCTATTGTCTTGGACACTGAAACATATTGGCAGCGGAGGACATAGTACCAGGGAAAGAGAGCAGGGGGCGACCAGTACGAAGATAGATACAGAATATGGGAGGCACCTTAGGTATAAAAATTACACAAGGCGGGAGAACTGGTTTTTAGGAGAGGACAAAAAGGGGGAGGGGGAGCTGTGATGAGAGCAACAATGTGTGAAAACTCTGCGACAGGATGATAATGAGAATGAGGGTAAGGAGGAGGGAGAAGGACGGTGATATACAGGGAGGTTTAAACCTGAATATTTAGGTCCCCATGGCTAGTACAGTCGCCCTTGACTGTACAGACTTGGATTTTAGTTTTGCCCTGGACATTTAGAAAATTCATTATCTTATCGATCGATGATTGAGAGCTCTTCGTTCTTATCCGTTCAACCAGCTGTTCCTCTATGGAACTACTTCTTCTGCCTTTCTATCCCCCAATGGAGCATAGGCCCTTAACCAACTCACGCCAAGTCGTTCTATCCTTCGCTATTACATGGAGCTCTCCCCCACGTCCTTCCCATCTTTCTAACGTACTTCTTCTACTTGAAGAGCCTCCCCTCATCTTGGTTGGCTGGGTTTTATTTGCTTCTCTTTTTGACTTATCCATGGTTGGTTGGTTTTTGTGGCTATGGTTTTTACAGGATGAGGTAGCTAACCTCAAGCCCAACCCTTCCTTAGTCGCCTCTTACGACATGCCTGGTAGGGTGCAGTGTCACTATTCTTTGCTTTCCGTGAGGCCGAACTACTACTGAATGAAAACTGATCATTGTGTAGCAGATCCTGTGCAGAACGCTGTTTATCTCCTCTTTTCTTCTTTTTTGAGGGGGCGGGGGCGGGGGGGGGAAGGGGTTTGCCTTTATGTAAAGAAAACGACCCTTTTGTATGCCTTGTAGGTGTATTGGGCATGTAGGGCTAGACCTATATTTTATAGATCAGTCGGCACTTGGTGGTTGATGTGGTCAGCACCACACCGACCGGTTTTACCGCACAGAACTGCACCTTGTACCGACCCAAGGCTGGGTTGACCTAGGAGCTAAGATCATCCCCCCCCCCCCCCCCCCCCAAAAAAAAAAAACTGGCTCCGTTACGACCTGAACCCACTACCTTCCGATCCGCATGCGAGCGTCTATCCGTTACACCACGACGACTATCTTATCTTAATTGTCAAATTCAAATTCAGTGAGGTGTGTGTTGTGTTTTTCTGCAACTTCCCACATGTTCTCATGGCTGAGAAAGTGGTCTGAAATTCCGTACACAAGTCGCTGCGCAATCCTTGTGTTTTGTCTTGGACGGCTGTATACTGACTTGATCTGGTCTGCCCAAATTGAGGGTATTTGTCTTGTACCGAGGTTAGTGGTGTTCAGACTGATTTCAAGACCCTTAATTTTTTTTTTATACAACAGTGAATGTTGGAAAATGACAGCGGGAATCACACAAAATAAAGGAATGTAAACTGACATGGGATTCCATGGGCACAAAAGCAACAGACTCGCAGCAATAGAGATCACATGTGAATGCCTTATGTATCAAAAGCGACATGAAGAGGATACTGTACCGTACTATTTTTTTTTTTTTTTTTTACGTTTAGACGCAACAAAACCTCGTGATACTGACATTTGTTTATTATTATTATGTCGATGATGATAATGATAGTGATGATGATAGTAATGATTATGTTACTGATAATGATAAAAAACATTTAAAAACTTTGACACTATATTGTGCAGCTTAGCGTAATTACTACTAGTATTTTAAGTCAATGGGGTATAATTTTTAAACCATCCTGGTCCCTTTTTTCTTCATGTGCTGATAATTGTTTTCAAGCCGAAACATCCATATGTCGTTCGTGATTTTGATAATGCGAAGCTAACTACTCCTACTTTCTGTTATGGGGTTTTTTTTTTTTTTTTTTTTTCTATACAGTACATTTCAAAAGTTGTTCCACTGATCAACAGTAATAAGTCCTGTGCGTTTCTGGGTACAAAGGCGGCTTCTTAAACTAAGCACGCCATTTTGTATAGTTTGTGTAATTTTTTTTATTACTGTTGTGTTGTGTTGTTCGCCCCAGAAGTTGTACGTAAGTAAAGTCAAGAACCCTTTTCCACGCCTTTAGGCGTATAGGGCTAGACCTATATTTTATAGACATATCGGTACAAGATGGGTGACGTGGTCAGCATCACGCCGGCCGCCTTTACTTCATGGAACTGCACCCGGTACCCACACAAGGCTGGGTCGACCTGGGAGCCAAGATCATTTGTGACAAGTCCAGTACCGCCAGGGAGCGAGCCCAAAACCTTACGATCCGCAAGCGAGCGTCTGGCCGCTCCGCCATGGCGACTCCCGCCCAAAAGTTGTACCGAACTTTACAAATCTGAAACTAAGTACCCATTCTTTGTAACTTGTTGAAATGTGACTGGCAATCTGTTAATAATCATGTAGTTGTATGATTATTTTTTTTTTATGTCGACAATCGTCTAGTTTTAATTTTGCATTGTTTGCCAAATGACACACATTCAAAGCAAACACTCGGCAAGATTACAGTTATTTTAGTTACGGGAACTTTTGAAAACATCAGATTGCATGCGTTTTATAAGCATTTTACTCTCATGTGGTCATCACCAAAATCAACCTAATGTGAGTTACAAGAACACAGTTTCTCATTGCATGCAGGATAGGCTATAAAAATAATCACCAGGCATCGCTGCACGTGTGAAATGATAGTAATTTCCATGCGTGTTTCAGTTACTTATGTTCTGAATTGTTAGTAGCACACAAATTATTAGTCAAACAAAGATCAACTAAATTCGCCACTTTAAGAAAAAAGCAGCATTTGCGCAGCTGTAAATTATAGAATCATACGGACATGGGAACTCGTGCAAAAATTCCTGCCGTCCATACAGGGGTTTTCGATATATTTATTACACTGTAAAAGTACGACTTTTGAAACGCATTGTAGTTGTAATTTTTGCTTCTCTCGGTCGGACATTATTGAATATCATGGCGTCGTTTTACTTACATTATCCGCCTACCAGTTGACGTCATGCCCTTAGTGACGAATCCCGGGATGTCGAAGCAGATTCGGTCTAAGACAATCTCGGCGTGTGGGTTGCAGAGTCAGCCAACACACGCTGAAAGACACTTTCTTGGCTATGTTTTCCCCCCAAGCTCCAATTTAGCCGACTCAAGTGCGTCATGTTTTCATTTTCCGTTCCTACTTTTGCCAAGAACCCATAACAATCATGAAAGAAAACATAACACAGAAGAGATCTGGTGGCGAGACCCCCAGGCCAGGCAGATCAGATAACACTGGGGAAGAGTGTGATACAGGGGTCAGTACTAGTAATCGTGATGACGGAGTTAATCCTGACTGTGTTACCAAGGAAATCCACTGTGTCAGACTAAGAAACAGAATGCGAATAGGAACGTGGAATGTGAGAAGTCTGTATGAAGGAAAGCTTAAAGTAGTATGTGATGAGATTGAAAGATTAAATATTCAGATCTTAGGAATTTGTGAACATCGTTGGAGTGGCAAGGGACATTTTATCAATGAATATGGAAGCTTTTTCGTATATTCTGGTAGAGATGTAAAAGGCCAGAGCGGAGTGGCATTTTGTTTAGATAAAACAACAGCAAAAGCTATTATGGGATATAATCCAGTTATTGATAGAATCCTAACTATCAGACTTAAAGGCCGTCCAAAAAACATAACTTTCATGCAGGTATATGCACCAACTTCAACAGCAGAGGAGGGCGAAATTGAAGATTTTTACGCCATACTGCAAGACACATTAAATAAAATTAATCAGAATGATATAATAATAATAATGGGAGATTTTAATGCTAAAGTAGGTACAGGCAGAGCTGAAAATGAGAGACACGTTTTAGGAAAATTTGGATTGGGTAATAGAAATGAAACAGGAGAAAAATTGATTGAATTTTGCATAGAAAATGAATTAACAATAGCTAACACACTTTATAAACAACACCCTAGAAGGCTTTTCACATGGACATCCCCTGACGGTGTTACCAAAAATCAGATAGATTACATTTTAATACAAAGAAGATGGAGATCGAGCATAACATCTGCAAAAAACCATGCGAAGTGCAGATTGCGATACAGATCATCAGTTACTAGAAGCAGATCTGAAATTAAAACTCAAAAAGCTTACCCGAGGACCAAGGCCATTTCGATTTGATCTCACAAAAATACCAGATGCATACAACGTAGAAGTGAAGAACCGTTTTGAGGTCTTGATGTCTGTACAAGAGGAAATGACACCTGATGAACTGGCGGTACAAGCTAGGGATATCTTGATAACAGCAGCTAAAGACTTAATACCCACCAGGACTAAGCAAAATAAACCATGGATCACACCATACACGTTAGAACTAATAAAACAACGAAGGGAACTGAAAAAGAAAGGAGAAACCAATGAAGGTAGGATGAAGTATAAAATTTTAACACGAGAAATAAGAAAGTACACAAGAAAGGATAAAAATCAGTATGTACAAGATTGCTGTATTAAAATAGAGCAGCATCACAAAAATGGAAGAGATTACGAAATGTTCAAGGAAATGAAGTTATTGACAAGAAATTTTCAACCTCAGTTAAATGTTATTTGTGACAAGTTGGGAAATACTTTAACAGAATCTAGACAAATTCTAGGAAGATGGCAGGAATACTGCAGCGGAATGTATGATATGAATGACAGTGAGGATATGAATGATATACATGAACCAGAAACAGTAGAGGCAGAACCTGAACCTTCATTAGATGAAATTTCATGGGCAATAAGGAGCCTGAAAAATGGTAAATCACCTGGATGTGATGAGATACCAGCTGAATTGATTAAAGCGGGAGGAGAAGAAAGCATAAAAATCTATCATGCATTATGTGAAAAGATATGGAAATATGGTATTTGGCCAAAAGACT
>CAJHNH020008412.1:374773-439773 GCA_905116865.2 Candidula unifasciata | reverse complement strand
TTTGCTGTGTTGTGGGCAGGAAGAGATTGTAGAGGTAACCGTGAAAGTCAAGTGACAGTTTGTTGATATTTCGTGAGCGGTGGTAGTTTAAAGATAATCTGTAAAATTTTCAGTGGAAGCTAACTTCTTGTTCGCTGTCTTTCTTTCTTTCTTTCTTGCTTTCATTCATCAATCTTTTTAACATATACGCCTGCTTTTTTACTGTTGTGAATAATCGTTGTCTCTGTTGTCGTACAATTTATATTTCGGTTTATTACTAAAGTTGAATTGTACAGAAACGAGCGAACCTTTTTTTTTTTGGTCCAAGAGTCATGAACTTTATTGTCAAAGGGTCATGAACTTTATTGTCAAAGGGTCATGAACTTTATTGTCAAAGGGTCATAAATTGGGTATGTGTGACCCGCTGTTCTTTTTTCCTTTTGTCAGACAAACGGACTGACGGGAGGACGGATGAACGGCTGGATGGAATGACAAACTGAAAAGCTATACACTGGATGGATGGATGGATGGATTGATAAATGGGTAGGGGGAAGGGCTTCTGTGCCGACGCTGTGTGGCTATGGTCGAAATCAACATCAAGCAGTCCGCTTTCAAATAACCCGCAGCTGGAATCGAACGATGAATTTGAGAATTAACGAAACGTTGCTGCAAAGCCTTAGCAATAGACTCCGACTGCCGTAAAAAGGCTTCAAGAACAGAAAAAGTAGATTATTGGTGGGCTGCGAGAAATGGAATGCTGGGGTAGTAGCTGCGGGGGGTCGAGCAATGAGACGGGTTCGTTAGCGGAGGAAATTGGTGCGGACAGGAGCCGGTGACTCGAAGACTAATACGGGAAATTAGAGTCTTTGTCGCGGGCGATGCCGTTGGAGAGACGCATTAGAAAGTGGAGGGTTAGCAGAGCCTGGTAATACTAGAGACAAATAGAGAGACTAACAAACAGGCGGGGAAATACACACTCAAGCACGCATGCACACACACACAAAGAAGCTCTCTCTCTCTCTCTCTCTCTCTCTCTCTCTCTCTCTCTCTCTCTCTCTCTCTCTCTCTTTCTCTCTCTCTCTCTCTACACAAACATACATACACGCACACAATAGATAGGCGCCAAAACAAAAACTCTTTTAGTCCCAAACAACGTGTGATGCGTAATTAGCACTGCTGTGAATACACTTCAACATGTAAGATGTTCGAGTCATTTTCCTTCTTTTTCGCCTTCTACTTCTTCTTCTTCTTCTTCTTCTTCTTCTTCTTCTTCTTCTTCTTCTTCTTCTTCTTCTTCTTCTTCTTCTTCTTCTTCTTCTTCTTCTTCTTCTTCTTCTTCGGCTGCTGCTGCTGCTGCTTCTTCTACTGCTACTGCTTCTTCTTCTTTTTCTTTTTCTTCTTTAAATGGACTTTGACAAATTGTACTATGGTTCGTATTGCCATAATGTGAAGTCGATTAGTCCTGTTTCTCATTTCTTTTCTTGGTATTTCACTATCATATATTTTTATATATCTTTTCAATATATTTTTATATATGTTTTCATGACATTGTTTTATCATATGTTTCGATGGTATGTTTTCATTATATTTTTTCATATCTCTTTATGATATATTTTCATTATATGCTTTCATGATATCCTTTCGTAATATCGTTTTTGTGGTATCATTTTATCTTTTCGTGGTATTTTTTGATGATTTATTTTCATATCTTTTTGTCATTTTTTTAATGGTCTTCCTTCAAGCTGCGATATTTACGCCATTCAGTGCAACACTTTCAATTTCAGCATACTCTTGATTAGTCGCTTTTTAAGACATGCCTATTAGGGGCAATAACTCTATTCACCTCCTCCTGATATCATCGTTCCGAAGTCGATCTTTCCTCGTCAGACGTAGCATAGTACGTAAACATTTCATTTCGGTCATTTCATTTTTGTCATTTCATTGCTGTCATTTCATTACTTTATGTAGTTACCACTTTTGCCCCGTGGGCGGAAGGGATGTGGTTGGGGGGAAGAGAAAAAAAAAAAGGGGGGGGGGGGAGTTGATAGGAGGCTGTGTCTTTAAGTCTGAGGATTAAGGGCCGCATGGCTAGTGCTATCGCCACGGACTGTACAGTTAATGGATTTTATTTTTTACCCTTGACAGAACAACGCCTATAACCTGACCCGGGATTCGAACCTGGGTCTCTGCCAAGAGAGCCTAGCGTTCTTAATGGTTCGACCAGCCGCTCCTCCGGCTATAGGCTTAACCTCCCTAAAACTGTTCTAACAATATATTCCCTTGTGGTTTTTGGAGAACCGCGTTTTGTTGGAAGGGGTTGGGGACGGGGTTGAACATGTTCAACTAGGCACCCCCCCCCCCCCCAAAAAAAAAAAAAAAAGGTGTCTTATTGGCCATGTCTATCGTACAGCTTGAAATCCACACTGACTCCTAACAAGCAAGTCATAAAAGGCCACTAATTATCAGTCCTTAGAAATCGAACTCCAAACTGTTCAAGTTCTAAAACCGTATCCTTGACCTTGTCCAGTCTTTATCAGAGGGGAAGGTACTAGCTGTAGCGTTTTTAAAGGGGTAGAAAATTATAGGGAAGTGAAAAAGTTGGTAAGAAAAACGCATAGTTTATGTTAGCTTTACAAAATAGATCACACAAAAAAAAACCAAGGACGTTGCGGCGATTAGCCTTCATCAGCACATAAAGAACAACTCAGTACACATACACAAATATGCTCTAACAATGAAGTGACTATATAGGACTCTAATGTACAAAATAAATGATACTAATCTGTGTCCCTGGCGAAAAACTTCGTTTAAAAGGATGACTAGGACAGGTTCTAGCCTATATTTCGCAAACGCGCGGACAGGGAGCAAAACACGGGGTCGGTATACCTGGAAAATGGGCCGAGTAGACGTCAACACACACAACAGCGTACACTGAGTGTCTAAAGAGGGAGTGAGGGGTTGGCCAATAAGGCGTAACCAGGGTTGGGTCGTGGGGATGACATTAGTCCATACGCGTGGAATAAAAGTGGTGCCTGCTTGTAGCTATAGCGTGCATACGATTATAGTAAAACGAGTATGATTGAAGGCGACACACAATGGATGAAGTAGAAACATCAAAAACATGATGCATTGTAATGCAAAACTAGACGAAACGATCAGGAAATGAAAAAAAAAATGTCTGCCGTGATATTCTGCCAGGCTGAATTCATGGAACCTTACCGGAAGTTCGGTGCGGACAGATAGAACGATTGGATGCTGGGAACTAGGGCGCTGGCACAGAGGGATGGGAGCTAGGTGAGCGCTCAATCCACTTACATATTTTCTAGGTAGAAGAGGGCGTAAGCCTTACTTTTGTACGTAATTCAGGTTACTAACGCCTCTAGTCACTTTTTGTTTAATCGGCCCGTGAACACAATTTGTGAACAAATTTTGACTCGAGATGCGAACAGTGCCTCGGCCTACGAACGCACAAACATGACTTTATATTTACTGTATTTTTTTTTCGGCACCCATTGCCGGCACTTTTTAATGCATTTTTTGAGGCACTGTAATAGACACTTTGTGGTGAGCAGGGCACTTTTCTTTTCTAAATGTTGATCTTCATTTCCTTGAGCCTGTTCTTGGTGCCATCGTTCCACTTTCTTCGTGGTCTTCCCCGTGTTCTGTATGTTATATTTCGTCAGTATGGCGTTTTGTCTCAACTGGCACTTGAGTTTTCCAGTAGTTGGCCAAACCATCTCACCTGTTGCTTTTTAATAAACTCCTTAAGTTTCAAAAACTCTATAACTTTACCTTTATTAAACTTGAACTTTATCTTTGATAAACTCTATAACTTTAACTTCAATAAACTCTTTAACGTTAACTTTAATAAACTCTATAAGTAACTTTTATAAAATCCATATCTTTAACTTTAATCAACTCTATAACGTTAATAAACTCTTTAATTTGAATCAACTCTATAACTTTAACTTCAATAAACTCTATAATTTTTAATGTAATAAACGGTATAACTTTAACTTTAATAAACTTTAAAACTTTACCAAACTCAATAACTGTAACTTTATTTTAAGAATCTCTACAACTGTAACTTCAACAAAGTCTATAACTTTAACTTCAATCAAGTCTATAACTTTAGCTTTAATAAACTCTATAAATTTAATAAACTCTGCAACTTTAATAAACTCTATAACTTTAGCTTTAATAAACTCTATAACTTTAATAAACTCTATAACTTTAATAAACTCTATAACTTTAATAAACTCTGTAACTTTAATAAACTCTATAACTTTAATAAACTCTGTAACTTTAATAAACTCTGTAACTTTAATAAACTCTATGACTTTAATAAACTGTATAACTTTAATTGCAATAAGCTCTATAACTTTAGCTTCAATAAACTCTATAACGTTAATAAACTCTGTAACTTTAATAAACTCTGTAACTTTAATAAACTCTGTAACTTTAATAAACTCTATAACTTTAATAAACTCTATAACTTTAATAAACTCTATAACTTCAATAAACTCTATAACTTTAATAAACTCTATAACTTTAATAAACTCTATAACTTTAAAAAACTCTATAACTTTAATAAACTCTATAACTTCAATAAACTCTATAACTTCAATAAACTCTGTAACTTTAATAAACTCTGTAACTTTAATAAACTATATAACTTTAATAAACTCTATAACTTTAATAAACTCTATAACTTCAATAAACTCTATAACTTTAGCTTCAGTAAACTCTATAACTTCAATAAACTCTATAACTTTAGCTTCAATAAACTCTATAACTTCAATAAACTCTATAACTTCAATAAACTCTATAACTTCAATAAACTCTATAACTTCAATAAACTCTATAACTTCAATAAACTCTATAACTTCAATAAACTCTATACCTTTAGCTTCAATAAACTCTATAACTTCAATAAACTCTATAACTTCAATAAACTCTATAACTTCAATAAACTCTATAACTTTAGCTTCAATAAACTCTATAACTTCAATAAACTCTATAACTTTAATAAACTCTATAACTTCAATAAACTCTATAACTTTAGCTTCAATAAACTCTATAACTTCAATAAACTCTATAACTTTAGCTTCAATAAACTCTATAACTTCAATAAACTCTATAACTTTAGCTTTAATAAACTCTATAACTTTAATAAACTCTATAACTTCAATAAACTCCAAAACTTCAGTAAACTCTATAACTTCAATAAACTCTATAACTTTAATAAACTCTATAACTTTAATAAACTCTATAACTTCAATAAACTCTATAACTTTAATAAACTCTATAACTTCAATAAACTCTATAACTTCAATAAACTCTATAACTTCAATAAACTCTATAACTTTAATAAACTCTATAACTTCAATAAACTCTATAAATTTAATAAACTCTATAACTTCAATAAACTCTATAACTTTAATAAACTCTATAACTTTAATAAACTCTATAACTTCAATAAACTCTATAACTTCAATAAACTCTATAACTTTAATAAACTCTATAACTTCAATAAACTCAATAACTTCAATAAACTCTATAACTTTAATAAACTCTATAACTTTAATAAACTCTATAACTTCAATAAACTCTATAACTTTAATAAACTCTATAACTTTAATAAACTCTATAACTTTAGCTTCAATAAACTCTATAACTTTAGCTTCAATAAACTCTATAACTTTAATAAACTCTATAACTTTAGCTTCAATAAACTCTATAACTTTAGCTTCAATAAACTCTATAACTTTAATAAACTCTATAACTTTAGCTTCAATAAACTCTATAACTTTAGCTTCAATAAACTCTATAACTTTAATAAACTCTATAACTTTAGCTTCAATAAACTCTATAACTTTAGCTTCAATAAACTCTATAACTTTAATAAACTCTATAACTTTAGCTTCAATAAACTCTATAACTTTAATAAACTCTATAACTTTAGCTTCAATAAACTCTATAACTTTAGCTTCAATAAACTCTATAACTTTAATAAACTCTATAACTTTAGCTTCAATAAACTCTATAACTTCAATAAACTCTATAACTTTAGCTTCAATAAACTCTATAACTTTAATAAACTCTATAACTTTAGCTTCAATAAACTCTATAACTTTAGCTTCAATAAACTCTATAACTTTAGCTTCAATAAACTCTATAACTTCAATAAACTCTATAACTTTAGCTTCAATAAACTCTATAACTTTAATAAACTCTATAACTTTTATAAACTCAATAACTTTAGCTTCAATAAACTCTATAACTTTAATAAACTCTGTAACTTTAATAAACTCTATGACTTTAATAAACTCTGTACCTTTAATAAACTCTATAACTTCAATAAACTCTATAACTTTAATAAACTCTATAACTTCAATAAACTCTATAACTTTAATAAACTCTATAACTTTAATAAACTCTATAACTTTAATAAACTCTGTAACTTTAATAAACTCTGTAACCTTAATAAACTGTATAACTTTAATAAACTCTGTAACTTTAATAAACTCTATAACTTCAATAAACTCTGTAACTTTAATAAACTGTATAACTTTAATTGCAATAAGCTCTATAACTTTAATTGTAATCAAATCTATAACTTTAATTTTGATAAAGTCTATAACTTAAGCTTTAACTTTAATGAACTCTATGGCTAGTTTTGGGTCTAATCTTATAACGTCTTTATTTTTAATGTTAACTCTTCCGGTTATTCCTGCAGATCTTCTAAAACATCTAATCTCTAGTGTTATAATTTTTCGTTTATTAGATTCAGTAAGGGTCCAAGTCTGACACTGGTAGCATACAGTTGTCCAAAATATAGTTTTTACTAGACTTGCCTTGATAGACAAAGGTATACTTGCCAAAAGTCTTGTTAGTTGTCACATGGCTTGATGTTACTTTCGCATACAGCCTGTTGATTTCGCTATTCATTTTTCCTTCTAATGTGAAAATAGCATATGTATTGAAATTCACTTTTTTTTTTTTTTTTTAAATCTCTGTATCATTTACTGTTACTGACATTGTTTCTGGTTGTCTACCTTCAACAGTGTCTGTGACTTTTCTAATCTTTTTTTTTTCATATTATATTTGTTAGGAGTGTTGGGGAATGAACAGTAGACAGACTGGCTGGGTCCGAACCAATGGGTGGGGAAGTTATTCGTCATAAGCTAGATTCGGTCAAGGCCCTTTGGGAGCTTGTGAATAATATACGGAGGCACGAACAGATTATAAACTGGAGAGAACGGCACAGCTATGAGTACCAGAGTTTTTGTCTGGTGGCAATGGAGGTTTTGTAAGGGGGCATCAATCAATCAATCAATCCTCGTCGAGCCCAGAGGTACATAAGGCAGAGACAAACTGTCGCCACTCAGTTTTGTCCTTCGCGTAGCCTCGAGTTTAGCCTCTAGAAGTGCAGATTTGATCTTTCCATGTGAACCACAACAATTTTATGAGAAGTCTTTTCTCAAAACCTCCGAGCATGCTCTTTATCCTTCTGTCTGTTTTCCAAGTTTCCTCTCCATAGAGGAGAACTGTCCTAACGCATGTTTTGTATATCCTGAGTTTAGTTTTAGTGCTGTAGATGGTTGACCTCCAGTCTCTTGTAAGAAGAATTTGCTTTTGCAATTCTCTGCTTGATTTCAGCCATTACATTTCAATCCGAGAAGATATCGGGGGGCATAATAGAGTGGTTTTTGTGTGTGTATGGCGGCATTGACTTTCTCAACCTCCTACTCCTCCTTTCCATTCCCTCATATTCCTCATCCTTCTTCTTTTTCTTCTTCTTCTTGTTCTTCTTCTTCTTCTTTTTGTTCTTCTTCTTGTTCTTGTTCGTGTTCTTGTTCTTGTTCTTCTTCTTCTGCTGCTGCTGCTGCTCCTTTTTCATTTTTTTTAAATCCTTCTCCTTCTCCTCCATGTTATCATCGCCCGTCTGAACAAGAGGAACTGAGATCTAGACTGAGGCACTGTTAGATATCCGTGAGCAGTTAAAACTATCCTTCTCCAAAACGAACCCAAACCAACTGAAAACTAAACAAATAACCAGAATGACGAAGAAACACCGTAAAGGAAAAAAAAAAAAAACTGGAAATTGGACGGAATCGATATTCGAATAAGAATATTGTTTCGTTGGTAATGTTGATGTTAATCAATGCTTGGCCCCGTTTCCAGTCCTAATTTTAAAAAGAGCTCACAGCCAGGAGGTTGATGTCTTCCCGCCCCCACTCACTTCCAAACAAATCACGAGATGTTTAGTCAACGATCCAGACTTGCGGAAAGAGGAGCATCTAATATTGGGGGACATGTGTGATATAAAACTGTCCCGTCGCCGGAATCCTGAATACAAGCAAGTCCAGCAGAGACAGGCCATTGAAATATGGGTTTTTGGAAAACTGGGACGAGTTTCTCATCTGGCGTAGAAAGGCCACAAAACAAAACTGTAGAAGGGAAATTCTGTTTTTTTAAATATCCTTTTCATTTCTGCATCCTGGAAGATTGACACCTCGTGACTCAATAAGCCATTATTGGAATACCAATCAAACCCATCCCCCCCCCCACCCCCAATGTTTGCAGACTATGTAGCATCTATTGCTTAGGCGTTGCCAATCCGACTATAATTCCAACGTACCGTGATCGAAACCCACTGCTGGCTGCGTGGATTTTTATCATGTTATGGGGAGTCGCAGGTCGACCCAGCCTAAAATGAGTACCAGGATGGCTGTCATGGGGAAGTAAAGACGGCCGGCGTAAGGCTGACCACATTACCCGTCTGGTGCCGATTGATCAATAAAAATATGGGATTCTCTTCCCAATGCCCGTTGCGCCCAAGGCGTGAAAAGGGGATCTCTACTTTATGATTGCAGACTGAATGATTGATATCAAGTGACTCAAGCAGTCAGTATTCTGATGTGAATTCAACAGGAGCAAATCACAGAAAGCTTCTTTAACTGTATAAGATAGTTGGTAGGGGAACTCAGTGGTTATGAACGGTGTATATCAAGCGTGACATCCAACTTGTGTCAACAGCTTCGGGTAGAGAAGCGTTTTGGGGAGGATAATAGCCTTATTTCTAAAGACGAGCTATTGCAGTATAAACAGTTCCTGTTATGGGGGTACAGGTCAGACCCATAGCCTTAGCTGGCAGCTGATCCTTTTCTGTCCCCATGGAGGATTGAATTTTTCGTTATTGTAAAGCCTTATCCCGGTTGTAGTCGGCGGCCCTAATATAACTAAACGGTTGAACGGGGTTTCTGGGATTTGTGCTCGCGTGATCCTCATCCGAATGATGGCACTTTTTGTCACCGGGAATTGATCGCGCATTGTACGGTTCTGTTGTGTTTAAACCACACACTCATACACACAAAGCTGGTGCATGAGAAAAGCCTTAACAGGAAGACAGACTGGGCACTGCAATTCTGATCCGGCAGCTTCTTTGGCGGGCTTTGTTTCAAACATAGCGGTGTTATCTTTATCTTCTTTTCTTCTTCGTGTTCACCGGCTGTAAACCCGGCTCAAAATTCCGGTTATTCTTTCAATATTAGAATTTTGTCTTTTTTCGGGAACTGATATATTCCGGCTTCGAAGGAAATCCCTGATTAATCGACTCTTACGGCATGCATGTTTGGGAAACAGTGGGTTTATTCTTGTTTTCCCCATAATGGGACCCTGAACCCATAAAAGAAGTTACCTGAGGTTTAAATCACGCTGCATTGGCAAAATAAAGTCATCACGGTTAGGTTCATGTTAGTCTTCCCAAATAGAGTAGGTCACTTTTAATTCACACGTTTGTTGGGCTGATCGACTTTCATGAAGTTTACGGTTGTCTCCCACTATGTTGTTTGCTTTCTGCGTAGTCGTGCATTTACGTTTTCTCTGGTGGGGGGGGGGGGGGGGGGGGGGGGTAAGGCCAAGTTTTTTCATGTTTTTGACGTTTTAAAAGCGCTGGCGTGCTGAAATATACAAGATATCAACGGTTTTGTGGAACACCCCCGTAACCTTGTGCCAAGGTGACAAGTTCAGGAACTACCAATCAGAAGTGAGCTAGTGTGTATATGGGCGGGCCGTGTGGAGACTAACGTTAGTTTTACAGTCTCTGCAATACTGCCCAGGGTCTGTGCTACTTAAAGGTAGAGCGGTACCTCGTCCCTGGCCTTAACCTGGATCGATATGATGGCTGTGACGCTCATGCCCAACTATAGCACAGTGGAACATCATCTTCTGGAAACACGGAAAGGTGTCAGCAACGGGTATGAAGTATCGTGTTGTCCTACGGGGACTAGTTACGCGTTAGAGACGAACCTCACAGTGCGAATGGGCTAGTAATTTGTGAATCGTGAGTGAGTCATAATTGTTATGATGTACTTGATAAAGATGGTGCCGCAGTAGTTTAGCGGCTAGACACTCGCCTGTGAATCAGAAGATTGTGGCTTCAGGTCCTGGTCGAGCCGAACTTTGTCAGAAATAACCCTGCTCGCAGGTCAACCAAGCCGGGTACCAGTAACGCGTGATGCTGATCAAATCACCCACAAAGCGCCGATTGGTCTAGTTAACATAGGTCTAACCCTATACGCCCAATACTCCTAAAGGCGTGGGGGAGGGGGAAGCTCGTTTACCTGGTTTAAAAAAAAAGACCCGTTGCTAAGGGAGACATTTTCTTGTGTCCGCTGGATAGAAGGTAACAGCCAAGAAGGTATATTCTTGACGAACAAACTCTAAATATATGAACACGCCCAAACGCCAGAGATTCTGACCTAAACTCCATTGAAGGAAAGAAATGTATCCAGCATGAGTGCATCCTGAACCGGAACCCGTCGCTAGCTCAGGGATTCTTATAAAAGGGGCATTAACTGGCGGTAATGAACGAACACGCTTGGGTAGGCACCCATGAGACTGTCTGAAACAGCCAGACGAGTGCAACAACAATGAAATAAGGAATAATTACATGCAACTGGGTGTAAAATCTCTGCTTGTCTCCAGAACAGCATGAAATGGGGGGAAACGAGTGAACTAACGTTAATGGAACAATCAAATTCTAAATAGACAATGGTGAATAAGGCATGCAGATTATATACGGAAATTCGCAATACAAGACGATTATATTCTGTCATCTCCTTGTAGGGATGCAATTTTTCGTTATTTGAAGCCCTACTCTGGCTCTTGCCAGGAGCCGCAATATAGCCCGGCCATAAATATGGTCTAATGGCTGAACACGGTTTCTGGGACATCTCCACGGTGATCCTCATCCGCACGGTGGCACTTTGTGTCATCGGGTGTTAATCGCTTGTGTGATGTCCTAGTAAGGTAAAAGTAGATAGATACAAGATGATTCTTTATATGCCTAGGTGTGTGGATTACACAATGACGGGACCGCCATAACAGACCTTATCGTATGTTAAAGTATAACCCCGACCTTCGGTGTGTGGAGGTGTATCGATGGAAGCACTAGCCCATAAAAGCCGCCATCTTTCTGTGTCTTCATTTGTTTGTTGAACAAGGGTATAGTTCTGTCCATTTCTTGATGTTGCTATTCTAGGTTCTTATTTGCCGCCATCTTTCTGTGTCTTCGTTTGTTTGTTGAACAAGGGTAAAGTTCTGTCCATTTCTTGATGTTGCTATTCTAGGTTCTTATTTGCCGCCATCTTTCTGTGTCTTCGTTTGTTTGTTGAACAAGGGTATAGTTCTGTCCATTTCTTGATGTTGCTATTCTAGGTTCTTATTTGCCGCCATCTTTCTGTGTCTTCGTTTGTTTGTTGAACAAGGGTATAGTTCTGTCCATTTCTTGATGTTGCTATTCTAGGTTCTTATTTGCCGCCATCTTTCTGTGTCTTCGTTTGTTTGTTGAACAAGGGTATAGTTCTGTCCATTTCTTGATGTTGCTATTCTAGGTTCTTATTTGCCGCCATCTTTCTGTGTCTTCGTTTGTTTGTTGAACAAGGGTATAGTTCTGTCCATTTCTTGATGTTGCTATTCTAGGTTCTTATTTGCCGCCATCTTTCTGTGTCTTCGTTTGTTTGTTGAACAAGGGTATAGTTCTGTCCATTTCTTGATGTTGCTATTCTAGGTTCTTATTTGCCGCCATCTTTCTGTGTCTTCGTTTGTTTGTTGAACAAGGGTATAGTTCTGTCCATTTCTTGATGTTGCTATTCTAGGTTCTTATTTGCCGCCATCTTTCTGTGTCTTCGTTTGTTTGTTGAACAAGGGTATAGTTCTGTCCATTTCTTGATGTTGCTATTCTAGGTTTTTATTTGCCGCCATCTTCTTCCACCGCCCCGCCCCCCCCCCCTCCCCTTTTCCCTCTTTTACCAACTGTTACTTGAAGTACATACAGTCTTTGTATTCAAATCATGTCTCATCATGTGCCCAAACTAAACTAGGTTCGCGACTTTTCACCACTGCAAAAATCACTCCTCATGTCCTGCGAATATGTCTATCTCTTGCATATGTGCTTGCATTGTTTTTGTTTTCTTCTTCTGTTGCGTTCACTGTTAGTTTTATTGTCTAAATAGCTAATTTGTAAAATTCGGTTATAGCATTTATGTTCGAAAGCCTGAATCCTCTTTTCCATTTCCTCAGTGGGAGTCCAACTTTGACATCCGTACAACATGGACATTACCAGCGATAATATTGACCTTAACGGACAGTTATCAGTGCGCCAAATCTGTAATAACTTCTATAGGGGTTGAACCGGGTGGTCATGATGTGCCCGGTCAGAAAGCCATCCGGACTGGGATTTTTTTTTTTTTTTTTTTATACAGGGCGATCAAACTCTCAGGAAATGGAAGAAAGGAAGAGTGGAGAATAATTTAGAGTATAATCTCTGATGGAAATATTTCGACGTCTGCTGACATTAACAATTTGAAGGCCAGGAAGATGGCGGCATATTTAGCATATCCTGCGGACAAGTGGGCACAAACAACGCCATTTGATCTTGAGAACACTTTCAGAAAGAATAACGGACATGAATAGAGATCTGTATTTGTGCTTCAATGATAAAGTGAAATATTAGGAAATTATTAGAATTTTGGAAACCTTAAACGCTGATGGTAAAAATCTGAGAATAATAAGAAATAAAACATAAAAATAAAAAGATATACTGGCAACAATAAGCAGCCATAAGGATTGACTATCAAGTGGGAACTTTTCAAAACATCAAACAAAGCGTTAGCCAGGGATGTGTACTATCACCCGATTTATTGAATTAGTGCAGTGAAATAATAACTAAGGTTAGTTGCGTATCCTTTACAGGACGTTGCAGAGCAAACCCCAACATCCACAGGCTGTTGTGACAGCCACAGGCTGTTGTGTGGTTTTTCTAGGCAAATTTACGTCCAGTAGTTTGCCATTGCTTCTGAACGGTCAGTTTTCTTGATACAACTGTCGAAACCAACGCAAGGCGCATGGTCTGCAGCTGGGATCGAACCCGGCATCCCGGCATTACGAAGCGTTCGCATCGACTTGGCCACAGAGCCGACACGAAATAATAACTACTGGACGTAAATTTCCCTATAAAAATCACAACAGCCAAAAAATGCTGGGGTTGGTTCTACAATGTCTTGTAAAGGATTCACAGCTAACTTTTTTAACAGTGAAATAATAATAAGATCATTACAGGAATATCAGTTAGTGGGCATATTGTTAACAACCTGTGTTAGGCTGACGAGTTAGTTCAGATCGCTGAAAATGAAACATAACGGGAAGAAATTATGGACATAATTGTACCGAAAGTGAAAACAAAGGTCTTGGTTTGAATCGCAGAAAAATAGAAGAAATTGTAATTACAAAAAAAACTGACCCACCAAAATGCGACATCAAAGTAAATGAGACAAACCTCAGGCAAGTTGATATGTTTAAGTACTTGGGTATCCTAATAACATCAGATGGAAGATGTATTAAAGAAGTTAAATGTATCATAGTTCAAGCAAAGGCAGCATTTTACGAAATTAAGAACATGTTAAGCAATCTTTCTTTGTCAATTGAGACGAGAAAGTGAATTCTTAAAAGCAACATAAATCCTATCTTGATATACGAAAGTAAATCATGGACAGTTGGTAAAATAGTGGAAGCTGCGGAAATGTGGTTTTATAGACGAATGACGAGAATACCCAGGACACATACAAAAAAAGTAATGAAGATGTCTTGAAAGAAACAGACTCAGGGGAGAGAACTGATTGCTAACAGTCAACTACCTTCTTTCGGCACTCCTTTGACTTGTTTCCCAAAATGGCGGCATGCCACATGTTGGCCATAAAATATCCAAAAATAACCGAACGACGGTGTTCCCGTATGTCTAAAATACGGACTGTCTGCCAAGGGACAAATAATCGCGGCAACACTAGGATTACTTGACAACCAATATCAACATTGCACACGGTACTAGTAGCAGACGATAAATACCGACCGTTGACAAAAATTTCGAGCGTTTCTGCAGACGATATTAGCGACCGTTGACCAATTTCGAGACATTACAAACGATGAAAGCGATTAGCAATACTGTGTTCTTCCGATTGGAGGATTTAGCAGCGGTAGATGTCAGACTTGTCGGCATGCGCCAAACGCGATTAAACTCATCGCCGAGGGAATCTAGGTGCCTGGGACTCACGAGTACAGTAATTGGAGGAAGTTGCAGGAGATGCGGTAGCTTCCACTCGTGAGTCCCAGCCATCTAGTTTAGCCCCCATCCGAACCGCGCGTAGCAGCGCGGGGGATACGCTCGGCGGTGAGGCACACTCGCAGAAGCAGGTCGGCAAGCACCGTATCGCCGAGACCCTGTCAGAGCATTTGTTTCGTTATCCGGAGCCGGCACATATATTTTTATTAGAACTGACCCGCATTCTGATATTTTTAGATATTTAATGGCAAGAAATTGACCAATTTAGCTCTCTTTCGAACGCCATCATATTAAAGCCGCCATTTTGGGGAACAAGTCAAAGGAGCGCCCTTCTTTCTAAAATATGACATATGGCTCGTGTTGCAGACCGGTAACAGATGATTCTACAAAACACACACCAAGCCGAAAACCCGTGGAGCACACAACACAAAATCTATAATGTAAAAGATCATTAAAAATATGGAAGTTAGCCTCATGAGCTGTACCCAGAGCTGTATACGAAACACAGGCCGTGCTAGCTTTACAAATCACTAATCACGCTTTGCATTTCTGTGGATAAGCACTGGGCACAAACCCACACCACTCTCGTAAGCGCTGTCTAAAATCGCTGGCCCCGACACGAGGATCCTGAGGCATGCACAGAGTGAATGGCTGAATGTGTGTGGGAGATGTTAACGCCACAACCAATGTATTACAGCCTTAAATATATGCTTTAACGGAATCTACTTCATCAATCCTAACCACACAACAATGCTACAAGTCTGTAGAACTTCGTCAAACACTGTACGATACAAATTACCGCTACAGCCTAGCCAAAACACATTCCTATCGCTCACTACAACTGCCGATACCACGCTACGCTCTAACCGTCCGCCCGCTACACGATGTCACTGTCTCTAAGTCCTAGAAAATTCTCCTCTCTCTGTCTCTCTCTCTCTCTCTCCCTCTCTCTGAGCGAGGCTTTTCTCTACCTTTACCGTTTACCCCTGACCCGGGATGCCCGTGAATTTTTCCAAGAGTACAGCTGACTCGCTACGACTTATCCCGTGGTTGGTCTGTCTAGTCTCACCTAGAGTTAATGTCTGGGTTACCTCGTATAGACACGAAGACTCAACATCATCATACTCTGATCCCATAGCTGAACTGACATCTGACACCCACATCATAAAGAGAATTCTACATTATTTGGTCATGTGGTGAGAAATAGAAAACTGGAGTACATCGTAAGTGACAATAGGAAAGTTGGAGGGGAGGTAGTGGCATAGCGAGAGAAAAGATGCAGAACAGTTTGCCATCATGGCATGGAGGGTCGTCTTTGTCAAGAGTTGACTGAATGTATACGAGACAGAAGGTTGTGGATGAACATGACTACAAACGCCACACAACATTGACTTTAAGAAGAAGAGGAAAGTGAACAGAGAATCACTAAAGAAGCACTAAAATGGGAAACAAATTGACTGAGGAAACGATATTGTCCAAGAGAATCCATCAGACGAGCATTGGTGACAGAGGTCTAAATTGCTGGACTGGATTCCATCCATGATATCCAAGGGATTGCACAGGATATAAGGGATTGGAGGATTAGACTGCGAGCCCTATGTGACACATAACATCACAGAAGCACAATGATAAAAAGGATGGTGAAAAATTCGTTAACACTAACTCGTTTAAGAAGAAAACTCAGTAAATGTGAACAAAATGTTGGTTCTAGCAGTGACGTACTATTATTAGTCCCCATATTCTGAGAATTTTTTGAAGCAGGATCTCTAGATTTTTATGTCTTTTGAAAATCGCGTTAACGAGATTTTACTCTAATTTACCTTAACATTCAGGTGGGCACAACCTAAAATGAGTGGTTGACACATTTTGAAAAGTATCATGATAAGATATAAAACCGAACGAAAAGTAGATCAGCAAACAATACAACAAATACAAACGAAACGTGAATGTTGCGGCTATGGAGCCTTCATCATCACATAAATAAATTTTTAAAAACCACACGAACACGCAAAATCACTGATGTATCCAGAATAGCCACGTTGATGTCTTTCCAGTGGAATGAAGAGGCATGCTGGGCCTGATAATAAATAGCCATGGAATGCCAAGAGTCGTTACTCCAGAATTTTAGATAAAACTGTGTTGACATTTCAGTCCCTTGGGTGTAAGGATGCCCAAGGTGAAAATAAAGTGATTTACAAAAAACATGCAGGAGTGGCTAGATTTAATGGCTGTCACCTCCATGTCGTGGACACCTTGGCGATCCTGGGAACTGAAGTGCAATGGTACTGGTTATGGGAAGTAAAGGTGGCCTGTGTGTTATTGATCTCATAACCCATCAAGAGTCAAATTATCTATGACAGGGTTACTCAACTGGCAGCCCACGGTGCATTACCAGCTGTATTGTATTAATGATCCCTCTTGCCCGTGACGATCTTAATTTACTAAGTGTTGGCCCCTAAGGAAACTTAGTTAAATAGCCGTGATATGTGATAATATGGGTCTAGTGCCAAGTGCCTGATGCTAAATGGCCCTTTACTAATCCCTTCTTCTTCTTTTGCTCTTTATCCCCCAGTAAAGCATAGGCCCCCAGCTAAGTCGTTCTATCCTTCGCTATTGCATGCAGCTCACCCAATGCCCTCTCTGTTTATTTAACTTTACTCTCTAGCTTCCCTTCCCGTGCCCCCCCCACCCCCCCAGCACGGGAGCCAGGGGTGGGAGCAGCCTCTTGAGCAATTTTGTAAGAAAGTAAGCCGCACCTTTTATTATTATATATATGTATGTGCGCGCGCGCACACGCACGCACACACACACGAATGCACGCACTCTCTCGCTCTCTCTTTGTTAAATATACAAGTTTACAGTCTCACATTATTTCAAATATGTTATTATATTTATTTGCCACTCGTCACTGTATTATTATAATTATTATAAGAAATAATTATCAGTCTTAAGATGAGTTTAATTTCTTTCAGCTCCCACCCCCCACCCCTCACCCCCCTCCTCACCTAGAAAACTGGCAAAATTGAAGGGGCAAGGGGTGTTAATGTTATTGCTTCCCGAGATATGAAATATGGTCCTGTCACTGTTCATGTACTGAGTCTTTGATCACTAGAACATTGCTAACTATTAGGTGAGCTTGTTCTTGTCTGTTTTGTTAGTGTAATGTTGTATAAGTTATTGTATGAATGTTTGCCTAAGTTGTTATTTTAACATATTTTTTTCTGTAATCATACTGTAATGTTGCAATTGAAGAAAAATAAGAAGATGATGATGATGACCATAACGATGATGAACAAGAGGAGGAGGAGGAGCAGAAGAAGAAGAAGAAGAAGAAGAAGAAGAAGAAGAAGAAGAAGGAGGAGGAGGAGAAGAAGAAGAAGAAGACAAAAAGAAGAAGAAGAAGAGGAGGAAGAGGAAGATGGAAGAAGAAGAAGGACAAGGAGGAGTACAACAACAACAACTTAAGGAACAATCCACAACAAAAAACCATGTCACGTTTTAATGTCACATCCACGTGCTAGCGGGAACATTGTGCAACAGACACCACCTGTATGTTCTGTGTGTGTGTGTGTGGAAATCAAAACCGAAAATATACCACAATAAACAAAAATAATCATAGCATCAACAGGTTACAACATCATCTGATAACAGAGACCCCAAAATATCATGAACAAATCTATCACATTAGAGAATTAAAGTCATCGTAGTTTAGAAAAGGCGAATAAAAACAAGACAACAAAAACAACCTCTTCAC
Organism: Candidula unifasciata; assembly: GCA_905116865.2. NCBI lineage: Eukaryota > Metazoa > Mollusca > Gastropoda > Stylommatophora > Geomitridae > Candidula > Candidula unifasciata. Next base: position 421,417 of record CAJHNH020008412.1, on the reverse strand, counting down.
TTTCCCTTTCACCGCTTTGGAGATATACGGAGATACAAAGTTCTGCTTCTCGCTCTTTTGGCTGCCTCAACCCTAGATATATCGAGCTGTGGTAGTGTCTCTCTGATGTTATCTTTCCACCTTGTTCCTGGTCTAGCTTGTGCTTTACATCCTTCTGTAGTAGTAGTAATTTTCACAAAAATATCCATTGCAACCCTCAGGGTTATAATTGAGATATAAATGTTAAACAAGTTCTCAGATTTTATATTTGTTATATTTTTATATCAGGTAAATATTTATTTAGGACAATTATGTAATTTGTAATATTGTTTCAAATACTGCTTTGTTTACACATTTCTGGGTTTTGATTACGATAGAAATGTTATTATATTTAGATCATCTTACTAAATTTAAGTTAATAAAACAGTGTATTTATTTTGCCTTTAGTACAGTACAGACCACTTAATGCAGGGGTTCTCAACCTTCCTAAAGCTGCAACCCTTTAATTCAGTTGCTCATGTTGTGGTGACTTCCCCCCCCCCTCCCCTCCAACCATCAAATTATTTATGTTGCTACTTCCTAACTACAGTGAATGTATGTTTTTTGATGGTCTTAGGCGACCCCTGTGAAAGGGTAATTAGACCCCAAAATGGGTTGCGAAAAACAGGTTGAGAACCGCTGACAAGGGGTGTTACTGTTATTGCTTCTGAAGATTTTAAATATGGCGCTGGATCACGGATGTGAAGAATAATTTGTTTATCTCATCCAATTTTTCTTGCTTAATCTTATCTGGATAAGAGGAATTTCTGATAACAAATATTATTTTTTGGGTTCACAGTGCATTCCTCTTGTCAGGTCTACACTATTTCATAGTTTGTTATCCTCGCTGATTTTATCTTTAGGAGAAATTTCTTCTATCATTGGATTTTAGTTTCAGTAACAAACTGTTTGCCTTTACCATGCATGTCTCTGGGGCTGTCCTTGTGCAACAAGTGTTTCCATCGTCACAGGTAATTTTTAGAGATTCATAGTCAGTTAAAGGTATTCTTTGGTGTTCATATTTCTTACAATCCAACAAGTAGTGCTCTATATCAGTGGTGAGGCATGTATGTAATGGCAGTAATCGCCACTGACACTTTCCACTACAAATAAATAATGCACCTACTATTTATCATAACTGTTTCCTGGTTTTGAGGTTTTGAACAACGGATCAACATCATGGCACACGGGTAGTAAACTATAAGTGCTCCGTTCTTCTTCTAACTCAAGTCCGAGTCAGAAGAAGCTCAGCACAGTGCACAGGCTCTGTAGCACCGACGAGGATCCTGAAATACTTTAGGTAGATTTTTAACTCCAAATGTTGCCCGGGCAGCGCTGTTAGGCTAGTCTTTTTAATTTCCAACTGCCAAGAGACTTTTTATGTTCACAACAATGCATATGGACGTCCATCTCACTACCCAGAGACCAGGGGGCAATTACTAGAAGTCCAAGTTCAAATGTAAAAATCCCAGCCTTTACCGGGGATTGAAAATAGAAACTCCAGCACTCTAGGCGGACACGATGCCTTGAGACCACGCAACTGTTTCCTATTTATTACAAAAGCATCACTGGGTTTACATCTCATCCAGCGTGTAAAGCTTGCAAGAGTATTCACACTGCAAACACTTATGCCATTCATGCAGAAACTAACATGTCAGGGCCACTGGTATCGACTGTACAACTATGCTAGATGCGCACACACGCTCACTACTTCTGTAGTCAACAGCGAGTCAACAAAGAGGAAAATATCATGTGATACCTCTAATTTTCAGCCACAATATTCTAAATAATCACAGTTTGTGATAGGTCTATGCTGCGTTGTTCAAAGTAGATGTTTTAATCATCATTTGCCTGGCGTGCTATTGCAGTTGGTTAAACAGTACTCCGCAGCAACTGGGTGACAAACTCCTTGCGGTCCAGGTTCATTCCCTGGGTAGGCAGAAAAGCCCGATTTCTCCCGGACTTACTGAATCTATCATGGAATTAAGGCCAAAGGGTTGCAAAATCCATAGCACCGAGCCAAAGGGTTAACAGCTCATGGTTTCTGGATACTTAAAAAAATTTTTAATGATGAACGGAAGATGCTTAGTAGTGATTATGAGTTTCATGTTTGTTCTGCCCTGCATTATTAACTAATTGTGCTTAAATATGATGTAGTTTTAGTGTCAGCACTCTCCACAATTTTAACCAAGACTGACTGTCAGTTACCATATGATGGAGGACTGGAGGAAGAGGCATCCTTGCACTGTAATTGTGTGCTAGAAACTCTACGAAAAAACCATTTAGTGGACTTTAATTTTTTAATATATCACATTTATTTCTGGCCCACAATGCAACTTCCTACCTGTAGTTTTCTGGAAATGTAAATTTGTATTTTGCTCCTGACAAAAAAAAGTTCCAGTCTTTTGCATAGGATTCAAACCTGGCTCCTCCGCATGAGAGCCCAGTGTCCTTAACTACTCATCCAGCCACTCGTATATATGTGTATATATATATATACACATATATATGTATTAAACTTCATAAAAGTAAACAGAAAGAGCTCTGTCCGTTCTTTAGACATGTACAATATTTGATTCCAGCCCCAAGTGGTTTTTTTATATATAGAAAAACCACACCAGTAAATCAAGAATTTCTAAACATGGTAATCCAACGCAAGTGTGCAGATACAAACTTCAATGCAGACAAAAGCTCCACAGATTCGAATGGCAAATTAAATCTAGCTGATGTACTTTTCCATGTATAGATAGCCCCCTTGTAAAAGAGACCCGTTCCCTGTGTGGGTTCTGGGGCCCCTGTGTGCGTTATGGGGCCTCATGGTAGAGAAAACAAGAATAGACCCACTGCCTCGCCAGCTAGCATGTCTTAAGAGTCGACTGACTCCTTTGAAGCCGGAGTGCATCTGCCTGAGAGGCAAGGAACCAACAATCTGCATACAAATAAGTCAGGTCTGTAATACAGATGTGAACGCAACATTCAGGTTCTGGAACAAAAGACTAAAGTCCAGAACTTTCTGCTGGAGTTTACAGCCAGTGAATGCGAAGAAGAAGACGACCCGCATTTTATTTAGCCCAAAGTTAAGAAACAGATAAACATGTATTCCGTGTAGAAGACGAGCTCCAATTGTATACCGACAAAATTTGTGAAAACATATTCTCTTATACATGGAACAATGCGGTACATCAATAACGCCTCTGATATTTACAAGTAATTATTAATTAAATTATGTTAGTTAATTTTTCAGATGTCTTCTCATTAATAAAAAGGTTGGCAATGGATATATTGCGGTTTCTCAGACACTCTCTGAAGAAGACTGTGCATGTGATGTTATCCTCCCAATTGTACTGCTATCTACCTCTTACTCATCTGTTGTCAGCTTTTATCCCCTGCAGGACTTTTATAAGTGTTGTGTCTTTTCCTGCGGTCGAAATATCTCCCTCATATTTTTAGCTGCTTTCAACAACTCTTTTTGCTTCTTCTTGTCAGTCTCTCCATAACATTTGTATTTTTTTGTGGGGGGGGGGGGGGGGGGAAGTATTTTCTCTGTATCATACACACCCACACGTCATTATCATCATCAAGTGCCTTGCCAATTGGTATGGCGATCACACATCTCCTCAATCTGCAACAGCATGGATCAGTTCGTGTGCTGATTCTTCCCCCCCCCCCTCTCAATGACAAAGGGCTGTCAAGAATCATCTTCCTCTGACCATTTTCCCACAGATCTTTCCAGTTGTAACAACATGTTCCAGTTTCCTTCTTCTCTAAACATTACCTCAAAAAATTGATGACTGTCTTTTTCTGTTTGTGATAAGTTGTCTTCAAGTCCTCACCTCTTTCAAAACATCTGGGTTGCTTTTTTTTTTTTTTTGATGTGTGTAAACACAGATACATAAAACACACACATATGTGTATGTATGTATATATATATATAAAATAAAGTAGGGTGCCTATCCTTTAGGATGTTGCAGAACCAACCCCACCATTGTTTAGCTGTTGTGGTTTTTCTAAGCAAATTTTACGTTTTGAGTTTGCCATTGCTTTCTAAACAGTCAGCTCTCTGTGCCAATGCAATATAATCTGCCGCCAAATCATCTACAGCTGGGATCAAACCTAGCAGTCCAGCATTACAAAGCGCACTTGCAACACCTAAGCCACAGATGCAGACATAAATATACACACCATCATCAACTTTTTGAAAGAACTATTATCTTCAATTCAAAATCATTGTCAGGTATTTTGTGAACATGTGCCTATATTTAGCTACCCTTCTTCATCACAAGTCAGCTCTGTGGCTAAGTCGATGCGAACGCTTTGTAATGTCGGGTTCGAACCCAGCTACAGGCCATGCGCCTTGCGTTGGTTTCGACAGTGGTATCAAGAAAGCCGACCGTCCAGAAAGAAATGGAAACCACTGGACGTAAATTTGCCTAGAAAAACCACACAACAGTCAGGGGCTGTTGGAGTTGGTTCTGCAACGTCCTGTAAAGGATACGCAACTAACCTCTTCATCACAAACTGGGCCAAAATCTGGCACAATACTGTTTCCAAAAGGACACAATCATAAACTGTGGATTAGTAATTCACCATCACCATTAACATCCTGTTGTGCCATTGCCTGTCACATCAATAAGGCTTGCAGCCAGGTACTCCACTCCATCTGGGCAAGGTTTCTATAATGTATGGAATGCAATCTGGCATCTATGGCTGCTATTAGTTCCTATTTCATTGCCTGTTTTGTAATTCTTCTATTTTCTACTGATAATTCATAAAAACTAAACAAAGCAATCACTGTATGTTCTTCTTTTTAGTTTCTTCTTTATCTTTTCTACTCATCTGAGGGAATAACCATGTTGTGCCATTTAAATTATGGCTGCAGTATTTACACCCGTTGATCGAAACATTTAACGTCTTTGGGTATTTGTTGCCTGGATTAGCTTTCCTGGATCTTTTCAGTTTAATCAGTCTCAAGCAAAGGATAAGATTAAAAATAGAAAACTATGGCAATATGGAATGACATGAAATTTTAAAAAAAAAATACCACAATAGTAATTGACAATTTAATTAATCCTAATTTTACAAAAATAAACTCATAGAAAGTGAGGAAATTCAACAAATATTTAATAACGATCAAGAAAGAGTGGGAGCAATCTCCTTCTTCTTCTTCACATTCACCGGCTGTAAATTCTGACTGATTTGATCTCAGACACAAATGGTCAGGTAGGAAACCTTGATCTTATCTCAGACATAAAAAGTCACAGATGAAACATATTTTATCTCAGACACAAATAGTCACAGATAAAATCTAGACCTTATCTCAGACACAAATAGTCACAGATGAAACCTAGACCTTATCTCAGACACAAATAGTCACAGATAAAATCTAGACCTTATCTCAGACACAAATAGTCACAGATGAAACCTAGACCTTATCTCAGACACAAATAGTCACAGATGAAACCTAAATCTAATCTCAGACACAAATAGTCACAGATGAAACCTAAATCTTATCTCAGACATAAAAAGTCACAGATGAAACAAATATCTTATCTCAGACATAAATAGTCATAAATAAAACATAGATCTAATTTTAGACAAATAGTCAAAGATAAAACCCAGATCTTAGCTCAGACTTAAATAGTCATAACTAAAACATAGATCTTATTTTAGACAAATAGTCAAAGATAAAACCCAGATCTTAGCTCAGACTTAAATAGTCATAAATAAAACATAGATCTTATCTTAGACATTAATAGTCACAGATAAAACATAGATCTTATCTTAGACGTAAATGGTCACATATGAAACCTAGATCTTATCTCAGACAAAACAGTCACAGAAAAAACCCTAGATCTTAGCTCAGACATAAATAGTCATAGATAAAACATAGATCTTATCTTAGACAAAAATACTCACAGATAAAACCTAGATCTTATTTTAGACATAAACAGTCACAGATAAAACATAGATCTTATCTCGGACAATATGTCACAGAAAACAAGATGCATTTATCTACACCATAAATAAAACAAACCTACACCTAATCTGAGTTAAGGCAATGAGTTCATCAATTTACAACTGGTTTGAGGTTTGAACAAAGGATCAACATCATGCAACACGAGTAGTAACCCATAAGTGCTCCGTTCTTCTTCTAACTCAAGTCTGAGTCCGAAGAAGCTCAGCACAGTGCACAGGTTCTGTAGCACCGGCAAGGATCCTAAAATACTTTGGGTAGATTTTTAACTCCAAAATTGTGCCTGGACAGCGCCGTTAGGCTACTCTTTTCGATTTCCAACTGCTAAGAGATTTATTTTTAATATTCACAACAATGCATACAGGCCTCCAATCTCATTAACCCGGAGACGAGGAGGAATTACTAGAATTCCAAGACCACATGAAAAAATTCAAGCCCTTACCGGGGATTGAACCTGGAGTCTCTAGCACGGCATTTTTATTGTTGCTTGAAATCTTATCAGGATAAGAGGAATTTCTGATAAGAAGAATTATTTATTGGGTCTCCGGTGAGTTCTCCGTATCAAGTCTACACTGTATAACAATAATTTAAGGCAAGCCAAAATGGAAGACAAACATCTGAAAATTCAAATCTGGTCTTGGATCCTGTAAACGGTCATGGGAACTGCAGTAATCAATAGCTAGCATCCTTGTCTGCCGGTCAGTGCCGTAGAAAAGGGGGGAGGGGGTGCAGGCGGATTGTCCCTGGTGGTCATTACCAGAAAAGGGGCAAAAAGGGGGTGTGTGTCGGTCTGTGTGTGTGAGAGAGAGACAACAAAAATGGTCAAAATATATATATTTAACCCTTTGAGTCCCAAGGAACGCATCATACGTTCATAGGTTCCTACCTAGAAGCACAATAAACGCATGATGTGCTGATTTTATTACTTTATATACTACTCCCCGGGGCCTGTGATGATATACCCCCTGGGACTAAAAGAGTTAAATAAAGTTGTATATATTTGTTTACCTTTCATGAAAATGACCCAGTCAACTGACAAGCCAGCAGTTTTCTTCAAAGACTGAAATTGGCATGCCATGTTTGTGATAAATAAATAAACTATAGACAAGAATCTCTCTCTCTCTTCCTCCCACTCCCTCCCTCTGTGTGTGTGTGTGTATGAGAGAAAGAGAGAGAATGTGCGCATGTACATGAGCACACACTACAAAAACAATAAAACAAACACACACTACAGAAAAACTCATACATTAACATACAGATACCTATTCCATAAAAAAAAGGGTTCAAAAGGTGAGGATCAACTTCACTCTTTCAGTTGCTTGTTAAACATCTCTTTCCTCAGTGTGGCTTGTTACCCAAAGTACAGTCGAGTCTGGATAAGTAGAAGTTGCAGCAACTATAGGGTGACCCGTTTGCTATGAAGCTGAAACTAGGATTACCAGAAGTTGCAGGAACCTAAGAAAATGCTTCCACTTATCAGGATTTCTGTTTATCCAGACAGCACACATAACAGAGAAAATTGCCGGGACTAAGCTGGTCATGTCGACTTAACAAAATTCAACTTTTCCAAGTTCGACTTAAGTGGACTCGACTGTATCACTCAGTTTTCAGACAATTGTCAACACATCAAGTAAAACTAAAGCAAAGGACCTTTTTCTCATGCCTTCAGGCTATTATAGGTATAGGGCTAGACCTATATTTTATGATAGACCAACCTACATTTCAAGGGTGATATCGTCAGTATCACGCCGGCCGTTCAACAATTTAACTAGCCTATATTTTCCAAAACATGTTGAAAGGAATGCAGAATACAATTTTATGAGAATTAACATTACCAGGGGATGCAAAAATCTAAAAAAATATTTTAAACTGCTGTGATTTATTATAACTCATGGCGCCGTTTACAGCCATTGGTATTCGACAACACTGAATATATAGATAATCTATTTTAAGCGAACGAAAGAAGAAGAAGAAGAAGTTTTCGACTGGCTGGAGCAGCTGCATGGCACCATACGATTAGAGAATTTATTTCAACGATATTCTTTAATAAATTAACTAGCCAAAACTTTCCAAATTCACTTGGAAATGAATGCTCAAATAAATCTTATAAGAATTAACATTGACTGGGGATGCATTATGTATTTAAATATATTAAATTGCCAAGGTCAGAAACAACTCCCATGCCATTTGCCTCTCAGTTAGTGATTTCAGAATTATATTTTGGGATCATTTTCATCACTCTGCAAAAAAAAAAAACTTTCCATATTTATATGAAAATGAATACACAAATTGTATTTTCAATTGTGTTTTACTTTATAGTGTTTACCAGCAATTGCTTTCTAGAAAAAAAAAAAGTTACTTACATGTATTTACCTCTTAGAATGACAACTGATATTTGTCAACACATGTACAATATTTCTGCCTCTGAAATGTATGTTTTCAGCTAAGCAGGCAGAGACCAAAATTTTGTTATCAGTTCTGGTTATATTTTGATACTGAAACATTTACCAACATCAGGTTCAATCAGAGACACACTTTTTATTTATTTACTAGGGGCACCACATGCTTTCCGTCGCTGTTTGTTTACACCGACAACAATATGCCCATGTTTCTGTGCCATACAGGAGACGTGTGTATATATATCAACATCATCATGTAGCTGGTCCTTTGCAGAACGTTGCTCTTATCACAGTCTGCCTGAAAGAAACTCGGTCTCTGGCCAGTTCTCCCGCCTCATGAACTTTCACACTCAAGGAGTCATATCCTGTGCCCATCTTCGTGTCAGTCCGCCCCTGCCCCTCCTTCCCGGTACCATGCCTTCTGCTATAATTTTTTCCAATCCATCGTGGCACTTGATATGACCAAAATATTACAGTTTTTGAGAAAGGATGCTGTTTATTAGCCAATCTTCCTTGATGTTCAGATCTTTTAAGATGTCAATATTTCTCATCTGCTTTGTCCAAGATATTCTGAGAATCTTTCTATAGCATTTCAGTTCAAAAAACCCTATTCTCTTTCTTAAGGACTGTATACATATAACATTCTACAATTCTCATTTTCAATGTGTTGTTGATCTCTCTAGCTGTCAATAATTAGAATATACCTATTTCTCTTCTAAATCTCAACATGACTGATTCTGTCATACCACTTAATTCTGAACTTTCATTTTAATGAATGTTTTCAGTTTATCAGCGATTATATCGCAGGTGGCATAATGGTTGAGAGCCTTGGCCTCTCATATGGGAGACCCATGACTGAATCCTCGTTTACTCAAAGGGCAATATTTTGAAACTGGGGGACGTCACAGGCCAGGCACCCAAGCCCCAGCATAGAAAGATCATTAATACAATACAAACTCACAGAGCATGCTGAGAAAGGTGAAGACAGGCATGCTCCGTGCAGAGTGGTAAGCATCACTTCAAAGGTCGCGGGTAGTTGGCATCCTTTGGATATTTTCTCTAGGTTATGCCGGTGTGTTAGGAAATGAACAGACAGATAGACTGGCGGGTTCTGCACCACTTGGTGGTGAACTGATGTATGACAAGCTGGATGCTGTGAGGGCCCTTTGAGAGCAAGTGAACAGTGCCGAAGCACAGATAGATCATTACGGTCTGAGGAGAATGGCACTGCGAGGAGTTACATGTGAATCTGGCCGACGCTCGACATTCAGGGGAAAGGCGAGACGGATATACAGTCAGACAGTTACTGGTACATCATCGAAATTTTAACTCTTCGCTTGCTGCTGAAGAGGGGGACAGAGCCCTTATGGGGGTGTCCGGGGTGCTGTGATGTTGATTCTTAATTCAACATCCAACATTTAATACAATACAAATGGCAATGACCTGCGGGCTGTCATTGAAACCTCCCTGATATACACCAATACAATGAATGATCCCTCTCGTAGAGGGAGACTAGATTATTGTTTTCTAGCTTTTATTCTCTGTATCTTTTTTTTTCCTCTTTGAATTTCGACTCAAGTGTTGTGATCTCCCAATAAATATCTTGAATACACCGTGTGACTGATTTCACTTGACATACAGGTGAACTTTGACATATGCAAACACATAAATTAAATGACTTATACAAACTTATTTACGTACATATATACCCGTCTGGACACGTACAAATTTATACCTGTTTGCACACACTCTGAGCAAACATATAATCTTCCCCTCTCTTACAGGCTTCCCTACTCCCTCTCAAACACACACATACACATCTGATATACGTTCATGCATGCACAAATATATACATACACAAATCAAAGCCACAGTCAATCAATGTATCTATCAATCCACCATGCATACACAAACACACACATACACATTAAAACTGTCAGTGCCACTGTAAATGGGGACTGGTGTTTCCGTCCCTCCACATGGGTGACTCTGCTGTAATTTCCGCCCGACACATGGGACACGTTTTTTCTCGGTCAAACCAAATGGAGACACACTGCTCACAGAATATATGCTGGTGACAAAAAAGTGACAGAGTTTTTGAGAAAAATGCTGCTGTGCTTAATAAAAAATACCATAAAAATACCAACTATCAGTAACTTGTTCTTCTTATAGATGATGCCATGCTAAGCTGGTGGTCATGTTTTTTATCCACAATCCTTTATCTCGTGTATTTTCAATCAAATCTGACAGATGATCTTCCACCACATGATGTCAAACTGTCCGGTATCCTCTCTCTCTCCCCCTCCTCCTCTTTTTCCTCTTCTTCTTCTTTTTCTTCTTCTGTGTCTGTGTTTTCTGTTTGTGCATTTATGTCTATGTATGTGTGTATGAATTACGTATGTATGTTTATGAGTGTGCATGTATGAGAACGTAGGAGTTTGTATATGTGTGTGTGAGTGTGTACGATTGTGTACACATGATGTGTGTATGCATTATTCTATAATTTATATTTCTTTATTATATCCATAACATGCATTATTGATAACAGGCATTGGTACTTTGAAAAAAGAGCGCATAGAAGGGCCAAATGTCAGACGGGCCTGCGTGCCCAATTTGTAACCCTTTGAAAATAAAGTTTGTTCGTTCTCGGTCTCCCTCTGTTCTGCGCCGACTTTCCCACGGTCAGGATGTTCTTCAGTTTTCTCCTTCTCATGACACAGCCAAAAAATGCAGACTATCTCCAATTTATATGGGCAATAAGTTCTCTTCGTGAATCAATTCCTTTACAGACATCTTCATTACTCTTTTTATCAGTCCAGGCTGTTCTCATTATTCGTCTGTAAAAACCGCATCTCCTGCACTTGAAAATAATTTTCACTAACTGACCAACTGTCCATGATTCACTTTCGCATATAAAGATAGGATTTATGTAGCTCTCATATCAGTGGTTCCCAGTTACCTAAGACCTTGCAAAGCTCTCTAATTTTGGAAGTCCTGAAACATACCCCATACGTTTTAGAAGCCATATGGAAGAAATTGCAAATATTAGAACCTCAGAACCATTTTTTGCATTCTAAGGTTGAGTGACTGCTGTAAATAATACTATGGACCGCTTACATTTGTTCCGCTATCTCAAGTGATCCATAGACCCACAAATGGGAAACATTAACTCTTTGAGTCCCAGAGGGTTTAGCACCACAGGCCCAGGGGGTAGTAAGAAAGTAATAAAATCAGTGCATCATGCGTTCATTGGGCTTCTAGGTAGAAACCTATGAACGTATGATGCGTTCCTTGGGACTCAAAGAGTTAACCTTCTCTTTCTACTTCGTGCTCATCGCCTGTAAGCTTTGGCGGAAAGTTCTAGTTGTTTGTCTACCTTTAGACATTAGACTTGTTTTTCAAAACCAGAGTGTTGTTTGCACATCTGTTTCACAGATCTGAGTTATTTGTATACAGACTATTGGTTCCTTGCCTCTTAGGCAGATGTATTCCGACTTTGAAAGAAGCACTCAAATAGCTGACTCTTAAAACATGCTTGTTGTAAAGGCAGTGGGTCTATTCTTGCTTTTCTCATAATGGGGCCCTATAACCCACACGGGGAAAACACTCATTCAAAACTTTATAATTTGGCATAATGTAGACCAGAATCCTCCAACTGATGGGTCATGGGTGTAAAATGATGTTGATTACATTACCCGCTGCCCAGCCCCTGAGGTTCACTGCTGCAAATATCACCCGCCTCCCTTTAGCTCACAGGTTTGCCTACTCTTTCCAGTTGGTAACACCAAGTGTTTGCAGGTCTGTCTGGACATTATCCCTCCATCATCTTCTTGATGTGCCTCATGTTCTGCAACCATTCATCTTCCTTGTGTATAGTTTTAACCTCTCTGTCATCTGACATTCTCTCAATATGATGAGCCATTTTAGCCTGCTAGATCTCATAAGGCAAGTAATCAATCACCCAATGACTTGTCTATAAAGTAAGGTTAAGCATTATCTTATCCCTTTATTATACCTTTCAATGTTTAAAAAAAAATTACATTAAAGGAATTTCCTTGTTACTTTATTTCTTCTTTCGGATATCCTCCGACTAACGGTCAGCAAAGATGGCGGCCGCAAAATATCCTTTCGAGCCACAGTCACGTGACTTAATTTGCGGTTTTCCGGCGACTATCGCCACCACGTGTCCCCCATGCCGCTCACGTGGCGTGGAATGGGGCCAAAGTAGATGGCTAGGACCCATGAGCAGCAGCCGCGGTGTGCTTGTGACCACTAGTGCGCAGCCGTCATCTTTGCCGACAGTTAGTCGGAGGATAGCCCTTCTTTCATTAACTTTCTTTTCATCCCTCTGTATTTCTTCTACTTCTGAGTTTGTCCTTAAAATGGTGATTGGCACATTGTGTAATGGTTTAAAGTTAGGCTGCAATATCTGTGCCTTCTGGCCCCAAACAACCAATTTCCACAAACTCCTAATTGGGGGGAGGGGGGGCAGTGGGTCTTCCCCCCCCCCCCCCCCCCCCCCCCCCCCCCACCCAAAAGATACCCAGAACTCACATGGGAAGAACCTCTGCATTTGACTGTTTTCTGTTTTCACAAAATTCAACACATTTTATTTTATTAAAAACAAATTAAAGAAAAAAAAAGGATGAAAGAGTTAACGCAACCAATGAAAAGCTATACCAACAATGAATTCAAGAAGCTTAAAATAACTGAACTCAAAACTAACCTTGCACGGCAACATAACAGGTTCATTAACTGTTTCCTGACAAATGGGGCAGTGATTTCCCCTCTCCAACATATCGCTGGAGCTAGGCTTGGTCCCGAATGACTGAAACAGAGTTCAAGGAAATCACACATTTGATTTCCATTTGTCCAGGACTTCATCGCTACAAACATTAGTAACCCAATACTTGTGGGCCGGTGAGGGAGCACTTTAATAGGAAACAAATAAATTGAGAAAACAAAGATGTCCAAAAAGAAACTCTAAGATGATAAAGAGGCTTACGGTGCAAGAGTAGATTCTATCCATGATGCTGAAACTTCTTCTTCTTCTTTCATCTAAGGATGTAAATACATGTTTACAGCATAGCTTGATATCTGTGCCTCTTGACCGACACATCTGTCTTCTGCAGGAATTTGTTGCCTGGGTTAACCTCCGCAGTGATATTCGAAGAACAGAACAGGAAAGAAGTGAACAATTCTGGATGTTTGTCCACACCGGGACTTTACTCTTAGTTCCTTGTCTCTCAGCCAGATTTACACCGACTGAAGGATACCCCCAGCTAGTTGACTCCTACAACATGCTTGAGGCAGTGGGTCTATTCTTGTTTTCCCCACTATAGGGAGGGCCCCAGAGTCCACATGGGAGAATGGAAGAACAAACTGTGAGCCCTAAGTGATGTATGGGCACAACAGGAACATGCTAATGCTGATGATCTTATTCAGTACATGTGCAGTTTCCTCAAGTTCTTCTTCTTCTTCTTAGCGTTCACCGGCTGTAAACTCCGGCAGAAAGTTCTGGTTGTTCGTCCACTTCTGGACTGCAGCCCTGTTCCAGAATCTGAGTGTTGCGTGTGCACCTGTTTGACAGATCTGACTAATTTGTATGCAGACTGTTGGTTCCTTGCCTCTCAGGCAGATGCCCTCCGATTTTGGAAGCTCCCAATTAGTCGACTCTTACGACATGCTTTTGGGTAGACAGTGAGTCTATTCTTGTTTTCCCTAAAATAGGGTCCCGGAACCCACACGGGGACCTCAAGTTCTGATTTACTATTTGAGCTACTCATTCATTCAACCACTGTCCTGAATATTGATTGTTGAATTAGGAACCGACATCATAGCACTCAAGACACTCACATAAGCGCTCTGTCCCCATCTTCAGCAACAAGCGAAAAGTTTAAATTCTGATGGCACCAGTAACTGTCTGATTGTATATCCGTTTAGTTTTTCCCCTGAGTTTCTGTCAGATGCCCTGCTAGCTCCTCACAGCACCATTCTCCTCAGACTGTAATGGTCGGCTATCCTCCGAATAACGGTCCCAAATTATCGTGGCCCCAACAGGGCCTCAGTCACGTGTCAATTGCCCACTTCCGTCATCTTAAATTGCGCACTTACGGCGACTTCCGCCACCGCCGAGAGTATCCCACACGCCACTCATCATGCGGCGTGGATGATACTCTCGGCGGTGACAGAAGTCGCCGGAAGTTCGCAATTTGGCGGTGGTATTATAGTCCCCGGAAGTGCGCAATTGACACTCTCTCTCTCTCTAGCATGCATGCACACACACATATATGCACATACACACACAAAAGAACAATGCCTTGCTTACCGTGTTTGACTGAAACCTCTGGAAGGAAGAATATAAAACCTGCACAGCACCCCATATAGACCATCCCTGAAACATACAACACACATATGTATGATGGATCATGGTTAATGCAAAATCTATGACACTGCACTTGGTCTGCATTTGTCTTTATTACTGAAAAAGCATCTGTCTTTATCACTGAATAAAACAAGGAAGAACATTTGTCTTTACACTGAGTAGAACATTTGTTTTTATCAGTGAATAAAACAAGGAAGAAAATTTGTTTTTATCAGTGAATAAAACAAGGAAGAAAATTTGTCTTTATCAGTGAATAAAACAAGGAATTTTTTTTGTCTTTATCACTGAATAAAACAAAGAAGAACATTTGTCTTTATCACTGAATAAAACAAGGAAGAACATTTGTCTGTATCACTGAATAAAACAAGGAAGAACATCTGTCTTTATCACTGAATAAAACAAGGAAGAACATTTGTCTTTATCACTGAATAAAACAAGGAAGAACATTTGTCTGTATCACTGAATAAAACAAGAAAGAACATTTGTCTGTATCGCTGAATAAAACAAGAAAGAACATTTGTCTTTATCACTGAATAAAACAAGGAAAAACATTTGTCTTTATCACTGAATAAAACAAGGAAGAACATCTGTCTTTATCACTGAATAAAACAAGGAAGAACATTTGTCTTTATCACTGAATAAAACAAGGAAAAACATTTGTCTTTATCACTGAATAAAACAAGGAAGAAAATTTGTCTTTATCACTGAATAAAACAAGGAAGAAGATTTGTCTTTACATTGAATAAAACAAGGAAGAACATTTGTCTTTATCACTGAATAAAACAAGGAAGAACATTTGTCTTACCACTGAATAAAACAAGGAATAGCAGTTGTTTTTATCAATGAGTTAAACCAGAAGGATGTCAATCCACCAGTAAAACAATAAGGACCTTTGTCAGATTCTGCCTTTATCAACGTGTAAAACAACAAGTAAGAATGTTTGTCTTTATCAATCAGTAAAGCAGCAAAAATATCTTTTTCAACCATTAAAACAACAAGATTTTCTTTATCAACGAGTAAAACAACAAGTAAGAATATTTGTCTTTATCAATCAGTAAAGCAGCAAGAATATCTTTACCAACCATTAAAACAACAAGATTGTCTTTATCAACAAGTAAAACAACAAAGATCTTTGTCCCTATCAATAAGTAAACCAAGCAACATGTTTGTTTCACTTGCTGATAAAGACCTAGTTCCAAATGATTGGTTGTATCTAGTTCTAAGTGAACCCACCTTAAAGCCCAGATAGACGGCCTCTGTGCTGAAAGCAAACCAAACACTGGTGCGTGTGCTGTCGTTGAGATAATATAACCAAGGCACGACTGTGACTGCTTGTCGGTAGAGTTGAGAGATCATTTCCACCAGATGATAGTATTTGCCCTGATTCAAATATGCAACGGTGTTGTTTACATCAAGAGATGACTCATACAAACATTATGACATCCAAAAACCACTCTAACAAACAATACTAACATTAAGAACTACTCAAACAAACATTACACAGACCAAGAATCATTTAAACAAACATTAACGACACACCAAGAACTACTCAACAAACTACACAAAACAAAAACCACTCAAACAAACATTACACACACCAAGATCCACTCAAACAAACCCTACATAGATTAAACAGATGATATATAAACTAATAAAGAACTACTCAAACATGAAATACACTGATCAACAACTGCTCAAACAAACACTATATACAAAGACCAACAACTACTCAAACAAACACCACATACAAAGACAAACAACTCATCAAACAAACACTACATACAAAGACCAACAACTACTCAAAAAACACCACACACAAAGACCAACAACTACTCAAAACCACACCACATACAAAAATCAACAACAACTCAAACAAACACGACATACAAAGACCAACAACAATTCAAACAATGGGGGCTTGAGTGGTCTCAGGGCATGGTGTCAACCTCAAGTGCTGGAGGTCCCGGTGAAGGCTGGGATTTTTTCACGTAAAAATCTAGTCATTTTTCCCTGGTCTCTGGGTAGTAAGATGAGAATTGTTGCGCAGGTAAAATCCCTTGGCACTTGGAAATTTAAAAGAGTAGCCTAACGACACTGCTGAGGCAAAATTTGAAGTTAAAATCTACTATAAGTATTTTCAGGATCCCCGTCGGTGCTCTGGAGTTTGTGTACTGTGCTGATATTCTTTGGACTCGGGCTTGAGTTAGAAGTAGAAAACAGCAAGTATGAGTTTCTATCCTTGGGCTATGATATTGATCCAATGTATAAACCTTAAACCAACAACTACTTACACAAACACCACACACAAAGACCGTCAACTATACAAACAAACACCACACATAAAGACCAACAACTACTCAAACACCACAGACAAACACCAACAACTACACAAACAAACACCACACATAAAGACCAATGACTTCTTAAACACCGCACACAAACACCAACAACTACACAAACAAACACCACACATAAAGACCAACAACTACTCAAACACCACACACAAACACCAACAACTACACAAAAAGACCAATGACTTCTTAAACACCGCACTTAAAGACCAACTACTACAAAAACAAACATCACACATAAAGACTAACTACTACTCAAACACTACATACAAAACCAACAACTACACAAACAAACACTACATACACACACCAAGAACTACTCAAACAAACACTACATACACAGACTAACAATTACTCAAACAAACATTACATACACCGACAATGAACTACTCAAACACTATATACACTGACAATGAACAACTCAAACACTACACACACTGACAATGAACTACTCAAACACTACATACACCAACAATGAACTACTCAAACACTACATACACTGACAATGAACAACTCAAACAAACACTACATACACAGACGATAAACTACTCAAACAAACACTATATACACAGACCAATAACTACTCAAACAAACACTATACACACAGACCAAGAAATACTCAAACAAACACTACATACACAGAAGATGAACTACTCAAACAAACACTAAATACACAGATGATGAACTACTCAAACAAACACTACATACACAGACGCTGAACTACTCAAACAAACACTACATACACAGACGATGAACTACTCAAACAAACACTAAATACACAGACGATGAACTACTCAAACAAACAATATATACACAGACGATGAACTACTAAAAAAAAACACTACATACACAGATGATGAACTACTCAAACAAACATTATATACACAGACCAAGAACTACTCAAACACTACATACACCGCCAATGAACTACTCAAACAAACACTACATACACAGACGATGAACTACTCAAAAAAAAAACACTACATACACAGACGAACTACTCAAACTATACACAGACCAAGAACTACTCAAACAAACACTACATACACCGACAATGAACTACTCAAACAAACACTACATACACAGACCAAGAACTACTCAAACAAACACTACATACACCGACAATGAACTACTCAAACAAACACTACATACACAGACCAAGAACTACTCAAACAAACACTACATACAAAGACCAAGAACTACTCAAACATTACATACACCGACAACAAACGACTCACTCTGCGCCTGTACTTCTTGCTGCAGGGTTGCATCATGGCCAGCAGAGACTTGGCTATGACTGTGAGAAATTTGATGACGTAGTCAGTCATCACCACGCACCACAACAGTGTCCAAACAGAGATGTCTGCAACCACAGCCATTTGGAAGAACAGTCTGTCCAGAAAACATAACAGAAAATTAAAACATTTATCTCTAAATCTTCTTCTGTGTTTTATCCTGAACCTTTTCCCCTGAGAAGCCACAAAACTGACACTTTCGCTTGGGTCTGTTCCTAAATAAATGTCACTTTTTTTCCAATTTGCCACCAATAGTGACCAGATTACGATAACCTAGTTAATGCTATTGGCTGTTGTCATGCTTACGCAAATGTTTAGGTCTGGATATGAATACATTTAATTAAAAACAGCATAGAGCAAACAAATTGGGTGGGGTGATTTTCAGCCAAATAGCTTCTTTAAAGTTGACATAACATTTTCCGCAAGCCTCACTAATAGGACTCAGGGATCACTCAATACATATATTGTTTAGGCTTCCGGCTTAGAGGGATAGAAGGAGTAGGGGGCTGTGTGGTCTCAAGGCATGGTGTCAAAGGATAGAAGGAAACACTGATAATTAATCTACTTTTATGACATCTTTGTCCTTTATATTTTTCTTTCTTTTTTTACTTATACACGAGGAATGGCTGGCTGAACATTAAGAACACTGGGCTATGATCTGAGAACCAGTTTTGAATCTTTGGTAAAGTGATGGATGTTTTTTCTGTCAGGAGCAAAAATCCTGCACAGTCTGTGCCGACTGAACAATCAATTCTTCCTTTTCTTCTTCTCTTCCATCTTGTACCTCATTGAAGTGTCGGGGGGAAGATGTAACATTCACTGATGAGCTCTGTCAAGAGCACTATTAAGATTGATGTTCATTTCTGTAAGCCTGTTCTTAATGCCATCACTCCATATTTTCCGAGGTCTTCCACTCACTTTAGACCCGTTGTAACGTTTTAGTGTGACTCCTTGTGGCAGATAGTACCAGGGCATTCTTGTTGGGCGTCCAAACCACTTCATTTGTTGTTCTTTGACGACTTGTAAGACTGGCTTTAGTTCTATTTCGATTCCGTATTCTGTCTTTCCTTGAAGCTCCTGCAGCTCTTCCAAGGCATTTCATCTCTGAAACAATTTGAACAAACAATGCAGTTCTAAATCATCAGCTACAAGAGCCTTCGTCCTACTCCGCCCTAAAAGATAATCAATAAAGACAGTAAAGACAGTTTATGAAATACATACAAACATGTAGGAAGACACTTAGCACAAAGAAACTTACAATTTCCACAGTTGCTGCTCGCTGAAGACATAGTACAGTACAGCAATGTTCAATATCAGGAACCCACACAGCCACAGGAGAGTGAGTAGGCTTGTCCAAGACCTGCTTTGTTCCTACAAAGACAATGTTACTTCTATTCTTTTATCTGCAACAGGCGACACAATACGGTTGGACACAACTATACCATCATCAAGATCCACTAGGGTGCACACCTAGCACTGATACTGAAGTCACTTCATCAAGTTATTCCACTATCCACAGTCTCATAATGTTAGCCATAGGGCTTGTACTGAAGTCATCTCATCATGTCATTCCACTGTTCATAGTCTTATAATGTTAGCCCTAGGGCTGGTTTTGAAGTCATCTCATCGGGTCATTCCACTGCCCAAAGTCTTATCACATTAAGCCTAGGGCTGGTGTTTAAGTAATCTTATCATGTCACTCCACTGTCCACAGTCTTATCCCGTCTGCCCTAGGGCTGGTATTGAAGTAACCTCATTGGATCATTCCACTATCCAGTCTTATCATATTAACTATGGGGCATTTTATTGAAGTAATTTAATCATGTTACTCCAAAGCCCTCTAGTTCATCATTAACATGTTAGGCAGTCCATAGCAAGATATAAACAACCAAAGCATCACTTCGTATATCAACAAGATATAAACAACCGTAGCATCCATCATCCGTACATCAACAAGATATAAACAACCAAAACATCCATCTGTACATCAACAAGATATAAACAACCAAAGCATCCATCCATACATCAACAAGACATAAACAATCAAAGCATCCATCCGTACATCAACAAGATATAAACAACCAAAGCCTCCATCCGTACATCAACAAGACATAAAGAACCAAAGCATCCATCCGTACATCAACAAGATATAAACAAACAAAGACTCCATCCATACATCAACAAGATATAAAGAACCAAAGCATCCATCTGTACATCAACAAGATATAAACAACCAAAGCATCCATCCTTACATCAACAAGATATAAACAACCAAAGCCTCCATCCGTACATGCAAAACATATAAACAACCAAAGCATCCATCCTTACATCAACAAGATATAAACAACCAAAGCCTCCATCCGTACATGCAAAACATATAAACAACCAAAGCATCCATCCGTACATCAACAAGATATAAACAAACAAAGCCTCCATCCGTACATGCAAAACATATAAACAACCAAAGCCTCCATTCGTAAATCAACAAGATATAAACAACCAAAGCATCCATCCGTACATCAACAAGATTTAAACAACCAAAGCATCCATCCGTACATCAACAAGATATAAACAACCAAAGCATCCATCCTTGCATCAACAAGATATAAACAACCAAAGCCTCCATCCGTACATGCAAAACATATAAACAACCAAAGCCTCCATCCGTACATCAACAAGATATAAACAATCACAGCCTCCATCCGTACATCAACAAGATATAAACAACCAAAGCCTCCATCCGTACATCAACAAGATATAAACAACCAAAGCATCCATCCGTACATCAACAAGATATAAACAACCACAGCCTCCATCCGTACATGCAAAACATATAAACAACCAAAGCATCCATCCGTACATTAACAAGATATAAACAACCAAAGCCTCCATCCGTACATGCAAAACATATAAACAACCAAAGCCTCCATCCGTACATCAACAAGATATAAACAATCAAAGCCTCCATCCGTACATCAACAAGATATAAACAACCAAACCTCCATCCGTACATCAACAAGATACAAACAACCAAAGCATCCATCCGTACATCAACAAGATATAAACAACCGAAGCATCCATCCTTACATCAACAAGATATAAACAACCAAAGCCTTCATCCGTACATGCAAAACATATAAACAACCAAAGCATCCATCCGTACATCAACAAGATATAAACAAACAAAGCCTCCATCCGTACATGCAAAACATATAAACAACCAAAGCCTCCATTCGTAAATCAACAAGATATAAACAACCAAAGCATCCATCCTTACATCAACAAGGTATAAACAACCAAAGCATCCATCCGTACATCAACAAGATATAAACAACCAAAGCCTCCATCCGTACATGCAAAACATATAAACAACCAAAGCATCCATCCATACATCAACAAGATATAAACAAACAAAGCCTCCATCTGTACATGCAAAACATATAAACAACCAAAGCCTCCATTCGTAAATCAACAAGATATAAACAACCAAAGCCTCCATCCGTACATCAACAAGATATAAACAACCAAAGCCTCCATCCGTACATCAACAAGATACAAACGATAGAAGCATCCATCCGTACAAAAGACGGCAAACAAAGGCACTCACCCTGACAGCAGACTGATGGATAGAATGTACAAGTTTCATGTTGGTGTAGTAAAAAGTGCCGCCCAAGCATAAAAACACTAATAACCCTGAAAGAAAGAAACAAATCAAAACAATTAATGACAAACACTAGGCTCTATGAGAGCTACTGTGGTATGGCAGCTAGATGCTCACCTGCGGATAAGAAGGTTGTGTGTTCGAGCCCAAACGGAACTGGGCTTTTTTTTTTAATGACCTTGGGGCTTCTAGGTCGACCCAGCCTTGAATGGGTATTAGATAAAGTCTTGGAAAGTAAAGGCGGCCAGCGTGATGCTGACCACATCATCCACCGAGTGCTGATTGTTCTATTAAATAAAGGTCTAGTACTAAATGCTTGAAGTCATGGAAAATAACGTTGTTTTTTTGTTTTTGTTTTTACATTTTACTAGGCTCTACATATTGTTCTTCATTTCCTCCAGTCACTTTATCAAAGTTTTTTTTTTTTTTTGGGGGGGGGGGGGGGGGGGTGTTGGAGAGTGGGGTTGGGGTTTGTAAAGATTTTCTGTGCACTGTTTTCAATGCACCGTATAAGTTGGTCTGAACTCTGTAGGCCGTCCCTGATTCAGTCATTCTATCTTCCGCATGGTCTTCCACTTGCTCTTCATCCACTGTATTTCTTCAGTGTAGCACAATGTATTACACCATTATACTAAGCCAGACCAACAAGAGGTAGGTGACCAACTCACTTTCCTTTCTTCTGTCCCTAACAAGAATATTTCTCTAAGTGTGGCCAAAATGATTTCTTTGCCTATTGTATTTCTTCCATTAGCTCTCCTTGCACTTCATGCTTTTCTTCCCCCTTGTCATCCTCTAATCAATCTTGGGATTTACACCAGCTCAAACCAAGCCTTCCTTTTCTGTCCTTTCCTGCACATTATGTCAGAACCTTAACTGACTTTTCATCTCTCATTCACTTCTCTGTTGAGTTGAGTCCAGAATTGACATCACAGCACTCGGGACATTCCCATGCATGCTCCGTCCTCTTCTTCAGCAGCCAGCGCAGAGTGCCAATACTGATAGTACCGGTCACAATCTGGTTATATGTCCTTCTTGCCTTTCCTCTGAGTGTAGTGAGCCGGCCAGACCCTCTGGTTTACACCCAGGTGTCTCATTCTCTCAGGCCATAATAATCTTGTTTCTCTACTGATTTTGTTGCTTGTTCCCGAAGGGCCTTGACCACATCTGCCTTGTCATGCATCAATTCACCACTCAGTGGTGCAGATCCAGCCAATCTGTCTGAAGGTTCATTACCCACTATGCCGGCATGGCCTAGAGAAAAGATCTAAAGTATGCTCACTACCTGTGACCTTCTCACTGAAGCTTGCCACTCTGTTCGAAGCATCCCTGTCTTCAAATTTTTTAGCATGCCTTCAGAGTCTGCTACAATTACGACATGTGTATGCACCTTGTTCTCTAGCCTCCGGAGAGCTGCAGTTACCACCTCCATTCTCATGCTAGATGTTGTGGTGTCGTATGCTAGGCTGTCTTGCACTAAAGATTTTCCATTGGCTTTCGCTATGAACTCCCAGGCACTTCTCTTTCTTTTCAACACCGAACCATCTGTATAGATAATCACTTCTCTATGTCCTTGGGCTGCCATCTATTTCTTTTAAACTGAAAATTCTACATAAAGAACATTTTAGTTATAATATTAACAGGCTTGTTAGATGTGAGTCGCATCATGTGCCAGCTCTTTTCTTCCCTTCTTCCGTGATTCTATGAGCATGATCTGGCAGGTGGAGGCAGATAATGCATTGAATTACTGTAAAGGTATACCGTGCGTAGTTACCTTCATCTCTGTTCCAGAGTATGCGGGCACTGTTGGCAATTAAAGAGCAGTTGGACTGGCTGGCTCCACCATAGCTGCAGATGGCCAGTCTATGGAGTGCGCTGACATTTTGAATAGCCTTAGAGAGAGAGGATGATCAGATGCATTCTGGGAGCAGCAAGTACACATGGCTGCTTAGAATGCCCAAAAAAAACCGGGAGTAAAGATCGGTACAGTCAGGCACAAGAGGTACAACGGATGTATGAGTGAGTTTCTTTCAAGCAGCCTGCAATGACAGCGACATTCTGCCAAAGATCTGCACATGATGGTGACACTGGACAGCTGGTGCCCCAGGTAGTGATTCTTACCCTAAGATGTTAATACAACACAATGCTACTTCTGCTTTGCCTTCACCAGCGGTAACTTCTAGTTGTTCATCCATTTCTGGGCTTTGGTATTGATCCAGAACTTGAATTTTGCAGGCAAATCCATTTTACAGATCAGGCTGGCCTATTTGTGTGCAGACTGCTGGTTTCTCACCTCTCAGGCAGATGCACTCTGACTTCGAACGAAACCTCCCTTATTAGTCACCTAGGCAGTCAGTGGGTCTATTTTTCTTTCTCCTAGATTGGGGCCCGGGAACACCTGCATACAATTCTTTTATTTTCTAAATTGAACATGGAGAAAGAAAACTAAGAGGGTTATGAAAGAAATAGATACATTATATTAGCTAATTCTGTTTCTTGGACACAGCTAAGAAGAAAAGGCATGCACCAGTCTTACGATTTCACAAACAAAAACACACACACACACACAAACACTTACCCAATCTGTGGTCATAGAGGAAATGAAGAAGAAGAAGAATGATAAAAATCCCGGACTCTGCTATCCATCTGTACAGTAGCGTCAGCTCAGCACCTTGCTGAATCCCCCCATTGGGCTGACCAGTGTCACTTCTAGCTGCACCTGGAGAACTTACTCCAGTTCCTCCTGCACCTATTCCAGCTCCATGAGGGCCCATTCCTACCCCAGGCCCTCCAAGACCATTGCCATTAGTGCTAGAAGAAAATCTACCAGAGCCATCAGACTCATTACTCTGGTAGTTATGGTGATGGTGCCCGTGACTGTGTGAGTTTGAATGACCAGAAGCACCGCGTGAAATGAATCCTCCAAGATCATTAGGGCTTCTCTGATGAGAAGATGCAGACTGGGCACTTCTAAAGAGGGCTTCAAGAAACTGAGATCTCAGACCTGAGTTGTTAGAGCTGGAGTTCATCATCCCTTCCCCTGAACCTCCTCCCGGAAGATCCATGTCTAATATGGTGTCGGGAGGTTCTGGCAGGACGGGACCAGACGACTCCCCTCCTCCTTGGAGGTTCAACTGAAGCTGATGTTGGAACTGCTGCTGAAGGCGCTGCTGCAGGCTCATCTGGTACTGCTGCAGTTGCTGCTGAGGACTGCTATAGCTGTACTGTTGTACCAGGTTCGTTGGGAAGTTTGGGAGCAGTTCCTGGGCAACGGACAAGGGTGATCTTGGAATGCGGGCCTGTGAGGAAACAAGTTTTAAGCAAGTTACTATCTTCCATAAGCTAACAAGCCTTGTTAACTGGTATGCATAAAATAATGTATGAAAGGTGGGGTTCACCCAGCCTCTATCAGCTGTCCGTATTGGTGGCAGAGCACTTATGGTTTACAACCATGTGCAATGACGTTGGTTTACATCTCCCGACCTTTTTTGTTTTTTTAATGTAGCTTTTAATGCCCAAAATATTTATTGTATCAACTAATTACCAGTAAAATTCTTCTTGGACATATCTATTTGTTCTCTTTTTATAAAAGCTTCCGATTTCTAAACACAGCCTACAGTCTTCTTCTTAAAGCACATGTCATGTGGCATTGGTAGTCATGTCTATCCACAACATTCGTGTCTCGTGTACTTTCAATCAACTCTGATACAGATGATTTTCTATGCTATGATGTCAAACTGCCCAGCATCTTTTCTCCCGGTCTCCCTCTTCTCCCCTCCCACTGTCATGATGTACTCCAGTTTTCTCCTTCTCATAACATGACCAAAGAATGTAGATTGTCTCTTTCTGATGTGGGCAATCAGTTCCCTTCCTGAGTCATTTTTTTTCAAGACCTCTTAATTACTCTTTTTATCATTATTTGTCTATAAAACCACATCTTCACAGCTTCCAAATAGTTCTTCACTAATCTACCAACTGTCCATGATTCACTCCTGCATATCAAGATAGGATTCATTTAGCTTTTCAGAAATAATTTTTCTCGTCTCAACTGACAAAGAAAGATTGCATAAAACATTCCTCATTTTTAAATGCTAACTTTGCTTGAGCTATTCGATATCTTCCATCTGATGTTATCAGGGTTCCTAAGTACTTAAACATACCAACTTGCTTGAGGATCGTCCCATTTACTTTTATGTTGTATTTTGGAGGGTGAGTTTTCTTTGTAATTACTATTACTTCTGTTTCTTTTTTTTTTTTGCTGTTCAAATTAGAGCTGTAACTAATAGGAGATTATCACTATCAGCCTAATACGAATAACGGGATCAACTATTCGAATACTGTATAGTGTATAAAGTAGATGTAAAAAAAAAAACATTCATAATGTCAAATGTACGCTGAACTTTTACATCACAAAATGTAGTATAGAATAGTAAACATTTAAAAAGATTTTATGTTTTGCATCCTTCAGTCAGTCTGTGGTAACTAATAACTAGGAATGAAAGTATTCTAAGTTTTACAACAAGTTGACCATCTTCTTTATGCCCTCATCATGCACATTTTTCTAAACATATGAGAAGATAGCCTGAACAGCTGGTAGGATCACTGACCAACAGGAATTGCTGTCGCTTATTTCGCGTATCAATTGTTCAAACGGCTGCAGAATTGCAACAGTTCTTGTTGCTAGAGCTCACTGGCTTGTTGTTAGTGTTACAGCCTTCTTGTTCTTCCAGCCACATTCATCAATATACAGAGAGACAGCTCCCTTTTGCTCGATCAAACGCTTCAGCATCTGGTATGTGGAATTCCATCTACTGGTGTTTTGGCGGTCTGATTTGTTCTAAAATGGCATGGAGGCTGGTGGCTGCACTCGAAGAATGTTTAAAATGTCCCACTATCTTTCGTGAGAGTGCAATCAAGTCAGCAACAGATGGCTGTGTCAGAATGAAGTCACATATAGCCAGCTGCAGTGTGTGTACAAAACAACTCACCCTGGGAAGATCTGCATTACATTTTGCTTTCCATCACGTATGACCAAGTGGACACGTTGCTTTTCTTTATTCCACTGATTCATCATGTCCAGCAGAGCGTCAGCTAGTCGACTTCCAGAGTGTTGCCCGACATTAAAGGACAGCACCTTAGCGTGTAAACTTTTCATTAATCCAATGAGCTGTTAAGCTCAAGAAAGATGTCACGTTGTCTGCGCAATCCAAGTATCTGTAGTTAGACACACAAATTGTGCCTTGCTGAGGGCAGACTCGACACAACTCTTGAGTGAATCATACAACTTAGGTATGATTTGTTCGCTGAAGAATTTGTAGCTTGGTAGCAAATTTCTTGGTTCAAGTGCATCAGTCAGTTCCTTAAAGCCACTGTCGTCAACGAGTGAATATGGCTGGATGTCAATGGCAATCATTTTTCTGACAGATCGGTGCACTTTTGTTAATGATGTCGTTTAGCCTCTGTTGAGTCCCTCCCGTCTGCTGAATGCCAGATGTCGAACTTGCCGAAGCTGATGCTTTCTGCTTTAAGATCTGTTTGTAATCATCCGGGTGTTTATACGACAAGTGGTTACTGAGTGGAGTTGCTGTAAATGACTTCGTCAAACTACCTCAACGAGAAATAACCATGTTGCGTAACTGACTTTTGTTTCATCGTTGCAAATTTCGAAAAATTTCCAAACTGGACTTTGTTTATCCATCGCTGAATAATGAATATTGTTATATAACCAAACTTTTACTGAAGTTTAATTTAAATTAGTTATAACTAACACTTCACCAGCTCAAGCTTCAAACGCTGAATGTCAACCTAGGACTACACTGATACAGTAATGCCTCAATCGAGTCAGCAGGCAACGACCTCGCCAGCTGCTGTAACATGTCACAGTGTCTGCGGCAGTCTCAGGCAACAGCAGCTACTGTGTTAATCAGAAAGTTATTTCAGTCCAGTTCACACCAGTCTAGTGTAGCTGTTATGAGTGCCCTTATTATACCATCTCTGGAGGTTGAACTGGGTCTATGGGATCTGCCTTGTCGGTCTGCCAGCCAGACTGAGATTTAGTAATCTTAAGATGGTCTCCACTTGGTGGTGAACTGATGTATGACAAGCTAGATGTTGTGAGCACCCTTTGGGAGCGAGTGACCAGTGCAGGTCCACAAACAGATCATTATGGTGTGAGCACCCTTTGGGAGCGAGTGAGCAGTGAGGGTCCACAAACAGATCATTATGGTGTGAGAAGAATGGCACTGCAGGGAGTTACCAGGGGATCTCATCGACGATTAACACTCAAAGGAAAGGCGAAATGGATGTACAATCAGACAGTTACTGGTACCATCAGAACTGGAACTCTTTGCTTGCTGCTGAAGATAGGGATAGAGTGCTTATGAGAATGTCCCAGTTGCTATGATGTTAATTCAGCATTCAGGATGGCATGATAAACCTTTAGGTACCATCCTGGAGGGGACACATCAATGAATCAGGTAACACACTATCAATTTACATTATAAACCCTCATTAATTTAAAACCGTGAACTTAAGCTGAAATTGAGGCTGACAGACTTACGTGTAACTGCAAAGGCACAGGGAAATTCTGCAAACTCCAGCTTACAGACTGACTGGGAGTGGTTGCTGAGGTGGCTGCTGTCAACGAGGACGACTGTGAGGTTGATGATGAATGTGGAGGCAAGGACATTCTTTCTTTGATCCCACACAAATATTGCTATGGCCAGGGAAGTACTTTGATTTTTTTTTAATAATTTTTTTTAAAAACTGTTTAAGATCCCTTCCTTGTCATTACAATCCCAACACTGCAAAAGGTAGAAATGCAATAATAGTTCAATATGACTTGGGTCAGAAAATTCAGATGAAAAAAAAGTAAGATATTAAGAATAAATGAGTCAAACAACAACTCAACCTCCCATGGCAACATCCCATTCCACTTTGTGGAGTCATGCGCATATTTATACAGCAATGTAGGTGAAGATGGGAGAATGGATAGATAAAACAATATAATTTCAAAAGGCAAGAGGAGCTTTCATAGGAAATCTGAGAGAAGCAGCTGTCCGAATGTTAAGAATGCTGGACTTTCATGCGGAGGGATTCAGGTTCAAATCCTCGGTAAGGTTGTGGGATTTTCCTGTCTAGTACAAAAACAAAATTCTAACCTGCACAGTTCTGCACTAAATCCCCAAAGACCCCATGCTTAAATCTCAAAAGTGGTAGATGTGAGCAGTAATAAAAAAAATTGGGGGGGGGGGGGGGGGGGGGGGGGTTAATGGAAATCTGTGGAATTCAATAAATGAAAAGGCGAGGCACAGATACTGGCTCTGGTTCAGAGCCATACTGAGAAAATGTACTGTAAGAATAACTAGAAGCTTTTTTCTGTGGAACCCACAGAGCTAAAGAAATAAAAGAGACCATAACACACAGAAGACAAGAGAGAGAGAGAGAGAGAGAGAGAGAGAGAGAGAGAGAGACAGAGAGAGAGAGAGAGAGAGAGAGAGAGAGAGAGATGGGGAAATTATAAGGAGGTACTACAGGAGACTGTAAAGCTTGGAGTGTTAGTGAGTATCAAGTAAATCTAAATGGATGATTTACCCCTGTATCTAAATGGATGTTTTTCCTCTATATAAATTGATAAGTTTCCAGTGTATATATGAATGAGTATCAAGTGTATCTAAAGTAAAAGGGCTAGCCTCTACTGTATCTGAAGGGATGCTTTTCCATTGTATATAAAAGTAAAGAATGAATATGAAGCATGTCTAATTATGGACGAGTTTCTGGTGTAGCTTCTAAAGTATCTAAATAGATGGGTCTGTACTTGTAGTTAGTTATTTTTGAGGCTGAAATGACATATGACTGAATTAACAGATTCACTGTCTGTTGAATATATGCTAGTACTGCTTCTTGATTTCATAATTTCTAATCGTGTCTCTATGAGTTACCACCAGTGAGCGATCAGAACAACAATTCACATTTCTTTATCTGATTATCTCTTATTTGTCACTATCATCTCATCAAACAAAACAAAATGAGCTACACTTCCATTTATTTTACCAAACAGACAAACACAAGTTATTGTCTGGACTGCTAATTTAATCCCACAATATACTATCCCTTTTTCTTCAATATTTCCAGCCCTTTAGTTTCAGACTTAGCTGCAGATAAGATATCAATTATCAATGCTGCTGTCACTATCATCCGCCTCCATTCATCTCTGTGAGTGTGACTGTCAGACTGGTCTTCACTGCCAACCAAATGTTTGTAGGTCTTATACTATCCTACTGTATTATAAGACATTTTATTTTTGAACTGAAAGTCATTATAAACTCCCAGTGACTCTGAAACAGGGAGGAATACTTAGAGATGGGGTGAGTGGCAGCAGCTGAAGCCAGAAATGTTTATTTTACCTTTGATGATATGGCACAACAGAGGAAACGGAAGTCACGGTTACTTGTGAAAGAAACCACTTCGGCCTCTGAATCTTTCGCAATATTACGTGATCATTTAACCTTTGACCCGCCGCTATCGCCTGCTGCGGTCAAGACTAAAATTGACTTGATTGTTGGCAATCCTTGTTGATGCTTTATTAACAAATATTATATACCTTAGATGCTGTATATGTACGTAATTTTATAATCAGTGTAGAATTATCAAATTTATTTGTATCGTTGATATGTGTTGTTTATCGATGCTGAATCAGTATCAGTGAATGAGAAGAGTGAGATAGATAGATTAGGATTAGATGTTGATTCGCTAGAAGAATCATTACAGAAGTCCACTGTGCGTGGAGTCACCTTTATTTTTGTTCCGGGACACGCAGGCGTCGATGGAAATGAAAGAGCTGACAGGTTGGCTAGATCCGACTATCACTACCGACGGTCAGCCTATGGATCATGCTGATATTATTATTATCAATGCCCTCAGAGAAATGGGAAGGATAGAGAACTTTGGTGGCAGTGAATCCACATCACTCGCCAGAACGTCAGACTTGGGAATTAAGATCGGCATAGCAAAAAACGAGACGCACACCAGAGACACCAGAAGACTTGTTAATCAACATAGAACTGGTACTATTAGCCGTCGGACCATGGGATTCATACTGAGGGAAGGATCTGAGCACCTATGGACATGTCCGGAGTGCAATGATGATAACCCACCTAACTAACTGACTGACAGATGTTGTTCGTCCATCACTGTGATGATCACAAGGCTTGTGACAAGCAATGAGGACCACTCTTTCATTCGTTATGAAACTACATTTGAGTTCTGTGAGTCAGGGGTGACTTATAAGCCCAATACTGTCCTGAAAGGAACTAGGGCAAGTGGGCAGGGAACAGTTGTGCTGCTCAGCTCTTCTTTTTCTTGAAGTCTAGCTGGTCGCTGCCCCTCTTCGGAAGAGTGTTGCAATAGACGTTCGCCATGTATTGCGGGCTTGTGCAGCCTCCTCCCAAGTGGCAGTGTCTGTATTAAAGGCTTTAAGTTTGAAGCCCCACCCTGGCTTTTGTCGGGGGCCTTGAATATAGTCGTGCCGTAGTTACGGCCTAGCCATGAATATGTATGGCCTTAACAGCTCCAAGTGATTTCTGGGACCTCTCCACGGGTGATCCTCATCCGCATGGTGGCACTTTGTGTCACCCGTGTTTATCGCTTGTGATGTCCTGGTGGGGTACAACTACCAACCAACCAGTCTTTAGCATCTCCTTGAAGTTGTTTTTTTTTTCTTGCCACTGTCTGAGCGTCTACCTTCCTGTATCTCATGATACAATATTATTTTGGGCTGGCAAGCCGATGGAGGACGTAAATGTAGATAAATAAAAAAACTAACGTGGCAA
Organism: Candidula unifasciata; assembly: GCA_905116865.2. Classification (NCBI taxonomy): domain Eukaryota; kingdom Metazoa; phylum Mollusca; class Gastropoda; order Stylommatophora; family Geomitridae; genus Candidula; species Candidula unifasciata. The sequence goes on along the minus strand of CAJHNH020008412.1, from coordinate 389,507 downwards.
TCTCTCTTTGAGATAGATGAAAACTGTCAAAACCCATTGGAGAAATTAGTTGTAGACAGTCAGTGTGGGTTTTTTTCTGACATTTTATGACAAAAAATGGACTAGAGAATTTGGTGACAATTGGCAAGATAATCAATATTGGAAAGAGAGCAAAAGAAAAGTGTAGATAATTAAAATACCTAAATGGCTTGGACATACTTGGCTGTGAATTCTAGACAATTAATATAAGCCAGACAAGTTCTTGAGGCATCTAAAGTTTCACAGAAGAATACTTGAAATTTTGTGGACAGCCAAAATTAGTAACCCGGATATTTTGTATGGTGTAATGCTGACCACATTACCCACCTAGTGCTGATTGGTCTGTAAAAATATTGGTGCTCTACCCATATGCACCTAAAGGCGTGAAAAGGGATCTTTACTTTTTTACTTTAGATATTTTCTAGGAGACAAGTACCCAAAGACATTGCAAACATCAGAAATGGACAGTCATTACTATTGGCCATAATAAAGGAAGAAGGAAACTGGAACAAAATCATTTTACACAAGTCACTAATAAATTTGTCTAAAAAAAAATTATTCATCTACTTTTTTTGATCAATGTATCAAGATATATGAAGAAAGTAATCAATATATTTGAACCAAGTGAATTATTAAATGGATAATATTTCCTGGGGCTTTTAAAATAAAAAGCAAGCCTGTCGAGTGTCATGTTGTGATCCCAAAACCTCTATCATTTAGGTTTACTAAGAATTTGATGTCAGCCATTTGGTTCTTTCCTTTAAATTCACCCCCGTCTCAGGGAATCCGAGATTTCATGATAGAGCTCCCTAGAAAGTCTTATAGTATAGGGGTGTTATGGTGTGAAATGAACATATAACATTAACCCCCCCCCCCCCCCCCCCCCCCATAATATGGGTCCATGAAAATCTCAGTCTGCGAGATGGGGTGAACTAAAAGAAAAGTACCAACCATTTGGTTTGAAGAAGAAACTCCTAAATACTATTTTTAATTAATGTATTCAATCTTGTCCTCTTAAACATATGCAATGGTGCGAAAACAGCCAAAAGCATTGACTATGCCTCTCGTAAACGGTCACAATATATAAGTCAGAAAAAGCAGTATTTACAGAGAATTGTCCGTAGCCAGAAGTGTCAGTTTCACGGCTTCTCTAGATGGAAAGGTTAAAGGGCATAAGTTCAGGGTTTGATTCACCAATAAAATTTTGTTATAACCCCGGGGATTATTGCAGGCATTATACTTTGCGCTATGCCATTGACAGATGGAGAGACAACACTCCATAAGGATATGATTCTAAGTTATTTTAACTTAACAGAGCATTTTTTTAGTATCAGTTCCAACAGCAGAGCCCCTTAGACCTTCTGTACAAATTATTGGTGTTTGAAAAAAAATTTGAAGAGCGGAGGAAAAGAGGGTAGTTTGTCAGGAAATATAAAGTAAAGTAAGTAAATGAGCCTTTTTCACACCTTCAGGCCTATTGGCATATAGGGCTAGATCTATATTTTATAGGCCAGTCAGCACTTGTTGGGTGATGGGATCAGCATCACGTTGGCCACCTTTACTTCTCAGGGCTTGTACCTGGTACCCATTCAGGGCTTGTACCTGGTACCCACTCAAGGCTTGTACCTGGTACCCACTCAGGGCTTGTACCTGGTACCCACTCAGGGCTTGTACCTGGTACCCGCTCAGGGCTTGTACCTGGTACCCCGCTCAGGGCTTGTACCTGGTAACCCGCTCAGGTCTTGTACCTGGTACCCACTCAGGGCTTGTACCTGGTACCCACTCAGGGCTTGTACCTGGTAACCCGCTCAGGGCTTGTACCTGGTAACCACTCAGGGCTTGTACCTGGTAACCACTCAGGACTTGTACCTGGTACCCGCTCGGGGCTTGTACCTGGTACCCACTCAGGGCTTGTACCTGGTACCCGCTCGGGGCTTGTACCTGGTACCCACTCAGGGCTTGTACCTGGTACTCACTCAGGGCTTGTACCTGGTACCCACTCAGGGCTTGTACCTGATACCCCGCTCATGGCTTGTACCTGGTACCCACTCAGGGCTTGTACCTGGTACCCACTCAGGGTTTGTACCTGGTACCCACTCAGGGCTTGTACCTGGTACCCACTCAGGGCTTGTACCTGGTAACCCGCTCAGGGCTTGTACCTGGTACCCACTCAGGGCTTGTACCTGGTAACCCCCTCAGGGCTGGGTCCACCTGGGAGTCAAGGTCAATTATAGAAAAGTCCCCCTCCCTCACAACCCTAACCTATGACCTTCCGATCCGCAGTCGAGCATCTAACCACTACACCACAGTGACTCCCATAAATATAAAATAAAGAGATATGTAAACAGCAGATTCTACTTTTGGTGTCTCAGTTTTTAATTTCATTCATCCCTAAGTGAGTTTAAGATCTCCTTTGTGGGGAAAACAAGAATAGACACACTGCCTCTCCAACAATCATGTCGTAGAAATTGACTGCTGGGAGCTTCCTTCAAAGTCAGAGTGCCCAGAAACAACCGTCATGGAACAACTAACTGCACACAAATAAGCCATTAAAACGGATATACTCACAAAACTCAGGCCCTGTCACAAAGTCAGAATCCAAATAAACGAACAACTGGGACTCTCCACCAGAGTTTAGAGCCGGTGAACAAAGAAGAAGAAGAATTTCATTCAGTTTATATTTATTTCCCAAGAGTGGCCTCACAGTTCCTGAGAAGTGCTTGTGGAGCCCTTAGGCTCTGCTGCGATAAGGCATTTAATTTGATGAAATGAAGTTTATCTTCTCACCTCTAACTAACCCTTTTATGGTTTTGGGTGGTCTTGCAGGCGGCAGAGAAAATTTCCAGCATGGCAGAACATGGAGCACACCTGACATCTGGTGGTGTCAGTGACACAAAGAAGCCAAGCGTTTTTGAAGTGTTGGCCCAAGAAAGTCTTCAGTCTACAGTAAGACCTGCAATACGACATGCAGTCAGGGTCAGTACCTTGTGTGCTTTGTTTTCTTTATGTTGTCAGTTATTTTTTGTGTGTCAGTAATATCTTTTTGCGACAACAATATCCTTTGATCGCAGATGCCCTAAGACAGCGGTTCTTAACCTGTGGGTCATGACTCTTTTTTTGGGTCAAACGACCCTTTCTCATGGGTTGCCAAAGACCATCGCAAAACAAATATTTAGGAAGTAGAGATGAAAAAAATTGTATGGTTGGTGGTCGCTACAACACGAGGAACTGTATTAAAGGGTCGCTACAACATGAGGAACTGTATTAAAGGGTCGCCACAACATGAGGGAACTGTATTAAAGGGTCGCTACAACATGAGGAACTGTATTAAAGGGTCGCCACAACATGAGGGAACTGTATTAAAGGGTCGCTACAACATGAGGAACTGTATTAAAGGGTTGCTACAACATAAGGAACTGTATTAAAGGGTTGCTACAACATAAGGAACTGTATTAAAGGGTCGCCACAACATGAGGGAACTGTATTAAAGGGTCACTACAACATGAGGAACTGTATTAAAGGGTCGCTACAACATAAGGAACTGTATTAAAGGGTTGCAGCATTAGGAAGGTTGAGAACCAGTGCATTAAGAGATTGAAAATGACAATAGAGTAGCCTTTAACCAGATGCACAATTTTACAGCCAAAATTTGTCAGTCGTAGGGTACAGTTCATAGCATCGTTCAGTACTGTGGCAACTGACATTTCCTTCACCTGTAACTTGTCATAGTCCCTTTACGGCCCTCATTATTTATGGATTGTTACATTGATCTGTTTCTACACACACTATGCGCCTTCTTCTGTAAATGGAGGTACATCAGGAAAGCCTTGCAAATCACAATGCCGGTCATCAGCTAGGGTGCGTGGCAAATCTTCCCTGGACTGACCAGATGACTACGATGATGATAATTCTGCATCAAAAGCGGCAATGACATCTTTGTCATGTTCAGGCACAGACACAATATCTTCAAAATCTACAGGCTGGGAATGAATATTTTCACTAGAATTGTCACTATCAGAAACAGCCGCACTGGCGTTTTTCTACCGAAGGTGTTACTGTCGGTCGGGTCTTAGGACGACTTTGAAGCGACATACCGTTGTTTCACTGTCTGTGATGTTTTTGATGACACTTCATTAGATTTATCAAAACCAGAGTTATCAAACTGTTTAGTAATATCTTCACGTTTATTTTAAAAAAAAATCAAATATAAAGAAAGTCATATGCAGCAACAGAAAAATCATTAATATGACCAACACGATCCCTTCGAGAATTTGCTCCATGGCAAAGATTTCGTCAGTGTGTCACCAACATAGGAGCTAACAATGAAAGTTCATCCAAAATTTACTGTTAACTCTACGAATTTGTTTACCTTAATATAGAGAAATGAATGGGCCAAAGCAGTGGCATAATGTGTGATCATAGTAGTCAGTGGGTAAAGGGCTAAAACTATTCATGCCTCCATAAACCAGAGCAGCTGGAGATTAAACTTATAAAATTTATACGCTAAAATGTTGTCTGTTATGTTACTGTGGCATTCAGCGGCTATTATCTCATTAACAGGTCTTATCTGAGAGGTATCCTGAGCATTTAGGACGATTGTTTCGGCACTTTGATGAAATTTTCCTTGTGTTTGACACAGTAGTGCAGTCGTACTATCTCAAAAAATATGGTAAGTTGTGTTTAATTGGTCTGCTAGTGTTGTTGTTTTTTTGTTTGTTTTTTTCAAATATATTATCCTTTCTACTTTGATGTGTTTTTGCATCTTCTTCTTTTTCTTTGTCTTTTCTTCTTCTTCTTCTTTCTTCTTCTTCTTATTCTATTCTTCTTTCTTCTTCGTATTATTCATTTCTTTTCTTTTCTTCTTCTTCTTCTTCTTATTATTGTTCTTGTTTGTTCTTCTTCTTTTTTTATTTTCTTCTTCTTCTTCTTCTTCTTTTTTTCTTGGTTCTTCTTCTTATTCTTTTTCTTCTTCTTCTTCTTCTTGTTCTTCTTCTGTTCTTCTTCTTCTTTTTCTTCTTCATCTTATCTTGCTTTTTGTTCTTCTTCTTCTTTTTCTTATTCTGCTTCGTCTTCTGTCTTCTTTTTCATCTTTTTCTTATTCCTCTTCTTTTTCTTCTTCTACTTCTTCTTCTTCTTTCTTCTTGTTCTTCTTCTTCTTTTCTTAGTTAGTCTTCTCTTTCTTCTCCTCTTTATGAAGTAATCTTTGAGACTTATTCTTCGTGTTATTCTTTTTCTTCTTCTTCTTCTTCTTCTTCTTCTTGTTCTTCTTCTTCTTTTCTTTCTTCTTCTTCCTATTCTTCTTTTCTATTCTTCTTCTCTCTTCTTCTTTCTTTCTCTCTCTTTCTTCTTCTTCTTCTTCTTCTTCTTCTTCTTCTTCTTCTTCTTCTTCTTCTTTTCTTCTTCTTCTTCTTTATCTCTCTTTTCTTCTTCTTCTTCTTCTTCTGTCTTCTTCTTTTTCTTCTTCATCTTCTTCTTCTTCTTCTTCTTCTTCTTCTTCTTGTTCTTCTTGTTCTTCTTTTTTCTTCTTCTTTCTTCTTCTTCTTTTCTTCTTCGTCTTCTTCTTCTTCTGGTTTCTTGCCATATATTCAAGGAAGTGCAGGGGTCTAGCCATGTACTCAAGGGAACATGGGGGTCTTCCGGTATACTCAAGGGGGAACGTGGGGGGTCTCGTCATATACTCATGGGAGGGGGTGTGCAAGGGTCTTGCCATATACTCAAGGTGGGGGGGGGGGGGGGGGGGGTGCAGGGGTCTTGCCATTTTATTCAAGGTAGGGGGTGCAGGGGTCTTGCTATATACTCAAGGTAGGGGGTTAAGGGGTCTTGCCATATACTCAAGGTAGGGGGGTGCAGGGGTCTTGCCATATACTCAAGGTGGGGGGGAGTGCAGGGGTCTTGTCATATACTCAAGGTGGGGGGAAGGGGAGTGGGGGGTTTAGAGATCTTGCCATATTCTCAAGGTAGGGGGGGGGGGCTGTGCAGGGGTCTTGCATATACTCAAGGTAGGGGGTGCAGGGGTCTTGCTATATACTCAAGGTAGGGGGTGCAGGGGTCTTGCTATATACTCAAGGTGGGGGGGGAAGGGGAGTGGGGGGTTTAGAGGTCTTGCCATATTCTCAAGGTAGGGGGTGCAGGGGTCTTGCTATATACTCAAGGTGGGGGGAAGGGGAGTGGGGGGTTTAGAGGTCTTGCCATATTCTCAAGGTGGGGGGGGGTGCAGGGGTCTTGCCATATACTTAAGGTAGGGGGGTGCAGGGGTCTTGCCATATACTCAAGGTAGGGGCTGCAGGGGTCTTGCCATATACTCAAGGTAGGGGGTGCAGGGGTCTTGCTATATACTCAAGGTAGGGGGTGCAGGGGTCTTGCTATATACTCAGGGTAGGGGGGTGCAGGGGTCTTGCCATATACTCAAGGTAGGGGGTGCAGGGGTCTTGCTATATACTCAGGGTAGGGGGGTGCAGGGGTCTTGCCATATACTCAAGGTAGGGGGTGCAGGGGTCTTGCCATATACTCAAGGTAGGGGGTGCAGGGGTCTTGCTATATACTCAAGGTAGGGGGTGCAGGGGTCTTGCTATATACTCAAGGGGTTTGTGGTTGGCGACCACTGACCTAAATAGTCACCTTTTATGACAGGCTTGTTGGGACAGCAGTGAGTTGGGACAGCAGTGAGTTGGGACAGCAGTGAGTTGGGACAGCAGTGGGTCATTTGTCTATTTCTCCCCAGAAAACAGGGGCCCCAAACCTACAAAGGGAGTTTACAGCCTATTATAAATATTCATAGCACTCGGGACATACCCATAAGTGCTCCGTCCTCATGTTCAGCAACAGTCACAGAGTTCCAATTCTGATAGTACCAGTAACAGTCTGACTGTATGTGCATCTGGTCTGGGTAGATTTTCTTGTCTTGTGAATCCACTGTCGAATCAGTGGAAGAACTGTTTTATTCCTGTGATGGTTGAGACCTTGTATGGAGATCTTATAGACAGCTGTGTTTATGTTCTAGGTGTCTTGTGCTGCTTTCTTTTTCTTCATGTTCATCGGCAGAAAACTCCAGCGGAAAGTTCTAGTTGTTTGTCCACTTCTAGACTTAGCTCTTGTTTCAGAACTTGAGTTTTCTGTGCACACCTGTTTTACAGATAGGACTTATTTGTATTTAGACGGTTGCTTCATCACTCAAGGCTGCTGTACTTCAACCTCGAGGGAAAAAACCCTTCGTCTATTTTTACAACATGTTTGTTGGGGGTCAGCAGTGGATCTCCACCCCCCCCCCTCAACCCCCAGAAATGGTTACTCAGAATTATCACTGGGAAATATTTTCTATTATAAGTCTGTGTCATTGTAAATTGTGTTGATGTTGCTGATCCATCTGCTCCTTGTTGTTGTTGTTGTTTGTTCTTCTTCTTCTTCTTCTTCTTCTCCTCCTCTCTTCTTCTTCTTCTTCTTCTTCTTCTTCTTCTTCTTCTCCTCCTCCTCCACCTTCTCCTCCTCCTGCTCCTTCTTCTTCTTCTCCTCCTCCTCCTTCTCCTCTGCTGCCGCCATCTTCTTCTTCTTCTTCTTCTTCTTCTTCTTCTTCTTCTTCTTCTTCTCCTCCTACACCTGCTCCTTCTTCTTCTTCTCCTTCTCCTCCTTCTCCTCTGCTGCCGCCATCTTCTTCTTCTTCTTCTTATTCTTATTTTTCTTTTTCTTCTTCCTTTTTTACTCGTTCATCTTCTTCATTTTTTCATCTTCCTTTTCCTCCTCCAGCTTTATATTCTCTCCTTCTTCTCACCCTCTTTTTCTCCTTTTTCTCTTCTACTACTGCACCTCCTTGATTCCTCACCCATTTTGTTTCCCAAGAAAACATCAACTTCCTTCTGACAGTTTGTAATATAAGTACTCCATAAAATGGCAAAATGGTAGTATAGCTTTGTATGAGTTAGTTAAGAGCCTATGGACCAGTTAGAAACTGATAGCATCAGAACAGTACATCATGTGTGTTAACTGGTAGTGTTAATACTTGTATATTTCCCAGGTGGATCCTTTGCAGAAAACTTCTATGATTTGAAACGAGCTCCCTCTGGCAGACCAGATCAACCCCTTCTATCAAAACACAGGCTTGCATCTCTTGCTTGTTTGGTTAGTTCGCTGCACTTGATTTAGTAAATATGAAACTAATTGATTAATCATCTGCTTCTTCTTCTTTTATTCTACTGTGTATATTGTTTGCATGTTATTTCTGTTAGTTTATTTTCATTCTGAAATGACATTCCTTTTCAACTCTCACCTTAGGATCAACTGTGTGATTACATATGTTCTTATGTACACATTGTCTTGGCCTAATGTTGACCATATCGTCCATTATGCGCCAACAAGTCTGTAAAAATATATGTCTAGCAGTATGTGCTGATGCGCTGCAGACATAAAAGAGGTCCTTTACTTCACTACTAACTGTCCATGATTCACAGCTATAGGCTGAAATTGGCTTTGTGTAGCAGGCAACAATTCTGTAACTAACCATCACTGTCAGTGATTTATTATGTTCAACTCTGTCAGTACCAAACAGATCATCACACATTGTTTTGTAACTCCTTGCATAATATGGTTTTCTGAATTACTTATGTCCCACCCATTCATTAATTTAATATTGTTTTTTGACTTTCCTCTGTTCAATAGAGCCATTATTCAACTTTCAATAGGTGCAACATTTATTAGTCGGAAGAAACAGTTTATTCAGAAAATAAGAGTTAAAAGTGAAGCTATCTAGGACTGAAAGATATTGTATTTTTTTTTTTAATAAAATATTTTTGTTTTATCCTGTTTTGTATTCTCCTGTCACAGTATTTGAATAAAATGTAACATCTGCACAGGTATTGATTCCATACATGAGACACAAGTTGGACAGCTATTATGAATCCCTTAAGTACGCAGAGGAACTGACGACAAATAGTAGATCATTTCTGCAGGTAACTTTTTCCCATGTTTTAGTGGTGGACTACTTGATAGTTTGTTTGTTTTTCAACATCAGCACCATGGTCCTTGATGAGTGTCTTTGGTGATAATTTGATAAATATTAGTGTTCTTTGTGAGGTCAGCCGCTGACTGTTGTTGCCAACCTAACGTCTGTTTTCTTCCCTTCCTGTGCTAACTTCTTATCTTTCTTCATTTTTCATTGAAGATACAGTTTGCTGGTTCTCACACTTTTAAGACCCTCAACCATAAAAATTTGATATTGTTTTGGAGTTTTTCCATGCTGTCTTTCCACTTGTTTGTTATTCTACCTCGGGCATTATGTCTTTCTGCTATTTTGGTGTTTGCTTGGCCCATTGTATTCCGGATAGGTTTAGCGGATAATCAGACAAACAAAAGAGGGAATGAAGTTTATTTTCAAATGGTTAAGAATGAAATTCCATCGTGTCCACCATCATAAACCATCCAGCATCATAAACCGTCCACTATCATACACCGTCCAGCATCATAAACCGTCTACCATCATAAACAGTCCAGCATCATTCTTTTGAGCAGCCTCTTCTACTGTTGACCTTTCTGGTCATCTCAGTGTCCTCTCATCACATTACCAAACAACCATATTTGTCTTTCTATTTTAGTTTACTTATAATGTTTGACTTTCATTAGAATTTTCCGGGGAATCATTTTTTGTTCATGGTAGACCACCTTCTTTTTCTTCTTCTCCTGCTTCTCCTTTTTTTTTTCTCTTCTTCTTCTTCTGCTTCTTTCTCTTCTGCATCTGCTTCTGCTTCTTCTTCTGCTGCGTCTCCTCCTCCTCCTTCTTCTTCTTCGTCTTTTTGCTGATACCCCATGACCAGAGTTCATAGTGGTCAAGAACTGCCTATACCTCTCTGCGGTCAACCTAGAAACAGGTTCAAAACCGGAATCTGGCCAGCATAGATAGGATCGACATATCCTTCGAAGTTGGAGCCCATCTCCATGAGATGCAGAAGTCTGCACACAGGTAAGTCAGGTCTGTAAAATGGATGTGAATGCAAAATTCAAGACCTGTAACAAGATCAAAGACCAGAAGTGGACAAACAACCAAGACTTTTGGCTGGAGTTTAGAGCTGGTGAACGCAAACAAGAAGAAGTATAAATGTCATGGTTTTTTTAAGTTCACTTACTGGTCCATGAAGTTTAGTTTTTAATTTTGACATTCAATGACAGAGAATTTTTAAACAAGGTTCATTTTCATCTCGTAGTTAATTGCTCTCTGCTATTTTCCAGCAAAATATGAATATGAAACGGAGGGTGATAAGACTGTATTTATTCCTATATCCATACATTCATTCACTCTGGGAATGTTTAACCCTGGCGTACACATTGTCGTACATGCTGGGGAAGAGCCGGTGGCACAGTCCCAGCCTGCATCTGTCCGGCACAGAACTGTGCCGATTGGATCCACAGGAAGAGCTCCAGGAAGCTCAAAGCAGCATCATCCTCCCTGGCCAAACCTGAGGTTAGTGGATTTCTTATTTGCCACTCTGTGGCTTACAAGTTAGTAAATTAGTTGGTTCTTTTCTTTTATTTCACCCCATCTCGGGAGCTCCAAGATTTTGCAGGGAATTCATAGGAAAGTCTAATCTTATGGTGGAAGGGGGGGGGGGGGGGTTAAGTTAAGTAATATTCAATGTTTTTTCCTCCCTAACATTCTATACTATTGGTCCTTTCCTGGAATTCCCTACAAAATCCTAGAGTACCTGAGATGGGGTGAAAGAAGAGAAAAGAATCAATGAGTTTGAGAGTTTTATGATCCTCGAGTAGTAAGGTTAAATTTCTGGGGTGGATTATTTATTGAAAAATGAGGGGGGGGGGGGGGCTCTGTTTTTGTAGTTGTCACACACTGGCAATGAAAAAGACACATAGTTTCTTCTTCTTCACATTCACCAGAAAGTTCTGGTTGTTTGACCACCTCTGAAGTTTGGTACTATTCTATAACTTGAGTGTTACATGTGTATCCGTTTTACAGATCTGGCTTATTTGAATGCAGACTGTTGGTTCCTTGCCTCTCAGGCAGATGCACTGCAACTTTGAAAGAAAGCCCACAGTTAGTTGAATCTTACAACACGCTTGTTGGGGAAGCAGGAGGTCTAATCTTGTTTTCCCCACAGTCGGGCCCTGGAACTTACACTGGGAATGCACACACAAATAATAGTTTACACCAGTGTTTCCCAAACTGTTCTTGGTCGTGGCACCTTTATCTAATTAAAATTAGTCTACAGCGCCCTAACCTAAGTAAAAATATGACTATTCATGTCTTGGTTGAATTAATTATAAAGCTTTTACAATATTTTGCGACGCCCCTGTGAAGAGGTAGCGGCTTCCCCGGGCGCCGTGGCGCACAGTTTGGGAATCACTGCTTTGCACAGTTTATTGCATGGCATATTTGGCTGCAGTGCGTCAGGTGCTTTACTACAGAATTTCTGCCAGCTTATGCTTTGTTTGTCCATCACAGGTTATGATAGCCACTCCTTTCATCCACTGGTGACTGGGTTAGGTTTTGTGAGTGCGCAGATGGCTGATAGGGCCAGTACTAGCACTGAAAGTTCTTGAGCAATGTGGACAAGGAATAGAAACCGCATCTCTCTGGTGACTTGCTTCAGTGTCTTTCCTGGCTTGTCTTTTCTGAATTGCTGCTGCAGTTCTAGCAGCTTCATGGGCCATGGCTCCTCATTGAAGAGAGGAACACCAGGATGAGCAGTCACATGCAACAACTTCCCAGGTTTTAGGATCAGCACAGACGTTTTTGAGTGAGGTCTTGAGGCTGTCCTTGAAAAGATTCTTCTGTCCACCTTGAGAGCGTTTTCCTTTTAGTAGCTCATCATAGAAAATTCTTTTTGGCAGTCGGTGGTCAGGCAACAGACTATTTGACCTGCCCAGCAAAATTGTGATTGTTTTAGAATCGAGTAAATACTGGACAGTCCAGCTCTATCAAGGACTTCAGTCTCACAAACACAGTTCATTTTACAACTGGACGTTTAATCAGAATGTTACTGGCACCATTAGTATCGTAACTCTTTGCTGGCTGCTGAAGATGGGGATGGAGTGCTTATGGGAATGCCCCGAGTGCTGAGATGTCGGTTCTTGAATCAAATCAAATCAAACAACTGGAAGTTTGAGCCAGCCACTTGGATACCATGGAAGTTTGACATTTACCACATGCTCTTTTTGTTTGTACATGCAGGATTGTCCAATTTTATTGTTTACAGTTTCTGCCAATTTTAGTAATCGCCTGTTTGTGTCTACATTATTTGAAGTCACTATGGGTAAACATTGTTTTGAATATGTTTTATATTTTAGTAACTGTGTCCATTCACTTGTTAAACAAAAGAGGTAACAAACATACATATTTCATTTTTATTCTAATTCTCTTTTCTTTTAACAGTTTCACCACTCGGTTACTGCATCTTGTCAAGATGATACTAAACACAGCAGCTGTGTGTCTATCCACGAGTTTGTCTGTTGGTATGTTTTTCCTCCAATTCCTGGACTGGTGGTATGCTAGTGACAGTAGCGCCACCTCCCTCACGGCGCTGCCAGTGCCTCTGCCTCCTCTGGTTTGTATTATTTAAATTTTGTTTGACTCTTTGTTTCACAGGTTTCATATGAAAAAGAGGTTCTTCATTATCTTACCCCAGATGACGTCACATGACAGTCCAGCATTTGAGAGGGTTGTGAGACTGGGTTTCCTGGCTTTCTGATGCTTTTAACGACCCCCAAAACATCTAGAACTGTCCCTAACCCAAACCCACCTACGTCCCACGAGAGAGTGCAGCCTAGGTCCCACGAATGCATGCAGCCTAGGTCCCACAACTGCATGCAGCCTATCTACCACCCCCTGAAATATTAGACTGTCCTGTGATCTGTGGATTACCCCTGTTTGGGATAGGATATTGAGAAAGCACCGAAAAAGAGACAGAGTAGTGACTGTGCACATACTGCAGGTTCTTCTTCTTGAAGTTCATGTGACGTTGGTAGTCATGTCTATTCACAGCCTTCTGTCTCATGTGTTTTTTTTTAAGTTCCTGCCGTGTGGCCTTGATAGTCATGTCTGTCCACAACTTTCTGTCTCCTGTCTTCTTCTTCCTAAAGTCAATGCGGTGTGGTGTTGATAGTCATGTTTATCCACAACCTTCTCTCACATGTCTTCTTTTTCTTCTTAAAGTTCCTGCCGTGTGGCGTTGGTAGTCATGTTTATCCACAACCATCTGTCTCGTGTACTTTCAGTCAACTCTGACACAGATGATCCTCCATGCCATGGTGTCAAAGTGTTCAGCATCTTTTTTTTCTCGGTCTCCCTCTGCCTCTGCTCCAATCAAAATTGTCCACTGTCACAATGTACTCCAGTTCTGTCTTTCTCATTACATGACCAAAGAATGTAGTTGTTCTCTTTCTGATATGGGCAATCAATTCTCTTTGTGAGTCAATTTCTTTTAAGATATCTTCATTACTCTTTCTATCTGTCCAGTGTACTTTCATCATTCCTCTTTAAAACCACATCTCCTCAGCTTCCAAATAGTTTTTTCACTAATCTGCCAACTGTCCCATGATTCACTTCTGTACATCAAAATAGGATTTATATAGCTTTTAAGAAATCTCTTTCTTGTCTTAATTGACAAAGAAAGATTGCAAAACATATTCTTCTGGTGACACTATGCTGATGTATATAGCTGTTATATAAGCCCTAACTATAACCACTATTAGAGGTTTAACAGGATATCTTCCCTCTTGATCTGCCATCCAAACTGATTTTTTTTTGTGGGAGTGGGGGGGGGGGGGGGGGTAAATCTTAGGATGGTAAACATTCATGCAGCATCCTGAATTAACAAACCAATCAATCGACTGATTGACAAAGAAAATGGACGAAGAAACTTTATTTTCAAAGCGTCATAATTCTTTTTTTCTGCGGTCTTTTTCTAGCCGGTCTTTCATATTAATCATATTCACTTTAAAAAAAAGGTTATCCTACCCTCGATCTTTTTTTATTAAAAAAATAAAAAAAATAGAGTCTGTTAGTTCATTATATTCATTTGAATTATTTGTGGTATCCATCATTATAATATATAAATAATTCGGACTTAAATAAACCACTAAAATAATCGGCAATCCACGAAATGAGATTCTGCAACCTTACAGGTATAAGCCTTGGTCCACTTCTCCAATATAACCCACATTTAAAGGAAACTGTGCTAGGTGTTATACATTTCATGTTGTGTGTTGTGTTCATGGCGGTTGTATTAAACACTGATTTGCACACCTGAATGGGACACGTTATATAGTCGACAGGCAGTCCTGAATGCTCGGTTTTTTTTTGAATATTTCTATTTAGCCGGATGAAAAGTAAATAGCAACTGTAAGACTGGATATGTAAATAGCAACTGTAAAACTATAAAGAAGTTTTGCCACCCCCCCCCCCCCAGTGACTTTTACCTAGAAAGAAAATCATACATTTTTGACAACTCTGGATAGACGTGTTTTTCAAACCTAACAAGTTTTGATAGTTTGGTCTAGACTCCAAGACGGGTTTGGGTTTTACTAAATTTATTGAGAACATGTCTCATTTTCCCCATGATTCCCAAAGATATTCACGAAATACCGGGAAATCTCAACAGAACCGATATTGCCTCTAGTCCAAATATCTCCTACTGGATTTAATCAAGAACTATTGATTTAACCTGTGATGAATTTAGTGGGATTTTTTCCCATATTAAAAATAATGTTTTTTTAATAT
>CAJHNH020008412.1:95000-374756 GCA_905116865.2 Candidula unifasciata | reverse complement strand
ATTTACTTCGACATCGAAGGAAATATCCCTCAGTTGCCATTTACAACATGCTTGTGGGGGAGGGGAGGAGCAGTTGGTTCCTCTGCCTTGATGTTCAGATCTTTTAGGATGTCGATATGTATAGTTCTGAGATAAAGTATGAAAATTGTCTTTACTATTTACTTCATACTTTTTGTTCTTTTCATCTTCTAGAAGGAGCACCTGAAGAACGTCAACCATACTTTATGTCCATTGTGTTTACGCTTTAGAACAAACAGCACAGCACTGGCTGTATCTGGGTAAGTATTACTCCAATGACTTTTTTTGTGCATTAACTTTAAGTTTGGGTTGAGATGAACAGTTCCATTTCACTTTTCCATCGCAGGAAAACCTTTGGTATCCTTTCCATCGTAGGGAAACCTTTGGTATCCTTTCCATCGTAGGGAAACCTTTGGTATCCTTTCCATCGTAGGGAAACCTTTGGTATCCTTTCCGTCGTAGGGAAACCTTTGGTATCCTTTTTTTAACAACAAAAATGTATGTGGATTTTCTTAGCTGGAATTTGGACCTAAACCGTTGAATTGTTTAGGGTCATTATAATTATCCTTTTTCTTCTTCATTGTTCGTCAAAGTGACATTAATGTATTGTGCCAGTTTACAGCATAGCTGTGATATTTGTGTCGTTCTTCTTCTACCTTCTATCCCCAGTGAAGCATAGGCCTTCAATCAACTCACGCCAGGTCGTTCTATCCTTCGCTGTTGCTTGCTTGCAACTCTCTCCATGTCCTCCCCAGCTTTTTAACTTCACTTTCTAGTTCTCTTCTCCATTTGTTTTTTGGTCTTCCTTTATTTCTATGCCCCAGTGGGTTTCCAGTGCCAAAGCAATCGATTATTTGTCTTATGTTAGCATCAGCATGTGTACCATCAACACAGCGTCTTTTGTCTCACCCACTTGGTCCACTAGAACTTGTTCCTTTCCTAAAGCATCCCAAAAGTCTGGCATTAGTGATTCTATCATACCATTTAATACATCTATTTGACGCAGGCCACCAGTTACTGAATGATTATATGTTAGTTAGTTAGTTTAGTTAGTTAATTAGTAGTGCACCTGAAAGTCTCTCTTTCTCTAGCCAGTTCTCCTGTCCAACTTTGTCCTGGCTGCTGAAGATGAGGACGGAGCATGCATGAAAATGCCCCGAGTGCTGTGATGTCAATTCTGGACTCAACTCATTCTCCAGTCCTGCTTCCTTTCATAGCCATTGTAGTCAGGCATCCCATTCATTTCATAGGTGTTAATGTTAGCTTTTGATAATGTCCATATCTGGCACTGGTAGCACAGTGTTGGTATGAATGTGCTGTTTACAATGTTTCATAATGCTCTTATTTATGTGTGTGGTCTTAATAACAGTGTCTGTTGGTATATAAGTGCACAGGCTCGTTGGCATCTTGTTTCTATTTCCCGATCTATTCTCTCATCCTCCGAGAATATAGGTTAGTTGCGTATCCTTTACAGGGCGTTACAGAACCAACCCGAACAGCCCCTGGATGTTGTGTGGTTTTTCTAAGCAAATTTACGTCCATTAGTTTGCTATTGCTTTCTGGACGGTCAGCTTTCTTGATACCACTTCTTGAAAACAACGTGAGGCGCAGGCCCGCAGCTCATTGAACATACTCTTTGCACCAGTTGACTCTAGACGCATTGGAAAAGTTTAAACCCAGCAAATCACTGGACTAGACACTGAGCCAAAACACAAACAAGGGGCACAGGAAATTCGTTGAAGAGTGACTCATTGTATTCAACATGTGACGGACTTTTCCTCAGAAAGCTCACATTAAACTTTTTTCTTCTTTGCCTTCACCGGCTGTAAACTCTGGCAGAAAGTTCTGGTTGTTTGTCAACCTCTGGACTTTAGTCTTGTTCCAGAACCTGAGTGTTGCGTGCACATCCATTAAACAGATCTGAATTATTTGTTTGTTGTGCTCAACACTGTATGGTGCTTTGCTGTGTTCTGTGAATTCTGAGACTGGGTTTCAACTCGTAAATCTGATGTAGAGTTCCCCGTGTGGGTTCCAGGGTCCCATTATGGGGAAAACAAGAATAGACCCACTGCTTCCCTACAAGCATGTCATAAGAGTTGACTGATTTGGGGTTTTCTTTGAAGTCGGAGTGCCTATACCTGAGAGGCGAGGAACCAACAGTCTGCATACAAATAAGCCAGATCTGTTTGCTATGTGACACTTAAGTTTTGGAATACGACTACAGTTCAGAAGTGGAGGAACAGCCAGAAATTTCAACCAGAGTTAACAGCCGGTGAGGGCAAGAAGGGGAAAAGGAGGAGTATTTAGGTAGTCTAGACCAGCAGTTCTCAAACTGGGTGCTGCGGCAACTAGAGGTGCCGGGAGCGTATGCTAGGGGTACCGGGAGCGTATGCTAGGGGTGCTGGAAGCTTATGCTAGGGGCGCCGGGAGCGTATGCTAGGGGTGCTGGGAGCGTATGCTAGAGGTTCCGCTGCAATAATAAATTTTCAAAATCTGCATAAGATCAGCAAAGACAGCAATTTATAACAGAAGGAAGCCAAGAAGAGTTCTGGATGCAGGTGTATTCAGGAGACATGCTATTGGCAAGGCTGGTGTATTTTAGTTTGAAGACAAAACTCAGAATATACAAGAGCAACATTTTAGGAATACTATTATACAACAGTAAATGTTGGAATATGACAGCGGGAATTGCACGTAAACTTGTGACTTTTAAAAATAAATGTTTTAGAAAAATTCTTCGAATATTTTGGCCAAACAAGATCACAAAAGAAGAACTGAGGAGGAAAACAGAATGTGCATCACTGTCAAATGTTATCAAAGTAAGACTATGGCTTGCACATGTTTGCAGAATGCCTTGTGACTCTCTGGCAAAAACAGCTTTCCGGTGGAAAGATAGGAGACGTGGAGGATCTAAGGAAACCTGGAGAAGGACAATAGAACGGGAAATGAAGAAATGTAAACTGACATGGGATACCATGGGCAGAAAAGCAGCAGACCGGCAGCAATGGAGATCACTTGTAAATGCCTTATGTGTCAACAGCGACATGAAGAGGATACAGATAGATGTAGCATCAACCATTCAGAAAGCAATGGCAAACTACTTAACATAAAACTGCTCTGTAAGACCAAACAGCTAAAAAATTCTGGGGTTGGTTCTGCAATGTCCTGTAAAGCATATGCAACTAACATTTTCAAAAAGCTTCAGAGTACGAATACGAAAATTGCACAATAGCATTCCATGTGCAGTTTTGTTTTGGGTTTACATTTACATTTGTTAATGTCTTTCTTATGTTTTTTTTTTTGAGCCGCGCTGATCAAATGGTTAAGAAAGCTAGCTCTTATGCTTGAGGCTCATGTTCGAATCCTCAGTAAATGTGTGGATTTTTTTCTGTCAGGGGCAAAAGTACAATCCTAATTGCCCTGTCTGTGGTGACTGCGTTAACCATGTACCCCTCAATTTACGGGCTAAAAGACCCACCTGCCTACACCGCAAAAGTGGTGAGTACATGAAGCAATATCACAGGATATAAGTGACTCCCTGGATATGAAAGTGCCTAAGGTGGGAGAGCTGGCGAGAGACCAAGTTTCTTTCAGGTGAACTGTGATGGGAGCAATGTTCTGTACAGAACCTGCTATGTGATGAATAGAGCAGACGTCTATGTTTAAAAGTTAGCTGCCCATCCCTTCAGAAGACTGCAAATGAAGTCTAGCATTTGTTGTCTGTAGTTTTAATATGGAATATGTTCACTGGTTTGGCTGTGCCCTTGGATCAGTTGAGAGGATCTGGCCAATGCCCAACACTCAAGGAAAAGGTGAGACGGGTGTACAATCAGACAGTTACAGGTACCATAGGAACTGAAACTTTTCGCTTGCTGTTGAAAATGGGGACGGAGCGCTTATGGTAGTGCCCCGACTGCTATCATGTCGATTCTTAATTCAACAACCTGATCGGTAGATGCTCATACCATTGTTGAAATCAATGCAAAGCAGCTGGTTCATTAAGTATCATCATTCTGTGACACTGCATGCCGTGGGGTTACCCATGGTTTTAGACTTGGGTCAGCTCCCTCAACTTTTCACAATCAGATGCCAAGGACTTTATGGTTGCATGCCTAAGGTCTGTCCAGTCAGTCAAGTTCTTCCCTGTGGGGGTTTCGGGCCCTACTGTGGGGAAAATGAGAATAGACTCACTGCCTCCCCCAACAAGCATGTCATAAGAGTCGACTAATTGAGGGGACGTCCTTTGAAGTCGGAGTATTTCTGCCCGAGAGACAAGGAACAACCAACTGCACACAAATAAGCCAGTAAAACAGACGTACATGCAACAGACCCGGGCACAAAGCCAAAGTCCAAATGGACAAAAAAACCAGGACTGTCCCTCTAGAGCTACAGCCGGTGAAGGAAGAAGAAGTCAAGTTTTGCATCCACAATGTGTGAAGTTTCTCAGGTATGTAGGTGTTGTTGGGAATAAAAGAGTCGACAGGCTGGCTAGCAATGTCACAGTTGCAGATGGCTGACCTAAGGATCATGTCGATATTAACTCTTTCAGTCCCAAGAAACATCTCATTCATTCCCTACCTAGAAGCCCAATGAACACAAGAAGTGCCGATTTTATGTTTCTCTTTACCACCCTTGGGCCTCTGATGCTAAGCTCCCTCGGTCTTGAAAGAGTTAATGCCATTAGAGAGAGAGGATGTGCGGAAGATTTTGGAAGCAGTATGTCAACACTGCTGTTACGAATGCAAGAACGTTGCGTATGCACTGGCACAGCCAAGCACGAAAGGCACACACCAAACACAGAACTGGTACTATTAGCCATTGGACGCTGATGTCTACGCAGAGCTGGGAATCTAAACACTCAAGGACGTCTCCAGGGTTCCGTGAGAATAACCCAACTCATAACTCCAAAAGACTACATTTTTAATCTTTGAATAAATGTAATACTTTTTTTAAACAAACAATACGCAGTTTACACTGGCATGTTACAAAATAAAACAAACTGATCAATGACCAAATGGTATTTACAGAAAAAGAAGTGGAGAAAATAGCATTTAGCCAACAAATGCAATTAAAAAAATAATGCCTGACCAGTATTTTTTGGTCATACAATCTGGCAAGTTCAAAATTAGAAAACAATTATTATTTACCGCCTTCTCCGAGGCTAATCAGAACTGGCATTTGATTTTAACACAAGGTAATAAATGAGTTTAGTGCGGCTTGCTTTTTTTCCTCCATTTGCCTGAGAAGGGCAGTTGGCCCATTGTGTTGTTTACAGCTAAGCTGAGGTATCTGCACCTTCTGGCCCATCACTACAGCAAAACCTTTTACCACATACTTGAGTTAAAGGACATTTGTTCTACTTCTTCTTTAGCGTTCACCGGCTGTAAGTTTCAGCAGACCGTTCTGGCTGTTGGTCCACCTCTTGTTCCAGAACCTGAGTGTTGTGTGCACATTTATTTTACAGAGCTGAGTTATGTGTATGCAGATTGTTGGTTCCTTGCCTCTAACACAGATGCACTCTGACTTCAAAGGAATGCTCCATTTAGTAGACGCTTGTGACATGCCTGTTGGGGAGGCAGTGGGTCTGTTCCTGCCCCCCTCCCCCAGAACCCACACGGGGTCCCCAGGTGGAGTGATACCACATTTGATATTTCAACTGTCACTACCACTTCTGCAGTGTCACAGTGTTGATGCAATCAAAGGAGACAGACATGAATATTGTCCCGACCGGCGATGAAGTCGTTTAACAGCCAGCCAATGGGTGACCTGGTTCCTGATATTCTTAACCATTTGGCCAGCCGCTCCATAACATAACAAAACATAACATTTAACTAGGAACAGTTATATTTACAGCTACTAGACAATGGCATTAATATAAAAAGACTATTCAAGGCACGAGTTTATATAAATCATGGAAGATGAACGAAAACATATTCACAGCTGCCGCAGCAGCGATGACCTTAGCCTGCTGAATTAAACCATGAAAGAACCCAACCCAACCAAGAAGCAGAACTTGCCTGCTTCTCATTCATGATCACCAATAAAACTGCAGACCCGTAAAGGTCAAAAGTATTATCTCTGGTCTGACCCTGTGCTGCATCCCTGGCAACTTCCTAACCTAACGGAATACCACCTTTGCTAGGTACCACAACTGATCAACATGCCCACAAAGATTTACATCAATCTAAGTCGATTTATCATCATGTAGCAGGTTCTTTGCAGAATGTCGCTCTCATCAGTCTACCTGAAAGACACTCAGTCTCTCGCTAGCTATCCTGTCTTGTGTACTTTCACATTCAAGAAGTCACTTATATCCTGTGCCCATCTTCGTGTTGGTCGGCCCCTGCCCCTCCTTCCTGATACCATGCCTTCTGCTATTATTTTTTCAAATCTGCCATGGCATTTGATATGGCCAAAATATCTTAACTCCCACAATAAGAGGCTGTTTATTGCTAATTTTCCTCGATGTTTACATCTTTTAAAATGTCAGTATTTCTTTTCCTCTTTGTCCATTATTCTGAGAATCTTTCTACATCATATCAGCTAAAAAGTACCTATTTTCTTTCTTAAGGACTGGGAGATAGTCCACGACTCACATCCATATGTTGCTACATGTAACTGTATTCAAATTATTAATGCAGATGCAGCTGCATGCGATAGCAAAGGATAGAATGGCTTGGCGTGAGTTGGTTGAGGGCCTATGCTCCATTGGGGGCTAGAAAAGGCAGAAAAAGAATGCAGATGCATTTTGTTGGCCGACATTTTCAAGATATTGGTTTAACTGATGAGCTGCTAAAAGTGGCCATCCAACCAGTCGATTCTGTGAATGAATCAACAAGGGACATCACTGTGCCTATCCAACATGTCAATTCTGTGAATGAATTAACAAGGGACATCACCATGTCCACTTTATCAACAAAAGAAGCTCACCCCCCAGAGCAGTGGCAGCAGCTAACTATCAGCCTGCTCTTTGCTCCGCACACTAGAATACCACAGATATACAACAACAAAATCCATATGATCCTGACCTGAGACCTATCAAGGGACGTGTACATGGGGGATGCTAGTTTCTATTTTCTGAAGCCTGCTCTTATGTCCATTTCTCTGACAAGTCAAATCTGATAAGACACAAAATGCTGGTCGTCTCTATATTACTAGGTTCAAACATGGATTTGTATTACAACTACTGAGCATAAAATCCCAACAGAGATATGTCTTACAAGTTGAGCTGAGTCCAGAGTTGACATCACAGCACTCAGGCATTCCCATGCATGCTCCATCCTTATCTTCAGCAGAGTTCCAATACTGATGGTACCGGTCACAATCTGGTTATATATCCACCTTTCCTTTCCTCTGAGTGTAGTGAGCCGGCCAGACCCTCTGGTTATACCCATGGTGCCTTATTCTCTCCAGGCCATAATTGCTTGTTCCCGAAGGGCCTTGACCACATCTGCCTTGTCATGTATCACTTCACCACCCAGTGGTGCAGATTCAGCCAATCTGTCTGCCTGTTCATTACTCACTATGCCTGCATAGCCTGGAGAAAAGATCCAAAGTGTGCTCACTACCCGTGGCCTTTCCAGTGAAGCTTGCCACTCTGCTCGAAACATCCCTGTCTTCACCTTTCTCAGCATGCTTTCAGTCTGTTACAATTACGACAAGTGTATGCATCTTGTTCTCTAGCCACCGGAGAGCTGCAGTTACCACCTCCATTCTCATGCTAGATGTTGTGGTGTCATATGCCAGGCTGTCTTGCACTAAAGATTTTCCATTGGCTTTCGCTACAAACCCTGAGGCACTTCTCTTTCCTTTCAACACCAAACCATCTGTATAGATAATCAGATCACCTTGGCGTGAACTGTCGTGAATCAACTGTTGGAATTCCACCTCCGTAGTACCTGCTGGCCACTCTCTGCACACCCGGCCCAATGTGATCATAACCCTAGACAGGTAAGACTTTTCCGCTGGTACTCTGACCCACTCCTCTCCTTGCCCAATGTTCTCCAGCATGCATACCTGCCTTATTGTGTCTTCTTTAGCCCATCTGTAATAATCGGCAATGCAAGGATGTATTGCATGCACACAATTGTGGTGTCTCCTGTACAGCCCAGGATCAGCCGCATAGCTTCATTCTGTATGCGCTGCAGTTTCTCTAGCTGACTCCTCGAGACAGTGAGTAACCCCGATCCATAATCAATCACTGAGATGATTAAGTGCTGGTAAAGTGTGAACAGCATTCTCTGCTCCATGTCCATCGCTGCCATAATCTTTAGTGCATTTATACTTTTTTGAGCCCTTGTCACAACCCCCTCTATGTGATCCCTGAAAGACAAACTTCTGTCAAAGGTGATTCCCAAAGAGCTGATAGTGCAATAGATAAAATTAAAAATAAATTTAAAAAAACAGAAGAAGACTAGGACTACCATACAATTCATTAAAGAACAACATAAGAGAAGGTCATCTGACCATCTAATGAGAAAGCCCTGTTATCAACTGGGACAGAAAACCACACTGAAGAAATGCAATGAACACACAGCAAGGGGGCGGACCACATGTGTGATGGAACGACTACATATAAAACAGCTTCAAAGTAATAAAGACCAACTTATGCACTTACTGATGGTGCACAAAGGAGATCCTTACCTATTCCTCCAACATCTCGATAAGGTAAAAATAGAAGAGAAAAACTACTTATCTGCCTGCACACCATGTGTGTTTCAGTGTTACTTTAGTTTTACAACAAGACTAAAGTCCATTAGTGGACTAACGACCAGAACTGCCCATCAGACAAAACAGATGACAGCCCAGTGATCAGGTATTAAAAGTCCGATGAGGCAGACTTTTCAAACTGATCTGCATTCTCATTTCAACCCACTCAAAAGATGGGTAACGCTCTGGACATTATATTGAGTCCGACGAGTCAATGATCACCTCTCATTGACAGCCAAATAATCTTAACAAACGAGGAACTAGTATATATACTCAACGTGAGCCAAGGCGGGAAAAGTGACCCTTAGTGTGTTTTTTTTTTGGGGGGGTAACCTCTCCCTTACCACCTGGCTTCAGGTTCAACATGAAAAATTTTCAGCAGGAAATGGGTGATCAAGCCAAATCAAATGTAGATAGATAAATATACAGTTAAACCTTATTAACATATACTTGCTTTTGAGACGAACACTCGGATAACACTGGAAAAAAGTGGATACTAGCATGGATGTATTATTTAGAACACATCTAGCAGTCTGTGGATAGCATTCAGAAACAAAATTGTTCTGGTTCCTTGGAATTCATATTAACATGGTTCTCTGCACACATCAGACCGCTCAATGTCATCTCGGATGTGCCAAATTTCTTTTCTAAAGAATAATTGGTTTATCACCCAGCAATTTTTTCCCTCTGTCTTTGAAATAAATGTCAGGTTAACGGAATCCATTTATCATGAATTTTCAGATATGCTAAACTACTCAATGTGTCCTGACAACTCTATGTGATCTGTTTAGAGTGACCTTGTTTTCTTTCAAATACCTGGACATTTGTGCAACTTTTGGAAATTTTCAGAAATTGTGCACCTTGTTGTACTAGATTTTTAGTTATTTCTCGTCTAAAAAATATTTTTTAAATCCATATCTTTGAAAAGAATCCACAAGACTTGGAAAAAACCACACACACAAAAAATAGGAATAGAAAAATTCAACACTCCAAAATAAATGCTTTTCAAATAAAATAACGACTCGTAAAGAAAAATATTTTACAGCGAACAAGTTGACTGTCACAGAATGAAGAAATGAACAGCAGCATGCCATGTGGTCAACAGCATGCCGGGCTGCCTTTATTTCCCAGAACTTATACCTGGTGCCCACTCATGGCCGGGTAGACCTGGTGCTCACTCATTGCTGGGTAGACCTGGTGCCCACTCATGGCTGGGTATATACGATATACAACGTGTACAGCCCACCTCAGACAACATGCAACATACCAGAACTATACAAGACACTGTACCATAAAACCCTTCTTGTTGGTGACTTCAACGGACACTCGCCACGTTGGGGTTACCCTGACTACAATAGCACAGGGAAATACATCGAAGATATTGTGAAACAACTAACCTATTAGTGCTGCAGGACACAGAGTCTACACCTACACTGTTACACAGACGCAAGCTATCCCCAAGTGCTGGACGACATAGGAAGTGACCACAAACCTATACTCACAACTGTAAGCACCACTGCTAAATTACGCTTCAAGCAGAGAACCCGTTGGAATTTCCGAAAAGCAAACTGGAAACTATTTCAGGAAACATCTGACTGCCTCCTGGGAAGAATTGACAACAGCTGTGTGGAAACTTTTTGTGAAGACATTACACAAGCAATCCTGAATGCAGCGTCAAAAGCCATCCCAAGGGGCAGCTGGAAGGCATATAAACCTTTTTGGAATAAAGAAATTCAAATTACTAAATCTGAAAGGAATAAAGCAAGAATATTGCTCGAAACTGCACGTTCAACAGAAGCAAAGATCCAATACAATAAAGCATGTGCCAGAGTAAAGCTTGTAGTTAATAAGGCTAAAAGAGATAAATGGACAGAAACTTGCTCCAACTTAGACCTTAGACAGAATGGAAATAAAGCATGGACTTTAGTTAAAAACCTCTCCGGAGAAAGTAGAAGGGTGAACCCAAAACCAGTGACAGATGGGAGTAAGACAATCACTGAGGACAAGAATAAAGCAGAACATTTCAATCATTATTTTGCCTCAGTTAACAGAGCAGGTAAGCTGTCAGAACTCAATAGAACACAGCTCTCTCAGTTAAAGAAACAAGAGAGAGCTCCAACAGCCAGCGACTCCCTTTTTGAAAATAAATTTAGCATGGATGAATTAGAACAAGCCCTGAAGAAATTAAAACCTAGAAAATCTCCAGGCCCAGATAAGATCCACAACGAAATGCTGCTACATCTTGGCCGGTCTGGGAGAGAAGTAGTTCTTAGGCTTATTAATAAAACTTGGAGGTCAAGCAAACTTCCAAAGGCATGGAGGAATGCATATATCGTTCCCGTTCTTAAAACCAAAAAGCCTCCAGATGACCCCAAAAGCTACCGCCCAATATCCTTAACATCATGCTTGGGCAAAGTTGCAGAAAGAATGATAAACAGGCGCTTATATTAGTTCCTTGAGAGTTCTGGTGTTCTATGCCATGAACAGGCAGGCTTCAGAACCAACAACTGTACAGAAGACCAGCTGTTCAGACTGACACAAAGAATACATGATGGCTTCCAGAATAAGAAACACACAGTGGCAGTCTTTGTCGACCTCCAGCAGGCCTATGACAGAGTATGGAGAAAAGGTCTCCTGATGAAGATGATGAGCATAGGAATACATGGCAGATTGTATAACTGGGTGAAATACTTCCTGATAGGTAGAACAATCCAGACTAAGATGCACAACGCAATCTCTTCTAAAGAAGTCTTGGAGGAGGGCTTGCCACAAGGCTCATCATTGAGCTGTACACTATTCCTAATCTTTATCAATGACCTGCCAGAACAAATCAAAGCCGAAAAAGCCTTGTACGCTGATGACCTAGCAATATGGCAGAGTCATGAAAATGTGGAAAGTGGAGCCCAAAGACTGAATGGAGACCTTAGAAGACTGCATGATTACTGCCAAAGATGGAAACTCAAGATTAACTGTGCAAAGATGGTCTACACAATCTTTACCAAAAGCCACCAAGTAGCAAGGAAGAATATTAACCTGAGGTTAGACAAACACCAAGTGATGAAAGAAGAGCATCCCACATACCTTGGAGTCACATTTGACCGGCAGCTCAGCCTCAAGAACCATATTGAAAACATCAGGAATAAGGCATTGAGGCGGTTACAGTTATTAAAGAGACTTGCAGGTACATCATGGGGATCAGACAAGGAAACTCTGAGGGGCTTATATCTAGGATATGTTCGCTCTGTGATAGAGTACAACATGTCTATACTGATGGATCAGCATTTAAAGCTACCATTAAAGCAGGTTACGGAATCTACATAGGTTATCCTGATGGATCTGTTGAAGAGATTTTTGATGCATGCGGGGAATTCTGTTTAAACTATGAAGCTGAAATAATTGCACTGGAAACAGCAGTATACCACCTAAAGACTGTAATGGATGTTTACCCTTCAAAGGTCCAAAATTATGTCATCTTCACAGATTCAATGTCTGCCCTTCAAGCTCTGGAGGGCAGTGAACGCTGCAGAACTGATATAGCCAAGATAATCCTGGATGCTGATCAGCTTATTACCTCATACAACATCAGAATAGTGATGCAGTCGATTCCAGGTCACTCCGGCACACCAGGTAATGATAGAGCTGACAGATTGGCAAAGAAAGGAGCAACACAAGAACAACCACCTACAACGACAACCCTCCAGACAGCAAAAACACTGATAAGAGCTATAAACAAAGAGACTTGGTTGAACAGATGGGCCATGGGAGACACTGGAAGAGAGGTTTATAGACATATGTCTGGCCCTGATCCTAATGACAGCATTAACCATCTAACAAGAAGGGACCAGGCCACCATCTTCAGACTTAGAACGCAACATACTCCACTCAATGGACACCTAAACAAAATACAGCCACAACACTCCCCAGAGTACCAGCTATGTAACTACCCCTACGAAACTGTTGAACACCATCTCTTTGAGTGCCCAGAACTCAGTGAGACAAGAAGAACGCTACTCCCTCCGAGACGAGACAAGTGGAACACCTTGTACGGAGGAAAAGAACAGCTTGTGAAAACATGCAAATTCCACTACATGGCATTGGGCCAAGGGCGAAAGCTCATGTGCCGCTGGATCGATAACAACAACAACATGGCTGGGTAGACCTGGTACCCACTCATGGCCGGGTAGACCTAGTGCTCACTCATGGCTCGGTAGACCTGGTGCCTACTCATGGCTGGGTAGACCTGGTGCCCACTCATGGCTGGGTAGACCTGGTGCCCACTCATGGCTGGGTAGACCTAGTGCCCACTTATGGCTGGGTAGACCTGGTGCCCACTCATGGCTGGGTAGACCTGGTGCCCACTCATGGCTGGGTAGACCTGGTGCCTACTCATGGCTGGGTAGACCTGGTGCCCACTCATGGCTGGGTAGACCTGGTGCCCACGCACGGCTGGGTAGACCTGGTGCCCACTCATGGCTGGGTAGACCTGGTGCCCACGCACGGCAGGGTAGACCTGGTACCCACTCATGGCTGGGTAGACCTGGTGCCCACGCATGGCTGGGTAGACCTGGAAGCCAAGGTCATTTGCTCAAAAAAAAGTCTGGCTTGGTCAGAACCCGAACCCACAACCTTCCAATCCGCTGGCAAGCGTCTAGCCGCTAGGTGCGGCAGCTCCCTCATGTGGTTAGCACGGTACTTCTCAAATGGTTTACTTCTGCAGAGGCAGAAGAGTTAGCACGTCTGGAAGGTTGAACTGGCTGGAAATGGAGTCCTGCCTTGCTGGGTCATTTTATATAACGGCAAAACATTACTTACAAAGCTTTGTGTGTGGAAAGACAATCTGTTAATGAAACGACTAGTAGTCATGGACGGAGAAGGTGCTAGAAGCAGCCATAAGAAGGGATATTTCCCCCTGATGTGTTTAATAATGCAGATGAAGGTGAATTATTTAAGAGACTGCTGCCTGACAAAACTTGTGTCAGGGGGAGCTTGAAAATGACTTTTAATGTTCTGTAAAAGACCTGCTACACGAAATATACAAATCTACATTTTGGAGGCATTAATTCTGTCCAACAACAAATTTGGTGCTCGCTCGTTCTCAGATATCAAAAGATACATACGCTCATTACAACCCTTTTGCAGACTGGCTTGTGCTTACGCCAGTACGAAATCTGTAAAATGCTTTCTCTAGCCATTACCTGGTCCAAAATGAATGGACATGAAGTTTAGCCTCACAGTAAATTCAAAATGTCCCAAAGTGGGGAAAAAACTGCCGTTACTGGCTGGACTGACCACTTGTGTGGCGTATGTTTTCGACCGAGTATGTGGTGCACCTGTGCAGTGTACAGAATGATTATCTTCACATGCCTTTTAACCAATAATAAGGACAGGGCCCTTAGATAACTAATATCATCCTATCTTTTTCCCATCTTAACCTCCTACAGCCTTCTCCTCCAAATGATATAACTAGATCCTTTCTCTCACTCTATTATTTTATTTCTGCTCCAGGGGTTCAGGAGAAAGAACTTTTTATCTATATTATTTAACAACATTTCTAGCTATATCACTGAACATTGATAACATCTCAATATGTAGGCTATTTAGCCCACTGTTCTAACTTTCCTTCTTGTGTATTTATGTCTATGTATGTGCATCTCCTTTTTCTTCTTCTTCTTCTTCTCCTTCTTCCATAAATGTATGTGTGTGTGTTTTCTGTTTGTGCATTTATGTCTATGTATGTGTATGTGTTTTATGTTTGTGTGTGTATGTAGATCCGTGTGTATGTATAACGTATGTCTATATGAGTGTGCATGTCTGAGAACGTAGGAGCATGTATACTTGTGTGTGTGAGTGTGTGCGATTGTGTACACATGATGTGTGTATGCATTATTCTATAATTTATTTTTCATTATTATATCCATAACATGCATTGGTACTCTGAAAAATGAGTGCTTAGAAGGGCCAAATGTCAGACGGGCCTGCGTGCCCAATTTGTAACCCTTTGAAAATAAAGTTTGCTCGCTCGCTCTTGATCTACTGGAATTTATCAACTGTAATTTCCACAAAAGTTGTTTATCCAACTCTGCAGTTACTGTTGCTGTGTTTTTAGTTCATAATTATGTAATACGAAGAAGGGTACTCTAAAACAACAAACATAGAAACTTTTAATCCGCCTTTTTAAAACACAAAAGTAAAAACTGTTAACGGATGACTGGTTTTTTGAACAAATTTAAGTCAAGGCATGAAAAAACCAAAGTAATCTCACTAATTACTCTGCCTGAGTGACAGCAGGACTCCATGACTGAACAGGTCTGTCGAGAACATTTGGAATGATTACATAATGATGACAAAGGCTCGGCTAAAGATAAAACAGCTTGTCTGCCAACAGCGCTGAGAACTGTCTGTGAAGACTCTGCCCCTGGAGAAAGGCTAACTTGTGCGCATACTGGCACGGGGCGGGAACTCGGATGGTGCCCTAAGAAAAAATCGTAAATACACAAACATGGTGATAAGGTAATATTATTAACGCTAACAGTGGTGATTAAGTAACATTATTACAATTTTAAAAGATTATTAAAGCTAACGATGGTAATTATATAACAATTTTGAGATACTGGTGGTGATTAAATAGCAATAAAGTTAAGTGGTAATTAGAAAACATAAATAAAGCTAACAGAGACGATTAAATAGAATTATTAAAGCTCAAAGTGGTTATTAAATAACATTAAAAAAGCTAACAGATGTGATAAATTTAACTTTATTAAAGATAACAGTGATGATTAAAAGACATTATTTAAGTTTATGGTAGTGATTAAATAACATTATTAAAGCCAACAGTGGTGATCATGTAACATGAAGAAAATGAACAGTAGTGACTAAATAACAATATAAAAACTAACATTCAAAGTGGGTAAACTTCAGCGGAAAGTTCTGGTTGTTTGTCCATTTCTCAACCCTGGTCTTCTGTCAGAACTGTTTTGCGTGTACATCCATATTTCAGATCTGCCTTATTTGTATGCAGACTGTTGGTTCCCGGCGTCTCAGGAAGATGCACTCTTTTAAAGGAAACTTCCCCATAATTCATCTCCTATGATATGTTTGTTACAGTCTTTAGGTCTATTCCCCCACCACACCCAGACTAGACCCTGGGAATCATATGGGGAAGTAACGCTGTAAAAGGATGAGAATAAGTGGACAACAATACTGTTTTCATCAATAAATAAATGCCTCGTACCTGCCAGTTGAAATACATATGAGTCAGCTTGTAGGTAAGACGCTGCATGTGATCCGCTTGAAAACCAGTTTTGTCATAAATGACATTGTAACTGGTTGGAGACACAGTTCCCTGCCTCACTGATTGGCTCACCAAAAAGAAGTCATACCTGTGGTGAAAGTCAAACAAAAATAAAAACACATGAAATCTTTGACTCACAATCACAGAAGGAAAACAATGCCTGATCAAAGTGTCTATTCTGTGTTTTCATCTTCTTCGTCATCAACATTACTGTCCCATAACACTGTGTCACATTGGGTCATCATTCGCTGTTGACTGCCTAATCAGCTCCTTCCACCTTTGACGGTCAGATGCAATGTACTTCATGGCTGCTTGTCGAGTCAGTCATTCTGTAACAAGGTCTCACTTGGTCTGTCTCAGTTCCTCCCCCCTCGACTAAAAAACAGTGTGTTGTTGCAGAGTTGTTGATGTTATCTTTCCATCTTGTTCTTTAACTACCTCATGGTCTAGCCCTTCTTCCTTTTTAGAATTTGCCTTGTATGCTACGGTTTCACAGAGCATTCTCTCTAAGTGGGTCAACCATTTTATTTCCTGTCTTTGTGTGTAATTTTAAACTGGTTCTGTGCCTACTTTCGTTCACGACCTCATTTCTGATTTTACCTCAGTTCTAAATATTACTGCTAAAACTAAAGTGTCCGAGGCCAGCTCCTGTTCTCCCCAAATTATTTTGTGGTAGGACCAACAAAGACCTGGTGGATTATAACTTTATTATCTGTGACAGAAAACGCATACTCACCAATCAGGTTTTGTGATATGTGAATCAACAAGGGTTCCAGGCAATGGGTTGCCTATCTGGTTACGGTCAACGGAAAAGAGACGTGTGTTGATCCGTTTCTTCACAATGATAAAAGCCATGTTGGGTCTAGAGAGAACAAAAATTAGAATAAAATTATACCTTTTAGAAAAAAAGTTAGAAAAAAAAATACAAAACAAACAAAACTGAAATGGGGACAAACTTTCAGCCTGTTTAAATGGTGAAGTTGTTTGTTCTGTAGTTTCTCTCAATACAGTGCTGGTTTCATGGTTGAGTTGTGGAAGACTTCAGTAAACACTTAACTATTAACTGATTCAGTAGGTGCTTCTTCTTTCTTCACATTCCCCGGATGTATACTCCAGATGCATGTTCTGGCTGCTCGCCCACTTCTGGACTTTTGTTTTGTTTTGTTCTAGAACTTTAGTTTTGTGTGCACATTCATTAGAAATTTGACTTATCTGTTTGCGGACTGTTGGTTCCCAAGTTCAGGAGCCAGAATAGACTGCATACACAGGGTATACCAATTAGAGCGGTAAGACAGAACAACCATGCAGGATCTATCTACCTGTCGTTACATCAGCCAGAACAGAATAGGAGTTGTTGGCCTAAAAACACTTAGAAACATATTCAGGAGGAGATTGGAGCACATATAGTCATGTGCAATGAAGATAATCTAAAAAAAATGAATAATGAAAAAGAAACTAGTTTGGGAGGGCTATGCAACTTGGACCGTAGGCTGAATGTAGCTCACAGAAGCTTAGCAAAGGATCCAGCGGATCATTGCCAGTTGTTCAGTGAAGTTCATACTAAAGACAGCATTGCAGATATAGATAATCTATTTCAAGTGAATGGCAAAAGAACAGCCAGCTGTACTGTAATGATCATCTATCTACACTGAGGCTCAGGTCTTTAACGAATGAGAGAGAATCCCCATTTTCAACAATTTGGTCCCTGTATATTCAATGATAGTACTAGAACAATATAAAGACTAGCATTCTACCCGCCGGTAAACATGAAGAAAGTAGGACCAACTGAATGAGTTAATAGTTAGTGTTTATGTCGAGGCCGACCTCTAATATGATATAAGCAAGCAGAACATGAATGATACATGTCTTGGGGCTGACTCATGAGAACAAAATGCCTTGCACTGTTTGAGAATGTTTGCAGAAAGGATGAGAGAGCTGAGCGTCTAAGAAGTAACTTTTAAACACAAATGATGGCAACAAGTCCTGAAATCCCATGCTATAATTGTGGAAGACTTTTCTTGACGCAAGTAGGTCTTGCTTCTCAAAGCACAGTATAACACTATTGTCTGGAAAGAGGGAAAGGTGCCAACAATACTACCATCAGTGCTTGGATGTAAAGCAGGCCAAGTATTGGGACAGCTAGCTCCCCTCTTACAGCATAAGGCAATCCCAGTCAGCACAAAATAAAACATCTCAAACAAAGCATATTCATTATGACCCTATGCTATCAGTGACAGATGTGGTCGCTCAAAACAAAACATAACAAATTAGTAACCATGGAAATGAGGTGACTGAGATAAGACTGCAGGAGTGACCAGAAGAGATAAAATTAGAAATGAAGTCATTTGAGATAAAGTCAGCACAGAACCAATTCTAAATTACATAGAAAGACAGCAAATCAAATGGTTTGCCCGCCTAAAGAGAATGCCTTCTAAAGCTATACCATACAAGGCATATAGCAAAAGAGGAGAAAGATGTACAGCAAGAGGCAGACCAAGAACAAGATGGGAAGATAACATCAGAGAAACTCTACAGCACCTCAGTGTGTCTATGGTCGAAGCAGCCAGAAGAGCACCCTATATCTCACTTGGCATCCGAAGCTGTGAAAGAGGACGTAAAGACGAAAGAAGAAGAACAAGCTGGTAAAACAAGTACCATTTTCATATCACTCATGCATTAGGCATATGGTGTGTTGGACACGTATTATTAACAGATTAATCAGCAGCTGACGAGTGATGTGGCCAACATTATAGAGACAATCTTTGCACTCCCCAGGACATTTCTTGGCATCCATTTTGGACCGAGCTGACCTAGCAGCGAAGATCAATTAAACACTTCGTCTCAATGTTGTGAATGCCGGAAAGTCTTTATCAGAGATGTTGGAAAAAAGATTATTATCACAAGCAAATGATAATCAAGTATCTGGGCCTATATTCTTCTTCTCTTTCACATATACAGGCTGTAAAATTGGGGTGGAAAGTCCTTGCTGGTCATTCACTCTGGAATGTTGTGGAGCCTAACTTAGCGGTCAATGTTATCTTGGCGTTCAACGTTTTGTTCTTCTTCGTGTTCAACGTGTTGACTGTTTTTGGCGTTTACTGGCTGTAAACTTCAGCGGCAAGTTGTGGTTGTTGTCCACTTCTGGGCTTCTAGAACTCGAGCTTTTACAGATCTTGCTGCTGATGCCTTGCCTCAGGCAGAATCACTCTGGCTTCAAGTAAAAACCCCTAACTAGTCACCTGTCATGGCAAGCTTGCTGGGTGGCAGTGGGCCTATTCTTTTTGCCTCACAATAGGGCCCTGGAACATATAGAGGAAATATGATTGTTAAACTTACTTGTAGCCTTCCCCGCCGACAGAGGTGAATGCTGCAAATACCTGCTCCACTTCATGCTTGTAGACAAACTCCAGCTGACCATCACCGACACCGTCTCTGTAGAAGACCAACTTCTGGGGCAGGAAGCCATTGATGTCATGGTACTTTCTCAAAGCAACTGAACAAATATAAAAATAGTGATCATTTAACTGGGTCAGACAGACAAAGATATGGGGGGGGGGGGGGGGGTGTATCGGTAAAGAAATGGGGGGGGGGGGGGGGAGGACAGATGAATTCAGATGTTTCAACATATATGGAGAAATAGAGAAGACATGAAGACAAATTTTTTTTAAAAAGTGAACATTCAACTACAATGGAATTACAGGAGTGAGAGAGAGAGAGAGAGAGAGAGAGAGAGAGAGAGAGAGAGAGAGAGAGAGAGAGAGAGAGAGAGAGAGAGAGAGAGAGAGAGAGAGAGAGAGAGAGAGAGAGAGAGAGAGAGAGACAAAAGATCATTTAACTGTGATGCATACAGAGACAGTAGACAGAAAAGAAATAGACAAATAAGATGGAGAGAGAGTAGCTAGGAAAAAACATGGTTTGACTTGTGACGAAATGACCTCAGTGGTCTCAGAAGTTATATTGTGTTTAATAATTTCTTATGTTCAGAGAAGGACAAAGAATTATAAGCAATAGACACTAAGCCCAAAATATTTCTAAATCCACCACAATGGATTTGACAATTGTTTAAACTGCGTTTCCAATCTGTAGCCAGACAAAGCAACCTTGGCTTAGGTAATATTACCTTGGCTAGGAATTCCTTTCTCTGTGAATGTCATAAATGTTATCTCCTGACCAGACTGTAGAGGCGAGGAAGGGGGAAATAACTTAGTGTCACACCTGAGATTAGCTCCCCTGAACTCGACTGTAGTGTCATAAAAGTTACATAACACAGACTGAGTGGGGCCTTTGAACAGGCTAGATCAGGGGAATTAGGGGTCCGGTAGACATTTCTAGACAGGATGGCGTCCAGCGTCTGAAGTTTCACACATGATAGTGAAATTCTCAAGAGAACAGATGTTTGGCAATTAGGAATGTCTAATCTTGGTCAAGGTCGTACTGTAGGCCGTTCACTGTGAGTGACAGGCCCATTGATAGCTAGGTTGATCTGCTAGGTACCTCAGAGGCGGGGCTTAGGTCATCTCCTGGAGGGTTGGGTAGAACCTAGTAAAGGGAGGAGTTTAACCTTGCAGACAGATAGGGGTATTAATAATACTAGCCTGTGGAATTCCCGTCATCACCGCTGCCATGAGCAACAAACTCAGGTCGCAAATTAGAGGTAATTCTAATTGTTGATTCTGGTTTGGCGATTGCTGGAATATCCCAGGTAAGCTTGTACAATTATTTTCAATCTTGTATACATAGGTTAGGGAGTTAGCTAAAGTCTATTCTACCTTTTCCTAATTGTTCTACACATTCTGCTTGAAATAGTTCTTTGTGAGTATTCAGTATCTCAGTTAGGGAACTGCTAAACTATTTCTATTTCTTGTATGTTTGTGCCACATGTTTTTCAGTGTATGTTTTCATGTTTATATAAAAAAAGACTTGAATACTGAAATGTAATGAAACTATAATGTTTCAACCATCAACCAAAACCTGAGTTTGGACTGTGGGAAATGATGCCCACATATGCAGCCATGCTGTTACATTTTGTATGCCCACCATGTGCTCACTTAATGTGTTCACCTAAACAGGGGATTTATAACCCCAGGGGAAGAATCATGGGTGTATATTATTCACTGTCACTGAAAGATAATATTCAGGACAGCATGCACGTATAAAATGTTTTGCGTGTTCAGCACATAACCTGCGCCACATGTTTATGTCAAATCAATGTCAGCAAGTTGGAAGTCTGAGTGATGACGGACAACAGAAAGTCAACTATCATGACAGACATTAGAGGGAAGGCAGGATATGTTGAACGACGGTGTGAGACACAAAGACCTTCAGAACAGACTGGAGAGAATGTGGAATATGAGGAGGAGTGATGAGATATAATGTATTATTATATAGTGTATTAATTGACCATGTATTCTTAGTGTAAGTCAAGATACTACACGTATGTGTTTGTTTCCATTATTGCAGCTCCCATGTGGGTGAGGATCAGTCTTTTCTAAGAACAGAAATAGAGGGTCATCACGGTCACGAGACTACATTGTGTTAGAACTCGGCCAGCTGGGAACCAGGGAACCAGGTGGAAGGACCAGGAGAACTGGGCGGAAAGATTGGAACAGCTAAGAAGGGACTCA
The DNA here is from genome assembly GCA_905116865.2 of Candidula unifasciata. Lineage (NCBI taxonomy): Eukaryota > Metazoa > Mollusca > Gastropoda > Stylommatophora > Geomitridae > Candidula > Candidula unifasciata. Next base: position 353,114 of record CAJHNH020008412.1, on the reverse strand, counting down.
ACACGAGGACTCTCAGAGGTTCCACTTTCTAAAAAGTTATGTAACATGTATTTATGTAACGAAACACCACCATTATCATTTATTCTTATCTTAGGGGCTCAGTTATCAAGCTGAAGTATCCCATTACCACCATACCATCACTATTGACTAAAAATATAAAGAACTAAAATGATTGCTAGGTTAATAAATCAATTATATGGTCTTATCCTGCATCAGTTTTTATAATTCCAAGTGTGTCTGTTCTTACATGTTTAATTAAAATGTTAAGATAGAATAGCATTTGGTGGGGGCTCATTAAATAATAATAATAATTCTGTACCAAGAGAAGGTCGACGGATTGGGTCAACTGCCCTGTCTAGCAAATAATTCAAAATAATAATATATAGACATCTAAAACCCATTTCCTTCTCTTGTGGGTACCAAGTTCAGCTAAAGTTAATATAAATAACGAGCCAATATGGCTGTTTTCTTAGATATCCAGGACTTTGTCTGAGAGCAACATAGCCCAGATAATAGTTCAGTTAATCTGGTGGAGGGGATGTGTTGAGAGGCAAATCCCTACTCAACATATAAATCATTTAAACCCAAATCCAGAGAACCCACGACCCGGAACGTCACATAACTGAGAGGGGGAGGAAGGGGGAGAGAGGGGGGAAAGAGAGAGATACAGCAGAGAGAGAGAGACAGGCAAGCCTTGCCTGAATGCAAGCCTGAAGTGGTGTTATTATTTCATAATGAGCGGATTTGGAAAACTATAACCTCGGCTCCCAGGTCAGCCAGCTGAAATGGATGCCGGGCAATGTCCTGGGAAGTAAAGGTGGCCGATGTAACACTGTCAACATCACCTATCAAGGGCTAATTGGTTGGATAAAAATATGAGCCTAGAATCAAAGACTTGATGCCTAGGTCCCATGACTGCATGCAGCCTACCACCCCCTATAATATTTGACTGTTTGAGGGGAGACATTGAGATAGAACTTCAATACATAAAACGAAGAATCAAAATAGGTCACATAAGTGAAGTACCTGCAAGAAGTGTTGTCAAGCCATTTAGGGCATCATTTCCCCGGGGATGATACTCTGTCATGCTGTAGTATCGTGTACACTCTTTGTTCAAGGATGCTACAAGAGCTCCAACGGACTGTCCTTTGTTGGCAGAGTCGTGATATGAGTCAATGCCCACAATCATCAAACCTTTCACCTGTAAATGTAGTTTAACAGTAAACTTTCCTGTGAAATGAACGCACATAAAACATTTTTCATGTAACAATAAACTTTATATGTACTTAGCCGCAGCCCCTGTGGCGTAGCCGCTAGACACTTGCCTGTGAATTGGAAGGTTGTGGGTTCGGGTCCTGACCGAGCAGGATCTTTGGTTAATTCCAAAAATGACCCTTAAGTGGGTACCAGGCATAGTTCTGGGAAGTAAAGGCAGCTGATGTGATGCTGACCACATTACCCACCAAGTGCCGATTGGTCTATACAATAGGGGTCTAGCTCTATGTGCCTGAAGGCATGAAAAAAGGGTCCTTCATTTGTACTTTTTAATGACTGTACTTAGAAGGTCAAAAGGGGTAGGGTCAGATAACAAGACTGAAATAAGAATAAAAAACAATGCAGAACTAGTGGTGATAGATATACCAAGTGTTTCGAGCAGCCATAGACTGAGTGGGTCGCTGTTCTGTGAGGATAATCTGTCCAACTATCTAATTCTATACTGCTGATACCTATAATTCAAACAACAGTGTTTATATCTGTTTCATACCCAAACCCAAAATGCAACCATGCTTGCAGTCAACACAAACTTTACTGCTAACAATCAAACAGTACTTTTAACTATACTTGGTCTTAAAACTCACAGTATGAACCCTTGCTTTTTTTTTATTATGACTTCAAAGTCTAACTTTGGGGATTAAAATAAACTAAAACTGGTGTCAAAACTTGAACAGCATGTAACTTTGTAGCTTAAGACACAACACTGATAACTGTGATCGGTGACCTCAAAGAGTATGTAACTTTGTGGCTCAAACCCAAACTAAAGGGCTGACATGGGAATGGTCCCCCCAATTCCATTAAAAATAAATAATAAACAAAATTTTTCAAGTAAGTGGTATGAGTGGGCTGAGTGGCTATTATTCCCTGGAAGAGTAAAAAGAGAGTAAAAGGAAGATAAATACCGGGAAGAGTAAGAATAAATAAAGGAAAGGGAGAAAGAAGAAAAAAGGAGGAGGAAGCAGGCAGGGAGAAGAAGGAAGAGAAAATGAAAATTACAGCAGAAATAAAATTGTAATGTCTACTTACAGGGATTTCAACTCCCCAAACCTCGCCTCCCATCTTGCAGTTCATCTGGATGGCAATCTTCGTGGCAACACTCATCAGGCCCTGCTTTTTCATCAGGGTCTTCTGTAAGACCACCTGGCTGGGAACTGTGTCCACAAATGAAGAAACAATCATCACAGAAACCTCAATAGTTAACAAAGTCTCTACGGCACTAAAGAATATATGTCATTAGTGTAGATAATATGGTTTGGCCACTTGACGAGAATGCCCTGGTACCAACTGCCACAGACAGCCATGCTGAAGAAACAATGAACACAGAACAAGGGGAAGACCACGCAAGATATGGAGCGACATCATCAGGAGCAACTTAACAGAAATAAACACTAACTTGTACAATGCATTGGAAAAAAACACACAAACGATCCTTACATCTCCCCCCAACACCTCGCTGATGTAAATGGTGGAAGAGAAGAAAAAGAAGTGTAGATAATTTACTTCACAAATCACCTTATGCATCAGGGTGAAATTCCCATTGCAGGCTGTTTAGACAATGATTGTTGGCATGGCTTTCAGGCAGTAGCGCAAGAGTTACATCATGGAAATGGTTGAGGCCTCATCAAGAAATATTCACAAAGACTAGTGGAGACAATTTTCAACATACAATAAGGAGAGGGTACAACAGCATTTTCTTTTTTCAAAAATACTTTACTACTCTATATACAATTTTTTACAGTCAATGTAAATTATGTAAGTGATAATTCTTGACTTTGATATAAGTTCAGCCACTGTAAAATTATTATGTGCAAACTCAGTCAAACGTCCCAGATAGATTCAGACAAAGGGTACTCATAAACATAAAAATAAATGCATGATGTACGAATCCCGCTGAATCTGTTGAATCCCATCAATAGCTTAATATGTTCTTACTTTCTGTATTTGGTCAGAACACACTCAAGAAATCTGGTTTATTCAATGGTCACGAATGTTATATTCCTCTTCTTCTTCTTCTGGCGTGCTACTGCTTATGCTACTAAGTGTCGAAGAGAGGGAGTTACATGTAGTATCCTGTCAGTTGCAAGCTGTGTAGCTTGTGTATACTGTGCTTTTGTACTGTCTCTTTTACTCCCTTCACCCGTATCAGGCTGAGTTGACCTTGTAGGCTGCTGTTCTCCTGTAGAACGCTCTAGCTGCTGGCTGATTTGGTTCCTTCTGACAGATGGCCAAACCATTTGATTAATGTTATAATACTGTTCCCAAAGTAATGCACTGATAAATTTTTATCACAGATTTTTCCTTGCTGAGTGGCAAGCATCACTTCGGAGGTCCCGGGTAGGTTGTAAGCATTCTTTGGATATTTTTTTTTTTCAGGTTATGCCGGTGTGTTGGGAAATGAGCAAGCAGATAGACTGACTTTCTCTGCACCACTTGGTGGTGAAGCTGATGCATGACAAGTTAGATATTGTGAGGGCCCTTTGGGAGCGGGTGAACACTGCAGAGGCGCAGGCGGATCATTACGGTCTGAGGATAATGGCGCTGTGAGGAGTTACCAGGGGATCTGGCCGACACTCAACACTCAGGGGAAGGATGAGCGGATATACAATCAGACGGTTACTGGTACAATCAGAACTGGAACTCTTCGCTTGCTGCTAAAGATGGAAACTGAGCACTTATGGGAGTGACCCGAGGGCTGTGATGTTGATTCTTAATTCAACATTCCTTGCTGGAATCTCCTATGAAACTTCCCCCTTGTACTAAAATAAGCTAAACACAGATGTCAGTGCAAGAAAAATATTACATGGATATGGCTACATACCTGGATTTTCAATGCAGCAGCTTTTCTTGATTGCATCATATCTGTCCTTTTTATTGTTGGGTGCAACTGTCACGACAATCTGAACATTCTGGTTCAGATTCTGTCTAATGGCATTCAGGAATGAATCATTTCTATCATTGTGCAACTCCACCCTGCAAAATAAGAGTTAAATAACACTCAACAGCCTGGATTAAATATTATCACTTGCCTCAAATTACTTATTTCTCAAGTGTTTCTTTGAGAAAAGCAATAACTTGCACTATAACGCAATAAATCAGAAATGTCTAAGACATGATTAAAGAAGTAATCAAATGATTAACTTTTTTTGAAAGCTCCTTTTTTTTCTGATTCGGAACTGATTTTAAGCTCACTGGTTTCGGTATTCATACCAACAGTGAGCTACCAGTGCCAAACATGGACATTATCTAAATCCCATATATGCAAAATCACCACCTGCGAGATGCCTGAGAAAGGTGAGTGAACATTGATACCACTATCAGACAGACTGTGGGAACAATATCTTGAACTAGAATCATTCAGAAACAGCAGATCAAGTAAGTGGTTTGTAGTATGCAGCAGCAACATCAAATACCAGTGCAGACACTACATCCCTGAACATCAGCTTTAACAGCAAGAAGGCGGCCATGAAAAAGATGAATTAACAACATGAAATACACGTAACATCTTAATGGCATGATAATAGCCACAGGCAACGGGCAATGGGCCAAAAATCAATCCTTCCCAAGATGCTCAACAGTGTAAGTGGTTTATGATGATGGTGGTAATGGTGGTTCAGGTATCTTTAGGTAGTTAACCCACACGGCATATGCCTTACACTCCTCACATTACTGACAACAACATATAGTAGCACATCAATGGCATAAATGTCTTGAACAGACCTGGTTGGCTCAGCAATCCTCATTCCCATTCCAGCACCCACACGGTTCAGGCAATCTGCCAGATCATTTGCTGGTTGAGACAACTTCTGCGGGTAGATCAACAGCCACTGCTGTATGTTGACGGCATTCAGGAGTTTGTAGTTTCTCATGTTCCGGCTCCAATCAGCATCTTTTATGTCGTAGGTTATTTTGGCCAAATCTCCCTGAAACATAAGTTTATAATAAACATGGCAATGGGGATGCCAAATAACTGAATTCTGAATCCAGGTCACATTTCCATAAGCGGTCTGTCCTCATTTTCAAAAGTAAGCTCTGAGTTTTAATTCCGCAGCACCAGTGTCCTCAGACTAAGGTAAGGTAAAGGACCCTTTTCCACGCAATTAGGCGTATAGGGCTAGACCTATATTTTATAGACATATCGGCACAAGATGGGTGATGTGGTCAGCATCACGCAGTCCTCCTTTACTTCCCGGGACTGCACCCGGTACCACTCAAGGCCGGGTAAGATTAAGGTGATCTATCTAAAACAATGACCAAACAATTTGAAAGTGGAACTGAGGCTCTGGGGATGTGGAGATATAGAAAAATGATTTCTGCTACAGGGAAACAAAAACAATCATATTTAGAGGTTTGAAAGAGACTTTGACTGAAAAGTGTTGCTAGAGCAAATAAAAGAAATAAGTAAAATATTTAAGTCCTACTTAAAAACATGGAAATTGACAAAATCATAAAGGATCACTCAGTTCTTGCTCTTCCTAAATCTACCCTGTTGTTGCAAAGGTCTCTGTGTCGGAGTTGCCATAAACGTTTGCTTGATGATTTGAAGGCCGTAGGTTCATTTCACAGGCACACCGTTCGGTTCAAAGTGCAATTTTTGCGCAGATCCCTGGTGATCATTGTCGAAGCTATAGAGTTTACGCTTTGTATGCCATTCTCGGCAGACGGCTAGTTGTTCTACACAGAGATGAGAGCCACTCGGGTTAAAATTCTGTGCAATGACGGTGATTCTCATAACTTTAACCTCTCTTTCCTGCGTTAAAACTTTTTTTTCTTACTTTTCTCATAATAAAAACACTTGAGTCTAGAAGTGGACGAACAACCAGAATTTTCCTCTGGAGTTTACAGCTGGTGAATGCGAAGAAGAAGAAACAAAATTAGGAGAGCGGCCAGGTTTTAAACATTTTTATTCGGCAGAAGGGTGAAATCTTCTATTCCCCCTTAAAAGAATCAAGAAACATACGTGCAACACGAGAATCACGGAACATACGTGCAACAAGAGAATCATGGAACATACGTGCAACAAGAGAATCATGGAACATACGTGCAACAAGAGAATCATGGAACATACGTGCAACAAGAGAATCATGGAACATACGTGCAACAAGAGAATCATGGAACATACGTGCAACAAGAGAATCATGGAACATACGTGCAACAAGAGAATCAAGAAACATACGTGCAACACGAGAATCATGGAACATATGTGCAACAAGAGAATCACGGAACATACGTGCAACAAGAGAATCATGGAACATACGTGCAACAAGAGAATCATGGAACATATGTGCAACAAGAGAATCATGGAACATACGAACAACAAGAGAATCATGGAACATATGTGCAACAAGAGAATCATGGAACATACGTGCAACAAGAGAATCATGGAACATACGTGCAACAAGAGAATCAAGAAACATACGTGCAACACGAGAATCATGGAACATATGTGCAACAAGAGAATCATGGAACATACGTGCAACAAGAGAATCAAGAAACATACGTGCGACAAGAGAATCACGGAACATATGTGCGACAAGAGAATCACGGAACATACGTGCAACAAGAAAATCACGGAACATACGTGCAACAAGATAATCACAGAACATACGTGCGACAAGAGAATCACAGAACATACGTGCGACAAGAAAATCACGGAACATACGTGCGACAAGAGAATCACGGAACATAAGTGCAACAAGAGCATCACAGAACATACATGTCCCAAGAGAATCACAGAACATACGTGCGACAAGTGAATCACGGAACATACATGCAAAACTGCTTCTAAACAGCAGAGTGAATATATTAGTACAAAAAAACAAAGACAAGACTAACCTTTGGGTTCTTCATCAGCAACTGCTCTGCTGGAAACTGTCTGGCTGGAATGGTTAAAGCCTTACTATCTAACTGAGTTTGCCAGGGACTCAAAATCTCCTTCACTCTCTGACTCCTAGAAATTAAAATATTCTTTTATCTTTTAATTTCCCTCACAATAATAAATCATTCATAATGACAATAAATAGTTGATTTTATGATTATTTGTACACACTGTCCTCTAGAAGAATTGTATCCAATTCTCACAAATTAACAACGTGCAGGTGTCAACCTTGTTAGCTGCTTCTTTATCTTTGCGTTCACTGGCTGTAAACTCCAGCAGAAAGTTTTTGGTTATTTGTCTATCTCGGTACTTTAGTCATGTTCCAGAACCTGAGTGTTGTCTGCTCCTTATCTGTCTTACCGATCTGACCTATGTGTCTGCAGACTGTTGGTTGCCTGTCTCTCAGGCAGATGAACTCTGGCTTCAAAAGGAAGCTTCACAATCCCAAGCTACTTTGAGGAAAGTACTTCGTATAGTACAAACTGTGGAGAGAATGGAAACAACAAGCACAAATACAACATAACATTTCAACAAATTATCCATCAATACAAAGTGTGTCTAGAAAACTCAACTAACAAGACAACAAAGCTTGTTGGGGAGAGAAAAAGGGGGGGGGGGGGGGGGGGGGTGTCAACATGGGACCAAAAAAAACATGAGAAAAATATAAAAATAAATCGGTTAATTTAGGAAGACCACATCCTAAGTTACTTGAAATTAGAAAATTCTGTTATTTATTAATCTTCATCTTCTTCTTTGTTAACCAGCTGTAAGATCTGGTGGAAAGTCCTGGTTGTCTGTCCATCTGGACTTTGGTGGCTTTGTGACAGGGCCTGAGTTTTGCGTGTACATCTGTTTTACCGGCGTATTTGTGTGCAGTTAGTTGTTCCTTGCCGTTGCACTCACAGTAAGGCAGAAGCACTCAGACTCTGAAGGAAGCCCCCACTTAGCTGACTCCTACAATGGGGAAAGCAGTGGGTCTATTCTCATCATCCCCACAGTGGGCGCTGAAACCCACACAGGAAAATTATCAATCTAACCCACACTAGGACATCATCCCCACAGTGGGCGCTGGAACTGAGCTAAAGGGTTAACAAATCATGGTTTCTGGATATTAAAGGAAAAAATCCATCTAAATACAACATGCTTTTGGAATCAAAAAAGAAAGAAGGCCAAACAAATATGTTGTTTAAATTTCTTGATAAGTTACGAGGGAGCTTCAAAATAGTGCAAACACAAACTCACGCATTTATTTGTTTCAGAAAATCCTCCAGTGTCTTGAGCCTCCCATCTGGACCAATTCGAGTATGAATGGCTAAGTCTTTCATCACGTTGAAATCAGACCTGACCTCTTCACTGAGACCTGTAATACAAAGCCACACACACAAATTAAACTAATCTTTCCTTTCTGCTCTTCATCTAACCTTAAAACCGAATACACTGAACTACAACCAAGATGCTCCAGGGAAACAGACAAACAACCTGAACATTTAAATGAAAGCCTTTATCGATCAGTCTAACAAAAGTGTCCAGCGTCGGCCAGATCCCCTTGTATCTCCTCTAAGTGCCATTCTTCTCAGACCTTATTGATCTACCTGTGCCCCAGCGTCGGCCAGATCCCCTTGTAACTCCTCTAAGTGCCATTCTTCTCAGACCTTACTGATCTACCTGTGCCCCAGCGTCGGCCAAATCCCCTTGTAACTCCTCTAAGTGCCATTCTCCTCAGACCTTATTGATCTACCTGTGCCTCGGCACTGTTCACCAAAGGGCGCTCATAACATCCAGCTTGTCATATATCAATTCACCACCAAGTGGTGCAGAACCGGCCAGTCCATCTGCCAGCTCATTTCCCAACACACCGGCATGACCTAGAGAAAATATCCAAAGGATGTTAACTGCTTGCCGTGCAGGTTAGATTGATAATCTCCCCAAGGACGTGTGGAGTGTACATAAATCATCAAGATTTGTTAAATTTCCTAATAACCGGTCCTAGACATCTTCCTCAAACCCATTTTTCAATCTCTAACTTCAACACTGATTTATATCCTCAAACTAAAATAAATAAAATTAATGCCACTGTGCATTGGGAGTCATGCCTTATCTACAGCCTTTCTTCTTACTGTACTTTCGGGCAATTCTGACACTAATGATTTTCCATTTGGATGTCAAACTGTTGAGCATCTTCTCATTCTCGCCTTCCCCTCCTCTTTTCCCCTCCAACCTTTATCATCCTCATGCACACCGGATTTCTCCTTCTAATTAAAAGTGACCAACCTGTAATGGTGCACAACTCTGGAAGCAGATAAAGGTTCTTCTGATCTCCCCCCTTCTCCGATCTCTTTCTGTTGGCTTGACTACCAGGAGTGGCTGGTCCTGATCCACAACTGTAATGTTCCAGCGCTTGACAAAAACACACAAAGATGAACTCACAAGCAGCTTTACTAGAGCAATGTATACAAAGATAAAGAGAACTTAAAGAGACATTGTCTAAAAAATTAAAATAAAAAGTTATAGAGAAAAAACTCAAGATTGTTCCCAGAAAAAAAAGTAGTTAACATTCAAAACCGTATGTAAAGTGGTGTAATTATTAATCAATTGTGCTACACTCTAATAGGTATTATTATTAACCAAGCATAATATGACATATTCAATTTTGCAAACATTTCATTTTGGTTTGCTTTCAAATCTATAAATGTCCACAAAGTTTAGCGCCAAGATCGACTTTACTGCATCAGGTTTTATTCAATATGGCTCAGTCTCATTTTTAAGAAAAGCTAGCCGCCTGGTGAGTAGGCAGGATCTCTGTGATATGTAAGGTAAAAGGTCTGACCACTTTGCCACAGAGACCATCTGACAGGTCCCAAGTCCATCTGCAAGGTGGCAGCATTCATCTCTTTTCATCTGCTACCTGAAAACTCTGGCACAAAGTTATGGTTGTGCAATTTATCTTGGACTTTGCTCTGGATCCAGAACCTGGGTTTTGTATGCACACCTTTTTTTTTTTAAAAGATCTGACTTATTTGTATGATAACTGTTGGTTTCTTGCCTTTCGGACTCTAACTTGAAAACCCCTAATTGGTCACGTCCTATTAGTTGTTTTGGAGTGAGGCTCTGGTTGGTCAACATTATGCGAGCTGCCTTTACTTCCCAGGACTCTACCTGGTACGAATTTAAAGCTTGATCAACATAGCAGCCTAGGCCTTTTTTCTTTTAACATCCGGCTCCACAACCTTATGATCTGCAGGTGAGCGTCTAAACGGCAGATCCCATTCTATTCCATAGGCGGAATACAAACCATGACAAACACAAATATAGTAGCTGTTACCTCTTTAAAGTAATCAATGTAGGTCATCGGAGTTCCTCCCTTTTCAAAAGTGTTGGTAGGGCGGCCTTCCCAGTCAATATCGTCAACACGATATGTTTTGTTGTTATGTCTGCAATAGTAAATAACAGGTTATGATATAATCAGTCCACATTTCTGTAGCACAATCTGGTAAAAACATTGCCTGCAAAATGTGAAATTTATGCCAAGTCTCTGTACAGATACATCGGTATCACGGCATATGCTGCTAGACTCATATTTTTATTGATCAATCGGTGCTTTATTAATATCCTACCCCAGATGACCTCACAGGACAGTCCAACATTTTAGAGGGTGGTAAGACTGCGTTTTCCAGCTTTCTGATGCTTTTATTGACCCCCAAATTATATAGAACTGGCCCTAACCCCAACCCACCTACATCCCACAAGATAATGAAGCCTAGGTCTTACGACTGCATGCAGTCTAACTACCACCCCCTAAAATACTGTCCCGTGACTTTTGGATTTTCCCTGTTTGGGGTAGGATAATAATAAAGCACCGATCAATCTGCCCTCAATGGGTGATGTGGTCAACACTATGCCTCCCACCCTTTTTTTTTGCACACCACTTGAAAGTATTTTTTTTATGGTGTGTTCAGTGTAATGATGTTTGCAAGTATTTTGTGTGTTTTTACAAGTGTTGCCGTTTGGTTGTATTGTGTGCATTGGTGCAAATTCACATGATTTGCATTAACCCTACCAGACCGTTACACCGCTTTTCTGGGAATTTCCTAATTTGTCGCTAAACTGCTCTACCTAATTTTCGGTACTTTGCTTACTACGTGAAAAAATGTGTCACACACTAAAAATAACCAACCAATCATGGTCAAACCTCATTGTTAGTCATTGCAAATGTCTGTTCCCATGTGTTTGGATTTCCTTTGTGTGGTTAAATGTGAACAAATTCAGAAAATTCACAATGAAACCTGCGGCTGATGAGCCAAAAAACGAGGGCCTCTCTTTTAATTTCTCACACATTCCCAAACAGACACAAAATTGTGATTAAATAACCATTTACACATGTCACCAAAACATGAAAAATACTATGCAGAATAAGGTTTCTGATCAATAAAAATGGGCGAACGAAAAGATGAAAATCAAATTTATATTTTTTATTAAAAGAAACAAAGAATCAATCAGCTTACATCTTATGAGGCCTGTAAACTAATTTTAGTGTGACGCTTACTTGACCTGCAGCCAGTAGGAAAATACATGAGAATTTCTAGAAATAAAGTCATTTTTAAAGAGTCGGGAAAGCGGCTTTTAGGGGGATATGGAGTTGCTGAAAGAGTTACTTGGGGCAAAAGGAACATTACAACACACCACTTTATAAAAGCCACTTCTGTGTCCGCCCTTGGTGGTTGGCATATTGTGCTGTGGTTTACAGCTAGGCTGTGATATCTGCACCTTTTTGCCCATGCATTTAATTTCAGCAAATCCATGAGTCAACTTTTACAACATGGTTGCCGAGCAGCAGTGTGACAATTCCCCCCCACCCCCTCTCCCCCCAAAATCCCATACAGAACAATGATTTACAGAAACAAGTATCAATTGGAATTAAAAACTAGATGACTGACCTTGTCATAACAATAGTGCCCACAAATTGCTTGACTGCAGCCGCACGGAAAATCTGCATATCTTGCTGGCCCACGGAGTAGTAGAGGTTGTACAGGCAGTCCAAGAAAGTATCTATTCTGAGAATCTTATGAACAATATCAACTCCTAGTAGATTTCCGGCCTCATATCTCAGAATAGATGTGGAAAATCCTGGCATGACTTCCAGCCTGTGATAAAACACAATGAACAAGTCACTTTAACATGAAAACAGACAGATCGTGGAAACAATTTAAACATACAACTCTTGATGTCTGTACTTGTTATTCCCCCCCCCCCTTTTTTTTTTTTAGCATTCAGTAGCTGTAAACTCCAGCGGAAAGTTCCCCTACTTCTGAATTGTAGTCTTGGGTTCTTTATTAATATTCTACCCCCTGACAGTCAAACATTTTAGAGGGTGGTAAGACTGGGTTTCCTGGCTTTTAGATGCTTTTAACGACTCCAGACCATCTAGAACTGGGCCTAACAATAACCCACGTACGTCCCTCGAGAGATTGCAGCCTAGGAATGAATGCGGCCTAGGTCCCATGACTACATGCAACCTATTTACTACCCCCTGAAATATTAGACTGTCCCATGACCTGTGGATTTCCCCTGTTTGGGGTAAGATATTAATAAAGCACCTCGTCTTGTTCCAGAACTTGAGTTTTACATGCACATTTGGTTTATTTGTATGAAGGCTGTTGGTTCACCACCCTTTAGGCAGATGCATTCTGACTTATTTAGAAAACGCCATTGTTTGGGACCCAACTTGGGACTCTAGAACCCACATGGGGGATCTGTACCTTTAAATAATGCGGCTCAATGCACTGAAAATTATGGCAGCAATGATCATGAGGCAAAAAATTATGTTCACAATGTACTAGCACTTTGTTATTTCTGTGATGGATTATGGATGGGGGCTGCTCAGTGCATCGAAGAGTCTGCTAGTGACTCTCAAACGAATGCAGAATAAAGTCATGCCAGTGATTCTAGGCTGTACTAGAAACACCCCAGTGATCTGTACAGGATAATGCATCCTTGCACTAAGGATTACTGCAGCCAGGCACATGGTGCTACTAGCCAGATTGTATCTCAGGACAGCTGCTGGCAAAAACTACCTTCTTCATGAAGCCCTAGATATAGCTAAGGGTCACAGGTTGATTACAGGGAGGTCTTCGATGGCACAAGCAAAAGACATATTAAGAGATGTGTGTGCTAGGAAAAACATTGGGAGAGGAGAGGGGTGGGTCAAAGTGTCACAGCAAGAATCAAACTTGGCTTGGAACGGCTGGGATTTACAAGAAAGGCACTGCAGAATCAGAAACTCAATAACTGATTCATTACAATTTCTGTCCAGGTGATGTATACAGATGCATAGTCTGTATAGTCCAGGTGGCTGTTTTGACTGGCAGCAGAAGGGCCCGGGGGGTGGTGGTGGTGGTTCATCGCGAAAGCGAATGGATGGCGTTTAGTGGAATGAAATCTAGTGTATGATACTACAATGTCTGGTCTGAGCATAGAAGTGGAGCAGTCACAGCAGCTTTCCGCTGGCTTAAAACCCAGCTATATACACACGTGCTGATTGTAACCCACTCACAAAGCATGTTAAGAAAGGTGGAGACAGGCATGTTTCGGGCAGAGTGGCAAGCATTGCTTCGAGATCCCATAAAGCTAGTGTTCTTTGGATATTTTCTACAGGGTATGCAGGAGTGAAAGCAAATGAACAGGCAGACAGACTAAATGGATGTGCACCACTAGGTGGTGAATTTATGCATAGCAAGCTAAATGTGGTCAAGACCTTTTGGGAGCAAGTGAACTCTGCAGAGGCACGAACTAACCATTATGGTCTGGAGAGAATCGTACAGCTAACAGTAACCAAAAGATCTGGCAGACACTACACTCAAGAGGAAATGCAAGAAGGGCATAGAAGCAAACTGCTACTGGCACCACTGGATCCGGAGCCCGTCACTGGCTTCTGAAGATGAGGACAGGGTGTTTTAGGAATGTCCTTGAGTGCTGTGATATCAGTTCTTGGCGCAACAGTCCTTTACCTCCATGTAACTCAACACTATTGTCTGGTAGCAAGAAATATTACCATCTGCCTAGAACATAAAACCATGCTAGCAACTATCTGTTAACTTCTTTCTTTTTTTTCAAAATTAATACATACTTGTGTTTCAGGATTTTCACAGCCTGGGTTGGATTAAAATAGTGGTCTCGAATCAACTTCATTCCCATCGCCATCTGAACTCTGAAAAGCAAGGAAATTAATAAACGGTTTGGACAGTATCAGAGGAAAATATACCTCTGGCGTGCTTATTACACAAGAACATATATTTCATGTTTATTCAAGCGATGTATACAAAACCATAAATTTGGCCAGAGGAAAATATATCTCTGGTGTGCTTATTACACAAGAACATATAATTTCATGTTTATTCAAACGATGTATACAAAACCATAAATTTAGCCAGAGGAAAATATACCTGGCGTGCTTATTACACAAGCCTGTATATTTCATGTTTATTCATACGCTGTAAACAAAATCACGAATTTACTCACTTTTATGATGGCTAAAAGACTGAAATGGCTGAGGCATAATGAGAGAATGCAGGATGACAGAGAGGTAAAAGCTGTGTACTCAGGGAGTTGCATGAATGTAGACCATTCATCAGTAGAGAAACAAGATTATTATGGCCTGGAGAGAATGAGGCACATGGGTGTAACCAGAGGGTCTGGCTGGCTCACTACACTCAAAAGATAGGCAAGACGGACACATAATCAGATTGTGACAGGTACCATGAGTATCTGAACTCTGTACTGGCTGCTGAAGATGAGGATGGAACACACACGGGAATGCTCCAAGTGATGTGATGTCAATTCTTGACTCAACTCAACATGTAGAGAGATAATTTACAAGCAGATCTGCAAACACTAGGAGTCACCAACTGAAAAGAGAGGGCTAATTGCAGAAATGAAAGGATGGGGGAGATATCTTCAGCAGTGACCTTCAAGGGCTTGGAATGCTGAGGAAGATGACTAAACCATATAAAGCGGTCAGTATAAACTGTTCTTTATTAACCTGGTTGAGATATGGCTGAACTAAGTGTATAAGTCAGTACTACTTCATGCTCTACTAATGCCACATGCTGGGCAGAGTGTAACAAATATGATATTCAACACTGTGTCGCCTTCAGGCAGGGGACAAGCTTTATCTAGGAAGAGTGACTGCAACCTGAAAACTCAATGTTATTATAGGCCGGACTCTTAGCCTCTGTCGGCAGCTGGTCTAGGAGGGACACTCACACATCCAGACATAGTACTCTTCTGTTTAATGTTTTATTCCAACCATTTTGATGTTTCCTTTCCTCTGGAGTAAACAAGGCAGGCCGAAAGATCTATGCAGCATGGGTTTCATGCGGTCTCAATAGTGCCCAGGATTTCTTCTATGGTCATTTAGAATCTAACTAATTTCTCACAGCCTGCAATTCCCCATGCCCCTCTTCCTTGATTTGCTAGGAATTTTTTTTTTTAAACTGTCACGTTCAATCAGTATCCCTGAAGGGGAAGCTTTTGGTTATAATTGCGACTTAGGTTATTTGCGTCATATAAAATGGCTTAACACCACTTGCCATCGATTAGCCCTGAAAAGGACTCTTGCAGTGTTGATGCAATCAAAGGAGACAGACCCAAATACTGTCCAGCCAGCTAATGAACAACTCGGTCGCCGATGATGACAATTCTCATGCCTCCCTACAGCAGAATGTAGTACCGCCATTTAAAAAAGCCAAAGTAATCAGTTTCATAGGAGCTTCTTATTATTATTCACCGGCTGTAAACATCTGGGTGTTCATCCCTTTCTGGGCTTTAGTCTTGTTTCAGAACCAGCGTGTTGCGTGCACATCCATTTCACACATATGGCTAATTATGTATGCAGACTCCTGGTTCCTTGCCTCTCAGGCAGATGTACTCTGACCTCAAAGGGTACCCCCAATTAGTCAAATCCTACGACATGCCTGTTGGGGAGGCGGTGAGTCTATTCTTGTTCTCCCCGCAATGATGCCCCTGAACCCACAGGGGTAGCTGGTACTTATTTTCCAGGCCTTTTGTTCTACAAGACCATACACACACTTACTTCTTAAAGAGCAGGTTGACGATCTGAATAAACTGTGGTGAAGTGGAAAAAACTTCTGCAACCCTTTTGATTTCAATTTTGATAACTGCATTATCATAGGATCGAGTTGCAAAGCATTCAGTCACCTGAGAATACAGATGTAATAAACATGGAAAAACAGTGAGAATAAAGATGCAACAAAACAGGAAGAAAATTGGAATATAGATCTAATAGAAAGAAAATTGACAATACAGATGCAATAATTATTTTAAAAAAATGGGGGAATACAGATGTAATAAACATAGAAGTAATACAGATGCAATGAATACAGAAGAAATGAGGGAATACAGATGTGAACATTGGGAAGAAAATTGGGAATGCAGATGCATAATTTCATAAATACGGAAGTAAACTAACAAAGCTTTTAAAACAAATGTATCTAGCAGAAATAATAAGTAATGTCTAAATTAAATAAATATGTAAACAAATAGGCATTAAAACTGTCTTAGCTCTACTGTCTGCGTTATCACTCTGCAGGGGAAAAGGGGGAGGTTGTGAGATTTAGGCTTGCATGGCTAGTGCCATTGACACGAACTGCGTAGGCTAGGATGTTTTACGACCCCGCCACGTTACAGATGACTCAAACCTAAGTCTCTGCATGAGAGCTCAGTGACCATACCATTCGACCAGCCACACCTCACGCAGCAAAAGAAAAGTAGGCACTCTTCCGAATAACGGTCCCTTATTATTCAAAGACAAAAAATCCCATTCAGGGCCTCAAGAGGTCGTAGTTAGGGACTTGAGAGGTCATGTAGTTAAAAATATGGAACAGGAAAAACTACGAACTATGCTTTTTTTTTATTATATAATTTCGTTTGAACGTTTTCGCTAGTATAGTTGATAAGCAGTCTGCTTGTTACGCTGGTGATCGGGGTTCGATTCTCCGGCAGGCAAAAACATTTTTCTTTTTTTTTTCTTCAAAAGGGTGGTTTGCACGTTGTGTTGTGGTTAACAACTAGGCTGCGATATCTGTGCCTTGACTCGGTCTTGTGGTTAATAGCTAGGTTGCGATAGCGCCGGCAAATTTTTTTTTACTTTCAAAAGGGTGGTTTAGACGTTTTGTAGTTACAACTAGGCTACGATATCTGCTTCGCTACAGCTACCTGCTTTTAGGCTGCGAATCTGCGCCTTTTGCTCGGTCTAGGGTGGTTTGCACGTTATGTTGTGGTTTACAACCGGGCTGCGATATCTGCGCCTTTCGCCCGGTATTGTGGTCAACGGCTAGGTTGAAAGGGTGGTTTTCACGTTGTGTTGTGGTTTACAACCAGGCTGCGATATCTGCGCCTTTCGCTCGGTATTGTGGTTAACAGCTAGGTTGCGATAGCTTGTGGTTAACAGATAGGTTTCGATAGCCGAGGCAAATTTAGTTTTTTTTTGCTTTTAAAAGGGTGGTTTGCACATTGTGTTGCGGTTACAACTATGCTGCGATATTTGCGCCCTTCGCTCGGTCTTGTGGTTAACAGCTAGGCTGCGATAGCGGCGGCGAAATGTTCATGTCACGGGCAGCTAATCTTTTTTTTGTTCGCCCTTGAAATGGCGGTTGGCATAGTGTATTGTGGTTTACAGATACGCTGCTATATCTGCGCCTTTCGTGCTAGGTTGCGATATCTGCGCCTTTCGCCCCAACACATCTGATTTCAGCAGTCCTAATTAGTTGCCTTTTACAACATTCTTTTCAGGTAGCAGTGGATCAATTCTTTTTTTTTCTCCTCGGAACCCACAAAAAATGTCTTTGTGTGACTTGTCGCTACTTGGAAGGGCATCAATACGTGGTTATTATTGTTACAGAAGTCGATTGCTGGTTGGTTGTAATAGTCCCTGGTTAAACAGATACAGCCTAATAATGACTCATGAAATATATTGAGCTGACTGAGTATCTTCGGGAGAAGGGAAAAGGCGTTTATCGATATAGATTTACTTTTGGTAAGATGATAAAAGATGAAGACTGCAGGTTACTTATATATTGCTTAACTAATGTTTGCACCTACTTTCACTGTTTACATGCAGAAGTTCAAATATTTCCATTTTTGAAATTTTTATTTTCTAAAAATGATTAGATTTTCTCTTTTGGCACAGTATGAAAGTATAATAGAATCAATCAGGTCACAGGCATCCGTAAATGTTCTACCCTGTTGTCCAAGTTCCGCCCTTGTGATTACGAGTATGTTGTAACATCACTAGACATCACTAGGTAGATTACTGTGTATCACATTAATGTGCGAAATTCGTTTGCTTAGACAACTGGACCCGCTATCCTGTTTGAACTCTGGACATCAAAGTTGTCGGCTGGTTTGAGAATACCGCTACGTCTCAACTCTAACCCGTGGTAATTAGCCACCTGCCTGTCCGCAAGTTCAGATGGTCATGTCTTCTCTCCGTCCGACTGGAAGATTGCATAATTCTTCAACGTAGATGCGTTCCCTGGTCCAGCTGTTAAGCTAATGTTAAATTCCACTGAGATAAACTGTTGGTTGGTAAGACACTTTGATCGCTGCTAGGAAGATCGCACCGTTTTGCTGTTCAGTTATCTCATTGTTTCACTTTGATAATTTGTGCAGCTACTTGTAATTATGGCAGGCAGACCATCGGCTCCGACACAGATAAGCAATAATATTCTACAAGTTGATTAACTGGCAGCTGTAGATGTCAGACCTGATGATATAGAATAATGAATGACAAACTACAGTGGTTGCAATGGCTTGCTATGCACAGAATAATACGACTCAGTAGACTGTTCGTCTTGCAACCGTCGGATGTCATTAGTGTCAAGGCTAGAATGTTCCGATAGATTCTCTTGGCGATGTCGTCGCTGTAATACTCGTTGCAGTCTACGGACGGGTTCGTTCTTCGCTAATTGTGAACTCCCAACTGAAAGAATTGTGATGGTAATGTTTTACTGGTTGTTCGAAGTGAAGCTGAAAAATGTGATGTTTTTTGAGAGATTGACAAGCTGTGATACTATAGTCAACTATAACAATTATTTTCGGGTAGAGTGTTACAACTGGCTGCTGCTTAGCAACCCTCAGTTGGGAGGATTTAATGCTAAAGGACAGTCAGTGGTTGTTGAAGTTGACGAGAGCTATTTTTTCCACCGCAAGTACCATCCTGGTTACTTGTCACCGATGCTTGGCCAGGCTACAACAACGTTGGTCAACTCAACAATGGCATATATGGAGATCTCGTTGTTGTTCATGCTTTTAATTTTGTTGACCGTGTACATGGAGACATCCACACCCAAACAATTGAAGGGCTGTGGATGCAAGTCAAAAGGAAACAGCGTTTCCAAGGCGGCACTAGTCGTGCATTGTTTAATACATATTTAGCAGAATTTCAGTGGCGTCACAGTCACAAAGAACATGTTTTCGGGCAGTATTTACAACTGTTGTGCCACAATTTCAACATATAACTGTCAAATATTATTGGCAGAGTTGCCACTTTTCTTTGTGAATTTTTTTTTCTGCATTTCCTTCTTTTCGTCTGTCATTTCATTTTCTCAGTGACCACACTAGCAGGTGGTACACACTTCATTGATACTGAACATCCTCTTGTGTTTAGATAAGTTGTAGCCAACTATATCTTCTCTGCTATGTCGTTTCTACTACACACCTTGGTATTTTTAGACCCATAAAAGTAGATATGATATTGTTGCAGGTATAACGCAGTGCCCTCTTCAATATACATCAAATGCATTAGATATTTAGAGAAACAGGCCGACAGTTTTTTTCCTTCTGAAATCCTGATTTAGCTTCTTCTTGTAATTTAATAATCTGATTGAATATGCTTTGTGTATTATATATATATATTGTGTGTATCTTATTTATCTTTCTTATAAAAATTCCACTGTGTGAAGGGAGAAAAGGAAATTATTTCACGGCATTATTGGTACTTATTGTTCCATATTTTGTATAACCTCTTTATAACCCCTTGACCTCTTTGTAACCCCTTGAACCCCGTGAGGCTCTGAAAGGAATGTTTTGGACAGTCAATAATAAGGGGCCGTTATTCGGAGGAGTGCCGAAAAGTACTGTAATTTTACATATTTTTTTTAAATTTTATTCCTCTTCTTTATCTAGTCAGATAGCAGCTGTATCTCTTCATAATTCTAGGTCCTGTTATTCTAGAAAGGTTTTATTGATATTCTTCCAACCTACCGAACCTTTTAGCATCATTCATATTTATCTGCCTCTACCTCACACCATTCATGACAATATTTCCCATTGTCTCTTTTGTCATTCCTTAAACCAATAACAGTTTCTCTTGTTTATAGCTGCACAGAATGTCCCTATCATGTTTTTTCCTAATTAGATAATCTTTGCAGCAGTTGGTAAGGGCACAAATTCATAACATCATACAGCAATATAAATAAAATGTTCTTGCACCGGGACCACCAGGGTCAAAGAAATAAAGGCAGACACCCAAAACAAAATACAAGAAGAAGGGAATAAGAGAGCAAGATGAAAAAGACGGTGGGAACACATGGTGCTTTTCAAATGGGATGACAATCTTGCAAGTGTTGACTGAAGGCCTACGGTCCACTGGGGGATATAGTACGGACAGGAAAAAAAACTAGAAGACATTGATATTTTAATTACCTCATTTGGCAGCATTTTGCATAGGTACAGGATCCCGCCATCAAAACACTTCACTGTTCCAATGACAAGGTCCAAATTGGCAATGAGGGCATACTTCACTCGAATACTTTCCACTTCTGGGTTAAAGTTCACATGATACTGCCAGATTTTGAACTCAGATGGCAAGGTCACTCGAAAGTAGTTTGTGACGAGCTCGATTTTGGAGCCATATGACCCTGTAAAACAAGAGATGATACTGCACGTGTTCATGATTGTATGAACAAACAAGCAGATAGATGAGCTGGTTTCTCCACCACTTCATACAAGACAATGCAGACATGGTCATGGCCTTGTTAGGAACAAGAGAATATAGCAGAAGCTAAACGAAACCATTAAGGCCTCGATGAGAATGCTGCAGCGAGGAGTTGCCAAAGGATGTGACTGTCATTTAACACTCAGAGGAAATGCAAGTCATTCGTAATTCCAGACCTGACTGGCAATGTCAGAGAATTAGAGCTGTGCTAGTGGCTGGGGAAAGGAATGAAGCACATTTGGGGTGTGTCGCAAGTGCTGTAATGTATGTATGTAAGTTGCCCACCAGGACATCACACAAGCAATAAACACCCAGTGACACAAACTGCCACCATGCGAATGAGGATCACCCGCGGAGAGGTCCCAGAAACCCCTTTCAGCCTTTAGGCCATATTCAGGGTCCCTGGCAAGAGCCAGAGTGGGGCTTCAAATAACCAAAAATGTCATCCCACATGAGAACGACTATGTACATGCTGCAATGTCAGTTATTAATTCATTCGCCCTGTAATTGCTGGGGGAAAAAAAAATTGGGTCATGAACTAGGAAAACCTTAATGAAAAAAATATGACAAACATAAAAAGGGGTACTAAGACACAATTATACATAAAAACATTTTTTTTTAAATGAACTGGGTGATTCACACCATGAACTTGCGACCTCCCCCTGTAAGGCTTTTAGGGAAATTTGACACCAGCTCAGCTTTTTTCAGTCACTAGGGGCCATAAAGATAACACCCCCCATCCCAATACTATTTTTAGTTACTATATTCATATCACTGCCTGTTAACCATGCCGCAGGTACACACAGGACCCACAGAGTTTATTCTGTTTCAAGAGCAGGGCCATGCATTACCATGGCAATAATGGGACTGTCACAACCAATAATAACTAGACAATCTTCTTCAGGTGGCATCAGTCAAACCGACACAGGATTGCTGGACTTTTTATGGTGTTTCTTCTTCTTTTTCGCGTTCACCAGTTGTAGACTCTGGCGGAAAGTTCTGGTTGTTCGTCCACTTTTGGACTGCAGTCCTGTTCCAGAACTAGCAGTGTTGCGTGTGCAGCTGTTTGACAGATCTGACTAATTTGTGTGCAAACTGTTGGTTCCTTGCCTCTCAGGCAGATGCACTCCGACTTTGAAGAAAACTATTACGACATGATTTTGAGTAGACAGTGGTTCTATTTTTGTTTTCCTTATAACACGGCCCAGGAACCCACACGGGGAATTTTTCATGTCTGAGATGAGCTAACCAGTCTGACATCAATCCACTGATTTCTTCTTATTCACCGGCTGCTGTAAACTCTGGTTGTATGTCAACTCTTGAACTAACGTCTTGTTCCAGAACCCAAGTTCTACATATACATCTGTTTTACAGACATGGTGTATCTGTACGCAGATTGCTGGTTCCCTACCAGATGCACCACGACATTAAAGGAAGCACCCCTAATTAGTCAATGTTTATGAAAATCTTAAAAGTATGAAATGGTAAAACTAACAGCTTAATTATAGCACAGCACATGATGATGATGAAGTAAAGTAAAAGCCCCTTTACCACGCCTTTTGACGTATTGGAAATACAGGGCTAGACCTATATTTTTATAGACCAATCAACACTTGGTGGGTGATGTGGTCAGCATCACGCTGGTCGCCTTTCCTTCCTAGAACTGCATCTAGTGCCCACTCACCCCTGGGTCGACCTGAGAGTTAAGGCTATTTTTGAAGAAAAAATTCCTCTCTGCCAGGACGCAAACCCACTACCTTCCGACCCGCATTTGGGCCACCAAAGCCATCCATGATGATGAGCAATCAGAAATAAAATGTTTTCACACACACACAAAATTACCAGATATCAGAACACGTATCAAGGGGAATTGTGGAGAGAACAAACTAACAGTAAACATCCACAAAAAGCAATCAGAAAACTCAAAAGAAAGCAACTACGGCAGGCTCAACTACCACATGCATAAAATAAAGATTGTATAGTCCCCACAGTGTGCCTGTCAAACAGGACCACAAACACCTGAGCACATTCTGCAGACCTGTTCACTGTACATACAACTTCGAGAAGACACCTGGCCTCAAGAGCTTAGTGTGCAGAGCGAGCTATGGGGAACCATGAAGGACCCCTGCTACTGACATGCAAGTTCATAGAGACAACCCACCAGATGGTCTTATCTAAGCATTTGAAACCGAATGCAAAGAAGAAGCAACACACAAAAAAGGAAATCAGTGTAATTACCGTGAGGGTCCTTGTCTCCCTCCTTGTAAGCAGCTTCCACGTATCTTTCATAAGGCTGTCTACGTTTGTAAGTTCTCTCCAAACCCATTCGGGCCATCTCCTCTGTTGGAACATCACCACTGGCATGAGATCGTTCCCTGCCACCTCCACGATGAACTCCCCGACCACTAACTGAAGGCTCTGCTGGTGGTACTTGCACAATAGTGGCTGGTGCTGCTATCGGTGCTGCCGCCTCTTGTGGTGGTTGCTGTCTCGGGGGGCCCTTTGATCTTCCTCTTCCTACAGATGGAGCAGGACCAGGTCCAGGTCCTTCCTAGATATAACCAATAAACAGTGAGAAAAATACGAATTTTTAGACACTTTCAGTACCAAACAGTTGTTACACTTTCTAACTCACAGTGTAAGTGCGTTAAAGCAAGTCTTGGAGGCCGCCTGTGAGCTTGAGCTAAAACAGTAGAGCTCTGTAACAGGATCTACTTCTATGTGTACATCAGATGTGAACTCCAATAGAAAGTTCTGGGTCGTTCTAGTCTTTAATCAATTTCCAGAACTTGAGTTCTGTGTGCATACTCCCATTTCACACATGTAGCTTATTTGTATGCAGACTTGGTTCCTCGTCTCTCAGGCAGGTGTACTCTTTTTAAAAAAAACATCCCTAATTAGCTGACTTCTACAACACTTGGGTGGTGTGGAGAAGGCAGTAGTCTTTTCCCCCAATAGGAACCTGAAACCCACTTGGGAATTTATTCTTTTAGTACCAAACAGTTGCTAACTAAAGTGTATGAACCTTAGAGCAATAGTCTTTAGCCTCCGTGGCGAACTGAAGGTCGTGCGTTTGTTTCACGGCTGTGCCATTCAGTTCACAAGTACAATCTTTCACGGACATCTCTGGGGATTGTCACCGGTGCTATAGAGTTCGTGCTCTGTTTAGGATTGCAAAATTATTGTCACTATGTGCTGAATAGCAAACAAATATATTACGTGTAATAATATGAAATGTATAAACAAACAGAGATTTCGCCCTCTTGCAAATGCTGGGGGGGGGGGGGGCTATTTTTCAGTTCTTTTGGGGAAGCAGGGGAGACGAGGGTATGGGTACAGGGTGGAGAACTCAAGATTCAGAGACCTTGGATTGGAGCATGCTGCGAACAATGGCAAAGAGTAATGTGACCTGACAAAGCCGACTGTTGGTTTACGCTCCAACAGAGGATAAAGGTGAGAAGAAGAAGGCAGACAATATTAATCTTACCCGTGGGGGTTGTGCTGCTGGTGGCTGGGTCGGACCGGGTGCTTGTTGCTCTTGTGGTTTACCTCGACCACGTCCACCTCTACCCCTTGCCCTTCCGGACACAGGTTCATCACTCATTCTTTAAGCTGTCTGCTAAATAAACAAAAATTAAATTCAAGATTAATTTTCTCAAACGTCTAGCCAAAATTAGGAAAAGCAGTAATTCCTGATAATTTTAAGTTTAACTCACAAGCTCAGGGCCAAAGGGAAAATCTCACATTCATCATACCTGTGTGGGGAATGTGAGATCCAAATGTAGGGGTAACAAAGATCAGACCCAACGTCACCAAATAAGCATGATGTAGAATTTTATTAAGAGTGTTTCTTTCCAGGTCAGTGTGATTATGCTTGAGACACAAGGAATCGACAATCTGCATATTAATAATAATTTTTCAGATCTGTTAAACGCATGTGTGTGTGTGTGTGCAAAATTCTGGGACAAGGCTATAAAGTCCAGAAGTAGGGAAACAACCAGAACTTTCCGCCGGATTTAAGGGCCAGTGAATGTGAAGAAGAAGAAAGAAGAATAGTCCTGTAACACTGCAGGTTTTTGAGTTACCAGCTGCTGTTGACTGTCAGATTAGTTTCCCTCATGTCTGTGCAGCCAATTTTCTATTGGGGATTTTCCCAGCCTGCTTTGTCTTCTGCATTGAGCCATGTAGTATCATTTTGGAGAAACTGGTAGACCTTACTGCATGTGAGAACCATTGCATTTTTTCATCTTTTTATTGTTGTTAAAAGAGATTCATCCTTACCAGTGATATAACGATCTTCGTCACTTCTGATGTGATCTTTGTATACTAATGATATTTCAAAACAATATCATTTCCAATGCTTGTATTCAAAACAATATCATTTCCAATGCTTGTACTTTCCTTTCAAGTTTGGAGGTTTAGGCATGTGAGGCATCCCCTTGTGGAGTGCAATTTTTCGTTATTTTTTTGCCTGGGACCCTAATATAACCTAACAGTTGAACAGGAATAAATGCATCAAGAACTGACATCACAGCACTCAGGACATTCCCACATGTGTTCCGTCTCATCCCTCAGTAACCAACAAAGAGTGAACATACTAACAGTACCAGCTGCAACCTGATTACAAGTCTGCCCATGTTTCCCTCCCAGTGTTGAATATCTTCCAGAACCGTCTACTCCCTCCCAGTGTTGAATGTCTTCCAGAACCGTCTACTCCCTCCCAGTGTTGAATATCTTCCAGAACCGTCTACTCCCTCCCAGTGTTGAATATCTTCCAGAACCGTCTACTCCCTCCCAGTGTTGAATGTCTTCCAAAACCGTCTACTCCCTCCCAGTGTTTAATATCTTCCAGAACCGTCTACTCACTCCCAGTGTTGAATATCTTCCAGAACCGTCTACTCCCTCCCAGTGTTGAATGTCTTCCAGAACCGTCTACTCCCTCCCAGTGTTGAATATCTTCCAGAACCGTCTACTCCCTCCCAGTATTGAATATCTTCCAGAACCGTCTACTACTCCCTCCCAGTGTTGAATGTCTTCCAGAACCGTCTACTCCCTCCCAGTGTTGAATGTCTTCCAGAACCGTCTACTACTCACTCCCAGTGTTGAATATCTTCCAGAACCGTCTACTCCCTCCCAGTGTTGAATGTCTTCCAGAACCGTCTACTCCCTCCCAGTGTTGAATATCTTCCAGAACCGTCAACTCACTCCCAGTTGAATTAGTTTTTTAATGTATGGAGTCTCTGTTTTACAGCACTGTCCAATTTTTTTAATCAAAAATGACCTCCCAGGTAGAACCAGCCTTAAGTGAGTACCAGGTGCAGTCCCAGGAAGAGGTGTATGGCGTGATGCTGACCACATTACCCATTTTGTGCCGATTGGTCTATAAAATATAGGTCTAGCCCTATTATATGCCTAAAGGCATAGAAAACGGTCTTTTACTACTTACTTGACTCATTATTTCTGTTGACCTTCTTCTACACTTCAGAAAAGAATATTATCGTTTTTTCTCATCACAAACTTACTGCTTGAGGATTTTGTAATAAATAAACAAAACTGTTTTATCTCAGATATTTTGTAAGATATACTAGTTAGCCAGGACACAAAATAATAAAAAAAAAGATTCCTCTTACCTTTGAAATACTGCTCCACAAAAACATAAATCCAAAGTGAATCACGTGAAATTATTATTTATTATTAATTCTACTAGTCCTTGAAAACAGTTTACTTTCTTATTAGTTAATCACAAAGAAGTTAAGGTCAAACCACTTATTAATGGTACTCAAGGACAGCAAAATATACAGAAATTGGATCACAAATGAAGGCATGGCACAAGAAATTTTCTGACCTAATTTTCTTTATATATAGACAAAAAAACTGCATTTGTTTAATTAGTATAAACACAATTTTTAGCTTGTCACATAGTTTATTTCACTGTTTTAATTATTTTTTAAAACTACACTTCCAGTTTATTAAAAAAAAATATGAGTAGAAGTAGAGTTCATCTGTAATTATTGTGACATGCTTGGTTTGTTAATCATTACATTACAACAATCACTAACCTTGTTAACTTTCAGGGGCGTACAAACATATGTGACGTTAAATGTATGCCTGAATATTTTGAACAATTAGTTGAACTATCAGAATTTCAGTTTAAATTTAATTTTCTGTCAGTGGCCACTGTGAAATTTAATTTGGGCAAGGACAATACCTTCAACGCCACAATAAGGCTTATTGCACAGCACCATAAAAACAAATTTAACAACTATTATTTTAGTTTGTTAAAACAAAAAATTTTTTTTAATTCTAATAAAAATTAGCGGCCATATAAACATTTTGTTTAGTTATCCAGTTATTTTGTGCGTGTTGTGTGTTACTGTATAATTTGTTTCTTTTGTTATCACTGATATAACTGCCGTATTTTCCTATTTACTGCATAATAAATAATGACTATTTTATTTATGCGTATCTTCCATTAAGTCTTCTTCGCCAGCAGTAAACTCTGGCAGAAAGTTTCAGGCGTCCACCTACAAACTTGTTCCAGGACCTGAATGTTATGTGCACATCTGTTTCACAGACAGATCTGGGTGTCCACCTCTAAAATTGTTCCAGGACCTGAATGTTATGTGGACATCTGTTTCACACAGATCTGGGTGTCCACCTACAGACTTGTTGCAGGACCTGAATGTTATGTGCACATCTGTTTCACAGACAGATCTGGGTGTCCTCCCACTCAAAGGATGCCTCCCAATTAGTGAACTCCTACATCTGATTTGCCTGTTGGCGAGACAGCCGGCCTATTCTTGTTTTCCATACAATGGTACCCTGGAACCCACAGCCAGTCACACTGGGATTTCATCATAAAGTGAATTAATAATAGTTATATCATATCATATATATTTATTTATTATTATTACCAAACACAATCAAGTGATTTCTAATAATATATTTTCTTTTATTATAAAATTTATAGATCTCAATAATATTTTAATTTAATTATGTAGTTACCTTTGTGATAAAGATAAAGTAAGTAACAGTAACAGTAATTTAAATAGTAATATTAATTAATATCAAGTAATAATTAATAATTGATAAGCAATTTAATTAATAATTTTGAATTCATAATTTAAAAAAAAACATAACTGATCATAGATAAAATAAACTGTAATACCAGACTGTTATCCGCTTTAAGTTTTAATACAATTTAATAGCTTAATATTCAAATAGCATGATATTTTACGCATGACCGCAGTTTCATAATTCAACAACACAGCGAATTCTATGCAAGTATGGGCCTTAGTCTGTGTTTCAAGTGTTTGTTGATATTCGACACATGCATGATACGACTATGAAATAAGAAAGTTCTTAGCGTAAAAGTTTCTAGCAAAATAACAAACATCCAACAAATAGCGGGGTTGCTTGTGACGTCCTGCAAAAGAAAGACACACAAACTATTTTTTACAACCACCTCGGCCGCCATGTGGAAACCACAACTAAACTTTCTGAAAACACATTACTCAAGTATCAAGTCTTCTGAGAACTCTGACGCCGTAATCAATGTATCCGAGGAAACCGAAAATGAAACAGGTTGTATTAGAAAATAACTCAAAGTGTAAATTAATATGAAAGTTAACACATTGAAAACTTGGTAAGCGAATAATAAACAAGACCGCATACCGTATTTTAGTTGATAAAACTTTCAAACGATGTCTCGGCTGGGGCTCACCGTCTGCTTCTGCTCCTCCTTAGCGCCACAATCCACATAGGTTTTTCTGACATTGCCAGGTAAGCCGAGGGATCTGGTAATCTGGTCATCCGTTAATCTTAGTTTCAGCTTCATAGCAAACGGGTCACCCCATAGTTGTTGAGCGAATATTCCCTGTATGATTTAAAACAAATCGACCACTTTAATGAAATGACACAATGCTAGCAAAATTTTTTTTAATATTCATAATACAATACAGTATTTGAAACAATATAATTTGCGTATTTGTCTTAAATAAAGAATTACACAATATATAAAATAACTAATATATACTTTGAGAACTAAGTGAACACTATGTATTCCAATCATAACCCTGAGGCTTGAACAGGATATTTCTGACTACCTCTTTTGATTTAGGTGGTGATGGTGATAGTAGTAGTAGTAGTAGTAGTAGTAGTAGTAGTAGTAGTAGTAGTAGTAGTAGTAGTAGTAGTAGTAGTAGTAGTAGTAGTAGTAGTAGTAGTAGTAGTAGTAGTAGTAGTAGTAGTTGTTGTTGTTGTTGTTGTTGTTGTAGGCATGGTAAATGTAATTTAAGCATCATGCGTTCATTGGTCTTCTAGGTAGAAACCTATGAACATATGATGCGTTCCTTTTGACTCAAAGAGTGAACAACAGTACCCTGTTTAACCCTCCTGGTTATAACTGGGATACATGAGCAAGTATTGTTTTCCATTTATATAATGGCTTTTTATGTCTACCATGCATGCTGCAGGAGATCGCAGATTGTGGAGAGGCATGATCGCCCTCGCCAGTCGGCAAGGCACCCGATGATGATGATGACGATGTCTACCGATTGTTTTGTTTTGCAATATCGCATAACTAACTGTATACACTATTTGAAACAACACAAACTGCACGTTTGTCTTAAATAAACAACTACACAATATAAACGTAAAAAATAGATAAATATATACTCTGAGAATTCCATTAGCACTATATATCCCAGTTATAACCATAAGGGTTGAACAGGACATTTTAAACTACTACGTTTGATTAAGATTATGCAGTATCGCATAGCTTATTACTAGCTGCACACACAGACGGGTCTGTCATTCTGTCAGGAGCTCCTGGGCATTTACGACTCAGGTCGGAGAGAGAACTGTCAAACAAGACTGCGGTGCCTTCGCCTTGACGACAAGCAGTTCTGAAGTCATGGCAGCAACTTAAGCAATTGCTTGGCTAGAAACACAATCTTTCACCTGGGCATGCTTTCTCAGCGACTCAATGAATATGCTCAAAAAGATTGAGAAAGGTTACTTACGGAGACAATGCGCGGAGTCCCTGAATATATACAGGGAAAAATCAGCTTCCTATTTGTTCCGGGAAATTCTGATGTTAGGGTTAATGAACGAGCTGACAGACTTGCCAGTGATTCTGACGTGGGAAACAGACGAGCAATGGACAGGGCAGATATACTGAATGCCCTCAGAGAGGCAGCTCGACTGAAGAAGTGAAGTAATAAATGTGAATCTGCAACACTGACAAGACTAAACTACATAAACCAGACAACCCAGTTAGACCGATCGTGTCCGCCTGCGCTTGTCCCACAGAGCTTATATCCGGGTTGCTCGACCGTATTTTGCAGCCCCTGGTCGTTGGTCACCTGTCTTACATCAAAGATACCAACCATTCTATCTCTTTCAATCTATTCGGTTCATCTCTTCTTCTAGGAAACCACATCTTCACTTTAGATGTTACCTCCATCTACACCTCTATTCCACATTCGGATGGCCTCCAGGCTTTGCGATTCTTTCTAGATCAAAGAATCAGTCCTGCCATAGCCACTGATCCCTTGATTCGTCTGGCTCAGTTAGTGCTCACTCTAAACTTGTTCGAGTTAAATGGCCAGTATTTTAACCAAATTAGCGGCGTCGCTATGGGGGCCAAGATGGGACCCAGCTATGCCTGCCTCTTCATGGGGAACCTCGAGCACCAGATACGTCATGCATATACCGGTAGGCTCCCCGAGCTCTACAGGAGGTATATCGATGATTGCATCGGTGTCACCGATATGCCCCTACAGGACCTGAAAAACTGCATTCATTTTTTTTCTCTCTTTCATCCCAGCATCCGATGCACTTCTAGCATCTCACTTTTGTGGGTTCATTTTCTGGATCTCACTGTCACCATGAACACTATAGGCCTTAGCACCTCGCCAGGAGAACGACGACTTTAACAACAAGGCCCTGGAAATGCTGGACTTCTTCCGGCTTCGAGGGTATCCTGAACATATCCTTTCTGTCGCATTTCACCGCGCACTGTCTTTCCATCGCGCCGAAACTCTCGCTTCCAAGCCGAAACGTCACAACAGACCTATCCTCACACTTACCTACCACCCTGACAACACCCGCGCCAAAAATATTTTCCTCAGGCATCTCTCCATGCTTAAAGCCGACCCTGCCACCAGCACGATTTTCTCTGAACCTTCTCTAGTGGTCTACATGCATGATCGTAACCTCAAGGACATTCTAGTCAAGAGTAGATTACGTCCCGCGACTGAGCCCCACTTCAGCACGGTCTCTTGCCAAAGATCTACAGAACCTGTCCATATGTGGTCCAGGTGGCTAGTCTAGAATTCCCTAACGCCACCTTCCACATACGTGAAGCATTCTATTGTACCAGCCGCAAAGTCATTTATGCCATCAACTGCAAGAATACATTGGTGAAACAGGTCTTCGGCTGGCCGACAGGTTCAGACAACATCTTTTGGATGTGGAAAATGGTGCCCTGAAACCAGTACCGTTGCACTTCAATTCCCTGGATCACCAAGGTGTCCTCGACATGGAGGTGACAGCCATTAAATCCAGCCATTCCAGCGACAGAGTCCGCAAGTATCTTGATAATCGCTTTATTTATACTATGGGGACTTAACACCCTCCGGACTGAATTGCCAACACAGTTTCATTTAAACTCCCAGTGGATTGAACTGCCCTCACAGTTTTATCTCCAACCCCCAGTTATGGCTCCTGGTACTCCACACGGGGTATTTATTCCCTTAGCTGACACGTATAGTCATATAAACATCGTCCTTGTTAGGATAAAATTTTTCATTATTTGAAGCCCCACCCTGTCTCTTTCCGGGGCCGCAATATAGCCAGGCCATAAATATGGCCTAATGGCTGAACGCGGTTTCTGAGACCTCTCCATGGTGATCCTCATCCACATGGTGACACATTGTGTCATGGGGTGTTTATCGCTTGTGTGATGTCCTGGTGGGGTAGAAAGTCAGCCAGTCACGTGTAGTCATTCTGCTGAGAAACAACCGATCCGGCTGCTTCGATATACCAGCTAAGTGATTTTGTGTATCTGTGTAGTATTGTTTGATTTGTATGTGCTGATGAACGCTCAATAGCCGCAAAGTTCACGTTTTGTTTGTATTTGTTATATTGTGAAGCTTGTTAATATACTTTTCATTCGGTTTTATATCTTTTCTACACATGAAAAGGAATGAAGCCATACTAGAGCGCTACACAGGGGCCCAAAGAAGCATATTAAACCAACACAGAACTTGTGTCATAAGCCACTACACGCTAAGGAAGATCCCGAAGAGAGGATCTGAGCACTTATGAACTGAATGGCTTGATGTGCCATGATGATAATCTGTCTACTAAATTACTAACTAACTAACTATTCTCTTTATATAATAAATATTTATGTCAATCAATTTTGTTTGAATATGCTATATTGTGCTTATATTTTTTACCACTACTTTCAATTAAAGCTGCCATTAGATTGCTTCTCAGGCAGATGCAGTCTGACTTCGAAGGAAGTCCCCAGTTAGTCAACTCTTACGACATGCTTATTGGGGCAGTGGGTCTATTCTTGTCCCCACCTCCCCCCCCCCCCACACCCACACATAATGGGGCCACGGTGTACTTTGACTTCCGGTTGAAATGGACGCTAGGCACGGTAACTGTTGTGAGCCGTGGCAAATATTTTTGCTTCTGCCAGACGGTGGCCGGTGCAGTGTTGCTCTATTTTTAGACTGAATGGATAGTTTCGTCACCCAGCTTCTGATTTTAGTGCATGGATTGACACTGTGAGCTGCTGAATTTATTTGGAATGTTTTTCTACTGTGACTATCGTGGTGGTGTGAATTGTAGATTCAGAAAATGGTGCGATACCTATTGTCGCAATATTGGTGGTGCCATTATGTGATTAAAATTGATTGCGTGTACAACCGCTAATCTGTTGGTGACCTCTGCTACCATCCATTATGAACTGCATTTAAGTGTTTTATCCTTTCGTTTGTACATGTCATAATGTCAGACTGATTACCAGTTAGTTCAGACAGTGATAGATATAATAGATACTAGATTACTTTTAAGTGTTTTATTCTTTCGTTTGTACCTGTTCATATTTTAAGTTTACATTTCCAATGCGAGTGCACATAAAAATATGGATGTTAGTTCAGACAGTGATGAGAATTATATAGATAATTACTAAATAATAATTAGAGAGAAAAAGGGCACAGTTTAGCAACTTCCTTCGAAAGAGAAGTACCATTAAATTTGCTCACAAGTGTTTGTTGTCAGTAAATACAGCCCCAGTAAAGTCTTTCCGCATTACCACATTCATATGCAGCTGCCAAAAGAATTTTATTTCTGCCTACCAATATTAATATTTATAATATCGCTTTTCTTTGGACTTTAACAATAAATGCATCATTGAGGTCAATTCTTACTACCCCAGACATTAACTGCACTAACTGGAAGTATACACGAAAGAGAAGTACCATTAAATTTGCAGTGTTGTAACAAACATCAGCGGGAATTTTATTTCTGCCTACCAAATGGGACTTTACATCAATAATGTAAGGTCAATTATTACTTTGGGACATTTCACTATTTACACGAATTAAAAAACTCAGGTAAAGCCAGTATATATATATATATTTAATTCTAATTAAAAATAAGGTAAGCCAGTATATATATATATATATATATATATATATATATATATATATATATATATATATATAAACTGGCTTACCTTAAATTTGATTAGAATTGAAATTCTTTGTCCATTCTTTTTCTATACGTGTGTGTGTGTGTGTGTGTGTGTGTGTGTGTGTGTGTGTGTACATAAGTAGTACCTCAACTTACGAACTTAATTTGTTCCTTGCTGTGGTTCGTATCTCGAAAATTTCCTATCTCGAAACACAATTTCCCGTTACGCATTACGGGAAATCAGTTAATTAGTTCTCATATTAAAAATTACCCCCCCCCCCCCCCCCCCCCCCCCCCAAAAAAAATAATAATTTATAAAATTAGTAATAAAGAACTATTCTCATATAAATTAAGAAAATGAAGTGTTCTTGGAGTGAGCATAAGCCTTTTAGGCAATAAATATACATCTCATCGCTTCGCTGTTGAGAGTATGCGTGCACAGCCAGCATCGTTCTCATAGTAACTGGTAGCTTTCTTACGTTATAGTTTCTGCACGAGTGGAATAAGCATGCAGCGAGTGTTCTTTTCGCTATGTTCTTATTCTTAAATAAGTTTTAAGTCTTTGTTGAATCGTAAACCGAGGAGGTATTTGTAACAAACAGTAATAATAAATAGTAAACAGTGCTAAAAATAGAGAAATTATGAATTTTTCTTTGGCAATCAGAATGAAAGCCGCCATAACAACCTTACATGCATACCTCACCACTGCATTTCTTAACCTGCCCAGTCAAAAGCCGCCGATACCCGCCCAGCCAAACCACGCCCGACATGTTGGAGCCTAATGGATTTATGGCATTTTAGACAGTAATTGTCCTGTGGGCGTACATACGGTGGTATACAACCGGGCATTTTCTTTCCTGAATAGACAACAGCGCAGCAAATATAGCAGAGTGGTCTTTCTGACTGGTGCTGTGTCAGTTCTACAAGCAATTGTTAACCCAAAAGACACTCAGTTTGTAGACTTGACGCAACAGCTGATTTACTTAGGCTCTTTAGTAGAACAATCTGTACTGCAGTGAATTCAGGTCACTGTGACTTGGAAGGCAATGAAATAGCGGACAGATTGGCCAGAAGCGGCAGTGACATGGTAATCTGGTAATCTGGTAATCCTAGTTTCAGCTTCATAGCAAACGGGTCACCCCACAGTTGCTCCGCTCCTGTGCCAACGAAAAACAAACGCAGCTCACAGTGTCACGCCATGCACTCAACTCAGAAGCTGGGCGACGAAACTACATCCTTCCAGTCTACAAATGGAGCAAAAATGCAACAGCCACCGCCTGGCAGAAGAAAAAAAACATTTGCCACGGCTTTAAAAAAAAAAAGGTGGCCGTGCTTAGCGTCCAGTTTGACTGGAAGCATTATATGAGGGTTAATAAACGGTCACCCCAGCAGTACCCTCATTATTAGCTGGGGAAGGGACTTAGGACATTACATCCACCAGCAGGCGTCGCCCCTACAACGACCTGCCTGCCATCGTTAACGACTGTTCACCCAACAGCCATGCAGTTCTTTGGCACGAAGGAGACACCTTGAACTTGGGTTTCGGACTGCAGACTCCCTAAAAGATGTTTTTTTATGTTTTGTTATCACAATTGATGTCACTGCACATTGGGCATACCCATGCGTGCTCAGTTATCCGAAGCAGCAGCCTCTCCAACATGGTACAACCAAATAGCGACTGAACCCACCAAGAGATGAAAACATTAATACAATCTAGTATCCAAGAAAGGTGGCTGGATACCCACACCAGATTTTCTCCCTAAGACACACTTCATCGCCTCTCTAGAGAGGGACAGTGTATTAATATTATATTCAGACTAAGGACTGGGCACAACAGATTTCGTCAAATATGTTGACATTTTTCGGTGTAGGAAAAACGGAGACGTGTCCCTGCAGCGTGGCACCCGAAAATGCTGAGCATGTGCTCCAACACTGTCAACTGTATGCTGACAACAGAGACGCAATCTGGCCTGTTGCAACAACACTGAAGACAAAACTGTATGGTACACGAGAGGATATGGATTGCACGATATCTTTCATAAAGGCTACCGGTCATTTGATTTAAGTTTTCTGACAGAAGGATCAAAGAAGAAGAAGAAGAAGAAAAAGAAGAAGGAGGACCGCACAACAAGCGATTAACACCCACTGACACAAAGTGCCACCATTCGGATGAGAATCGCCCAGCGCAAGTCCCAGAAATTTATGTCAACCATTAAGTTACACTGGGGAGTCCCCAAGGCGGAGCGGCTAGAAGCTCGCCGCGGATCGGAAGGTCGTGGGTTCGCTCCCTAAAGGAGTGGGACTTTTTTTTTTTTAATGACCTTGGGTCCCAGGTCGACCCAGCCTTGAGTGGGTACCAGGTGCAGTCCCGGGAAGTAGAGGCGACCGGCATGATGCTGACCACATCACCCATCTTGTGCCGATTGGTCTATAAATATATAGGTCTAGCCCTTTACGCCTAAGGTGATGAAAAGAGTCCTTTACATTTTACTTTTATTTTATTGAGTTATATTAGAGCGCTTCGTAATGCCGGGATGCCGGGTTCGATCCCAGCTGTAGGCCATGCGCCTTTCGTTGGTTTCGACTGTGGTATCAAGAAAACCGACCGTCTAGAAAGCAAAGGCAAACTACTGGACGTAAATTTTCCTAGAAAAATCACACAACAGCCAGGGCTTGTTGGGTTAGGTTCTACAACGTCCTGTAAAGGATACGCAACTAACCTATATTAGAGCACCCGACGACATCCAGGGTATTGCTTTAAAATAACAAACATACTGCGTCCCATATTGGGGAGGAGAATTTTGATTTTAATCTAGACTGCAGTCACCGCTGTTTTCAACACTGACTGTCACGTGCTTTTTTTTTATTGACAATACTGACATAGTTGCTCGGTAGGTACTACTGTCCTCTGTTGTTGTTGTCTCTGTGCCGAGTTTCCCCGACGCTGACCTTGACACAGATCAATCCGTGAGGCAGATTTTATCCCCTGGGGAGCCACCTTCACTGGGGCCTACGATTTACCGCGGCTCGCTAAACGTTAATTTAACACCAGGCTGTGGAATTTACCTAAATTAACCTGGCCACTGCGGATATTACTAGTTCGACAAAAGGCGTTCGAATATATTTGGAACGATTTTTAAACAATTTTTTTATGTGTTTATTGTTTTAAACATTGGATACAAATTCTCTTTCTGTACAGACAACAGCAAAATCAATAAGGTGATATGAGAAAAATGATGATGATTTGTACCGTTTTCCACCAAACATTGAAGAGAGAGAGTAGATACAGGGGGAGGCAGAGAGGACCGGGGTTTGGAGGAAAGCAGGGGCCACTCGTTTTGTTGGTGGAAGCGGTACGTCTCGATGGTGATGTTTTACATTTTGCGAAAATTATATACACAACAGAAGAAAGAGGGTGCACGAAAACTTAAGGCGGACAGGGCGCGGGAAGCATAGGAGGGATAGAACAGGGCCACTCATTTTTTTAATTTACATTTTTTTTGCATCCAATTATTTTAAAACATCGAACACAAATTGAAAAGAGTACACATTTACCGTGTCAACTCCGCCTTTTTACGCACTAGGCTACATTTCATTCATACTTCTTTAGGCTCGTCTACTTTGCTGAAAATTAAAGCGGGTGTCCGGATGTACTGTCTGCCCGAAAAGCTTTCTCCGTTGTCTTCCATTTACGTTTTCATTCAGAGAAAGAAAATACGTGTGACGACGTAGACTGCAGCCCTCTCGTAAAAAAATGGGTGGGTCGGGGTAAAGGTAAGTCGGGAGATGTGAACCAGCGTCATTGCACACGGTTATAAGCCATCAGTGCTCTGCCACCAGTACGGACAGCTGATAAGAAACTGTCCGCCTGTGTCGCCGTCCTCACGTAACTTTGTAGCTACAGCGATGTTCCTTCATTTACCCCAGAGTGTCACTCTGGTACCCATTTACTAGAGGCAATGTGAACCCCTGGAACCGCCCTGTTTTGAACACCGACCCTGGCTGCAGCGAGTCGCAGCTAGATTTAAAAGCGAGCCTCCTATCGACAGCGTTAACGCGGCTAGGGGGTGTTAGGGCCAGACCTGTATGTTTTTTGGAGCGTTAAACACGCTGACGAGCTGGAATGTACAATATGCGATATCAACGTGTTGCATATTCCAGCATGTGAGCACTTTTATCGCTCCAAAAACATGCAGGACTGGCCCTAAAACACCCCCCCCCCCAACCCCACCCGCTTTTTTTTTCACGAGAGTGCTGCAACCTACGTCACAAGCATTCTCTTTATCTGAATGAAAACAAACGGAAAACAACGCAGAAAGCTTTTCGAGCAAACAGTACACCGGGACACTCCCGTAAGCTTCAGCAAAGTTGACGAGCCTGAGAAAGCACGAATCAAAAGTGACATAGTGTGTAATTAGGCAGGGCTAGACTATATGGGGAGAACTCCGTAATTTTCACCAGCCGGTAAAGGTTCGCATCCACAAATTCGTGTTAAGTATTTGTGTCATTTAGCTAGATTATAAAAGCTGACATTGACATAAATTTCAAAATAAATTGTAGATGCAAATTTATAACTATGCAGAAGGTTACCATTTGACTATACCAACACTTCCTGGGGGGATCTAAGATGGGTCATTTATATTGTGATATTCATGACCCAGAGAAACGAACACGATTGGCGCTTTGGCTGGGTAGATCATCATTTAACCGGTTGTTTAGACAGGATGCAGAGTACACTCATGTCAAGCAAGGAAGGAAAATGAAAGTTGACGACTTTGATGTAGATGTCATTAGTCGTGAGATCTTAAAAATGTTAGAGACAAAAAAAAACTTGTTACTCTCCGAAAACTGAAATTAACATTGAACGCACAATTTACATTTCAAAAAGGAGTGTGTGGAAAACTGTAAGAAAACTGTAGGTAGAAGGAATATTATTTATGAAAAGCCACATTGATTGCTAGTCGAAGCAAATACCTGAGGCAGATCCGCGAGCGACGGATGCAAGGCTATGATATTGTATGTTTGGATAAATACCCATCATCGTCATCATAAGGTGCCCTGCCGACTGGGCGATCATGCCTCTCCACAATCTGCGATCTCCTGCAGCATCTGTCAGTTCGTGTGTTGACACACTTCCATGCCGTGCAAAAAGACTGTCAAGAATCTTCTCCCGCTATCTTCCTCTATCCCTCCTTCCACAGATCCCTCCAGTGGTCACAGCATGTTTCATTTTTTTCTCTTCTCATAACATGGCCGAAAAAATATATACCTGTCTCCTTCTGATGTTTGTGATAAGTTGTCTTCGGGCTCCGGTGTCTTTCAAACCCTCTTGGTTGCTCTTTTTGGCTGTCCAAGGTATTTTAAGCATTCTTCTGTAAAACCACATTTCTGAGGCCTCTAGACATTGTTTGGCTGCCTACCGATTGTCCAGGACTCACAGCCGTATGTTAAAACTGCATTTATGTAGCAAGCAAGAATTCTTTTACTTACCTTCAGTGACAAAGATATATTGCATAAGATGTTCCTCATTTGATGAAAATGCAGTTTTTGCCTGCTTTTTAAAAAAATGCCTATCATGTCTATGTTAAAGAATAGCAAGCAGTAAACGGTGAACAGAAAGAAAACATTCCATGCAGGAAAGGCCAGAGCATGATACTCACTTATGCAGGAAGCAGCGAAATAGGCCTTAGCCACGATGCTAGACTTATTTTCTAATAAAAAAGTACGGATGGTAGCACACTGAAATGAATGGACACATTTACGGGTACTGAATGGATAATGATCTTCTTCCAATTCTGGACAGACCATCATGCCCAGTAATGGATAATGCCGCCTATCCTCATGCCGTATCAGAGGAAGACAAAGTACCAACGACATCAAATACAAAAGACCAAATTAGGACATGGCTTGCTAAGGAAACAGTCAAATTTGACGATACATATTTCAAAGCAGAGTTGTTGCAGCTCGAAAAGAAAACAAATCGGACAAAAGGTGTGTAACATTGACAAAAATCATTATTGAATACGGCCACACTTCTCTGCGATTTCCTGCATATCATTCACACCTAAACCCGATAGAGCTTTTTTGGGGCTAAAGTCAAAATACAAGTTGCCGGGGAAAAAAAAACAGTACATTTAAAATGTGTGATGTTGAAATTCTAACACGTGAGTCCTTCTTAAAAAAAATAGACATTAATTTATGGAAAAAATGTGTTAAACATGTCATCCGAGAGGAAGACGAGTGCTGGCACCGAGATGGATTACAATTTGTTTAGAAAGTGACAGTTATCTACCTTTTGGGATCGTTAGATTCGGAATGATTAAAGTCATTTTTTCAATGAGTGGTTGAATATCATCAACTGCAACAAATACACCTCCAAATCCAAATGTGTCAACCATAATACAATTTGCTGTGCACGGTGGTGTCTAATGGTGACTGCAGTTGAATACCTCTTCTTCTTTTGTTCGCTTTAACTCTTTGAGTCCCAGGCGGTTTAGCATCACAGGCCCAGGGGGTAGTAAAGAAAGTAATAAAATCGGCGCATCATGCGTTCATTGGGCTTCTAGGGAGGAACCTATGAACGTATGACGTGTTTCTTGGGTCTCAAAGAGTTAAAAAAATAATCTATGTCTGCAGTGCTGTCTCTAGTATGGACCTCACTGTCTTCTGTAAGTGACCCGTAAAGTTTGGCTTCCACGAGTATCTCTCTCAGCCAGAAGTTATGTCTGGAAGCGTTGAATCTGGGACAGTCTTGGAGGATGTGGTCTGTTGTCTCAGGTGCCAATCCACAGGCACACATAGCTGATTCGCTAATCTTAAATTTTGTGTACATATGGCAGCGAAGTCGACTGTGCAATTATCCATTCTGTGCTATATCAGATGAATACTAACTGTTGCATTTGGAGATATGTTTAAAATTGAACAAGGCATACAGATTGGCTGGACTGCACCACTCAATGGTGAGATGATACATGACAAGGCAGATGCGGTCAAGGCCCTGTGGGAACTAGTAGAAGAGAAAATAGATTAACATAGCCTAGAGAGAATGATACACCTGGGTGCGACTAGAGGACCTGGCCGGATCACTACACTCAGAGAAATGACAAGATGGACATATGATAATCAGGCTCCGCCAGGTACCATTATTATTAGAACTCTGCATTGATTGCTGAAGATGGGGGACGGGGTGCATATAGGGATGCCCCGAGTGCTGTGATGTCTGTCTTCACTGAACTCAACTCCCCTCAGTTGAACGCAAATGACAATAAATACATTTACTTCACTATGAAGACATCCCTCTGAAAAAAAAAAAAAAATAGAACTGGAAATTCAGATTTTTACTGTAACATCTAAAAGTTCACTCCACTTATTTACAATGGTTCAAACTGCTCAAAGGAATTCAGCATCCCGAGTATCTATGAACTACAGAATACCACTATTTTTGCGTCATGCATATTCTAAGGCAGCATGCTCTAACAGGCATTTTCGAGAAAATGGCTTGCAATTGTGATCATGAGATGTTTAATGAACTATAACCACTAAAATTGCCAGATATACGGATGACTGACACGATCCATGTTTTTTTTTTTATGTTGCTATATCTGAGACAGTTACAACCCATGTTCCCGATCTTGCTATATCAGAGACTTTCACAGTCCATGTTCTGAAAGACTGAAAAATTCTATGTTCTTTTTGTTCCTATATCACAGACACATACAGGCAATGTTTGGTAAATCGTGCCGCCACGACTATGTGCCGTGCCGATAAGCGTACTATGTTGCCTTTTACCACCGCACACGATTTGCCTTCATCGCGCTTTCTTTCCATCAACCCTTGCCTGTCGTTACTAAGTTGTCACGTGCATTCTGTCTTAGTTCTGTGTCGACTTTTCCCCCTTCGAATCTGACGACGTTTATCCGTCTCAAGATGACTTGCATTATTCGTGTTTCTCTCACTCCACGAGATCCTTTGCATTCTCCGAAGCCCAGTCTGTGCTGCGAGTGTTTCCCCTGTTAGTGAGCGCTGCTTTATCGGTTGCCTTACCTAAATGTCCGGGCGGCGGGAATTTGACGCCTGCATTATTGCCCCAGTGTGACAATACGTGCCTACGGGGGAAAGTAAAAAACTTTATGTTTATTAGCGGATCAACATCATGGCACACGGGTGTAACCCAAAAGTGCTCCGTTCTACTTCTAACTCAAGCCCGAGTCTGAAGAATCTCAGCACAGTGCAGCAAAGGAAGTTAATAGAAGGGACTTGAACCCAGGACCCCTAGCACTCGAAGCGAGCACCATACCTCGAGACCACTCAGTCCCCATAAGTAAAATATACAAAGATCATTCTCGTGCCAGGGGCTCATCGTGGATAGTTTCTTCTTCTTAGCTTTCATCATCATCATCACCATGAAGTACCTTGTCAGCTGGCGTCGGCTTTCGTGCATGGCCACATATCTCAGTCTTTAGTGTACTGGATCATTTCCACTGATGTTGTTCCTCCATGCCACTGTCTTAAGCCATCCAACAACATTTCTCATGGTCTGCCTCTGCCACTTCTACCAGTGTTCTTTCCAGTCGTCACAATATTTTCCGGTGCTGCTTTTCTCATCACACGACCAAAGAACTTTGTCTCTTTCTCATTGTTGTATATAATGTTCTGCCTTCATTAGCCGTTTGCAGACAATCATTTGTTGTTATTCTGGCATTCCAAGGTATTTAAAACATTCTTCTCAAGAATGACATCTCAGTTGCCCCTAAACTCTTCTTAATCTGAAGTCAGAGTGAAAATGTCCAAGCAGCAAGGAGCAACCAACTACATAAAAATATACCAATAAAGCAGATGTACTCCCAAAACTCAGGCCTGACACAAAGCTAAAGGCTTTCCACCGCAGTTAGTTGTGAAATAGATGCGCACATAAAACTCAAGTTCTGGAACAAGACCAAAGTTCAGAAGGGGACGAACAACCAAGAACTTTCCACCAGAGTTTACAGCTGGTGAACACTAAGAAAAAGAAGAAACAGTAAAAAACACTATATACACAGCTAAAGCAATGCAGACAAGAAACAGTAAAAACACTATATACACAATTAAAGCAATGCAGACAATAAACAGTAAAAACACTATATACACAATTAAAGCAATGCAGACAATCTTCACTAAACACAATTGTTTTATTTATAAAATCAAAATGATAAAACAATATGGCTTTAAAGAGTTAACTACAAGGCCACACATTCATTTGTAATGACTGCTGTAAAAAATAGTTACAATATTATGTAAACAAGACATAACACAGAGGGTAAGCATCATCCTATAATTCAAGGACTCCAAGTTAGTCACACACAGATGTGGGTCATACGCTACAGAAGCCAGAGCAGCAGACAGCTCATAGATGGCATAGACCAAACGTAGCAGTGATCAGAGCAGGACATATTTCATTTAGTAATGCCAATAGCGAATTATGTTAATTATGCCAGGGAAGACACATACATGCACACAGTTGATAAAGATGTACATACAAATGTCTGTACTTGCAAACATTTAAAATAAAATATATGCACACATACACATCATCCTGTTGAGCCAGGATATGTAACACAAAGCGCACATTCTATAACTCCATTATGTTCTATCCCACATACGTACAGTCGATGGTAAATAGATAAAGATGTACATACATACACACAGTTGATATAAAGATAAAGATGCACACATACACTCATTTGATGATGATAAAGACAATGATGCACACAGCTGATTGATGACAAAACTGAGTAGACACACACAGTTGGTGCACACACACACACATTAATCAGTTGGTGCACATGTACAATTAATCAGTTGTTCCACACGTACACATTAATCACAGAGATGAGGATTTAAACACAGTATCATGCTGATTTCTCTTCTTATAGTTTCTCTGAGCAAGATTTAATTTCCTGAAGCTGTGAGGTTTCAGGCTAATGTGAGGGGCTGCCCGGTCTCGAGGCATGGTGTCCGCCTCAAGTGCTAGAGGTTCAGGGTTTAATCCCCTCTAAGAGCTGGGATTTTTTTCACGTGGACTTGGACTACTAGTAATTCCCCCTGGTCTCTGGGTAGTGAGATTGGTCGCCTGTGTGCATTGCTGCGTATGTAAAAAATCCCTTGGCAGTTAGAAATAAAAAATAGTAGCCTAACAGCACTGACCGGGCACAATTTGGAGTTTAAAATCTACCCAAAGTATTTCAGGATCCTCGCTTGTGCTACAGAGCCTGTGCACTGTGCTGAGTTTCTTCAGACTCAGACTTGAGTTAGAAGAAGAAATGGAGCACCTCTTATTGGGTTACTACCCGTGTGCCATGATGTTGATCCGTTGTTCAAACTTCAAAGGCCAATGGGGCAATGGCTCGCTGGAAGGAGACGGGCACCATCCAGGTCAGATTTTTTAACGGCCCTGCCACGTTCGGGGCCTAGCCAGCCAGCAGTGGTATAACTGACTGCTACTACACAAAAAACCAAATACAGAAAACCACGCACTGGGCTACTTCATAATTCCACAGTCTTTTCTTGCTGTTGAAGATGGGGATGGAGCATTTATGGGAGTGTCCTGAGTGCTATGATATTAATTCTTAATTCAACATTCAGTCAATCATAAACTGTTGTTTTCACCTTTGTGTCTTTCCAGGCAACAGTGTCCTATTGTGCTTTAAGGAGGTGTGGGAATTACAACCCATGGCAATACCAATGAAGGCCAGGGATAAGGTTCCTCCTCTCCACATCAAAG
Source organism: Candidula unifasciata (assembly GCA_905116865.2). Classification (NCBI taxonomy): domain Eukaryota; kingdom Metazoa; phylum Mollusca; class Gastropoda; order Stylommatophora; family Geomitridae; genus Candidula; species Candidula unifasciata. The sequence continues at coordinate 308,483 of CAJHNH020008412.1, read as the reverse complement.
AGCCTGGGTAGTCTCGTAAATACCCCAAGTTGGCGATCATACATTGTATGACAATGAGCAAACATACACATTCACATAGACAAGTCTGATAACTGATGTATATGGGCACACAAATATGCTTGTGTGCACGTGTGCACCTACACACACACAGGCACTTTACACACACACAAGAACAAATCAGGTTTCTTTCTCTATTATGGCAATATTATAAAACAAAAATAATTGCACTTAAGCTTTCTGGGGGATACTGGTTGTTATCAAGATATACAGTATACATACATTATTCACAAAATGTACTTACATCAATGGTATACACTACCGGTAATGTACACAGATCAAGAAGGTACACTGTTATTATTCTTAAAATGTGTTTATGTTGCTATATCAGAGACTGACACAATCTGTGTTCTTTATGTTGCTATATCAGAGACTGACACAATCTGTGTTCTTTATGTTGCTATATCAGAAATGGACATAACCCCATGTTCTTTATGTTGCTATATCAGAGACTGACACAATCTGTGTTCTTTATGTTGCTATATCAGAGACTGACACAATCTGTGTTCTTTATGTTGCTATATCAGAGACTGACACAATCTGTGTTCTTTATGTTGCTATATCAGAGAATCGCACAATCCATGTTCACTAAATTAGAGACTGGCACAATCCATATTCCTCATGTTATTAAAACAAATACTAACACAATCCGTATTACTTACTTTATTAAAACAAATACTGACACAATCCATATTCCTTACTTTATTAAAACAAATATTGACACAATCCATATTCTTTATGTTATTAAAACAAATACTGACACAATCCATATTCTTTACGTTATTAAAACAAATACGACACAATCCATATTCTTTACGTTATTAAAACAAATACCGGCACAATCCATATTCTTTATGTTATTAAAACAAATACCGGCACAATCCATATTCTTTATGCTATTAAAAAAATACCGGCACAATCCTTATTCTTTATGCTATTAATACAAATACCGGCACAATCCATATTCTTTATGTTATTAAAACAAATACCGGCACAATCCATATTCTTTATGCTATTAATACAAATACCGGCACAATCCATATTCTTTATGTTATTAAAACAAATACACTCCATATTCGTATGTTAATAAAACAAAGACTGTTGTTACATTTCTATATCAGAGACCACCACAATCAACTTGTTACATGTTACCACAAGAGACATTAAGAGACAACAAACAGACAGATAGATGCACATCTCAGCATGTACTCGGTTGTCAGCTGAATAAATGCTCACAAGGACAAGAATGCCCTGGTACCAACTGCCACAGAGAGCCACGCTGAAGAAATATAAAGAACACAGAGCAAGGGGAAGACCACGCAAGAGATGGAGCAACATCATCACAAGCAACCTAATAGAAATGAACACAAACTTGTACAATGCACTGGAAAAGCGCACAAACAATCCTTACATCTTCCCCCCAACACCTCAATAAGGTAAATGATGAAAGAGAAGAAGAAGAAGAAGAAGAAGAAGAAGAAGAAGAAGAAGAAGAAGGAAGAGGAAGAAGCCTGTGGATCGGAAGGTTGTGGGTTCGTGTCCTGACGGAGACAAACTTTTTTTAAAAATGACCTTGACTCCCATGTTGACCCAACCTTGAGTGGGTACCAGGTGCTGTCCAGGGAGGTAAAGGCGGCCGGCGTGATGCTGACCACATCACCCACCAAGTGCCAGTTGGTCTATAAAAATAAAGGTCTAGCCCTATATACCCAATACGCCTAAAGGCGTGGAAAAAGGGACCTTTACTTACTTTTTGGATTACCCACTGTGTGGTTTCTAAGGCCCTGTTTTATGAGTGGAAAAAACTACAATACAATGCGGCTACCACCCGTTTATAGGCAAATGAAGAACAAGAAGACATCCTTGAACAAGATACAGGCAGACATCTTAAACTCAAACCTGTCTCTGTCCCATTTTCCACCAGTGTGAATATTTCTCTTGCTCAGCCAACCGCATTCATGCTCTACCTTAACAATTTACCTCCACTAAAAAAAAGAGCTCTACATGTTGTTACTGTTGGCATCTTTCCCTCTTCCCAGACAATAGTGTTTTATTGTAAGTAAAAATAAGTAAGGGTCACTTTACACACCAGAGTTGCATTGGGCATACGAGGCACGTAGAAACCTTTACTTCTTAGGAGTTTACCTGGTGTCCACTTAAGGATGGTGGGTCGACCTGGGAGCTAAGGTTATGTCTAGTGTTTTACTGCGTTACAGGAAATATATGAGTCATGGGAATCATAGCCAATGAAGGCCATGAATGAAGTTCCTCTTCTCCACTCAACAAATCCTGAGCAGCACTGGAGAAAGACCATGCTGATCATGATACTCACTTGGCCTGCCTTGCTAACTCCCAAGGATAAGGTAAAATGAATACATTTAGAACAAAGTGTGCTGCAGGACCAGAAAAGTGGTGCTTTGTCTACACTACTCTTCTGATCTGGCTATATACATTATACACATAATTTGTGACGCCCTGGTGGGTAGTGCTGACTGGAGTATTTTGCCATTCGTTATTGTTGTGTATTTCATGCCCAGAAAACTTTGGCACAACAAGGATTGGTCTGTTTTGTGGCCGTTGTTCCCATTCCCCATTTTGTTAAGCTTTTAAGTCACATTTCTTGGATTAATTTAATAATTTGTTATGTCATGTTCTCTCTCACTCACACTTACGATCCACACACACATACCCCTCTCCCTACACACACACACACGTTCTTTTCCTGACACATGAGCGAGAGACAGAGACAGCGAGACACAGAATGAATGACTGTGTATTTGACCTCTCGTGTGTGCACAGCCATGCATGTGCAGGTAAAAATGTCACTAAAACCAACACTAAAAATGATAGTTCATTAATGCATTATTAATGCTTTTCATCCGTTAAAAACAGCAGGGCACCTAGGGAGAGGACGGCAGAAAACAATGTTAGCGACACACACCGCTTGGAAGCAGTTTATCCAGGATGGTGCCATCTTCTCCAACACAGAAAAGATGCCACAAGCGCTAAAGGAAACATCCCTTATTTCACGCCTGAATAAATATTTTAGTACAGAGTTATGTAACACCATTGCCCACCGAGTTCAGGGAATCTTGCTCCATTTCTTGAAGCTTGGCACATCTTTGACAGGCACGTTGCAGGTGTGGGCTTTCAGGCGCAGGTTACGGTCGTCGGTCAACAGAACTACTTCTCTGTACAATCGAACTGGGTGATCTGCAGAAAACAACTCAACATTCAACATATGGACAGATTTTCCACACAAGGTATCGAAATATTAGTTGTCATCATCATCAACACGTTGCAAGTACTTTGTAAAATGTCGCTGTCTGCCTGAAAAAAAAAAAACGAACACTTGACCTGTAACCAGCTCTCCTGCCCCGTGCATCTTTGTACCCAAGCTGTCACTTATAGCTGGTGCCCATCTTATGTCAGTCTGGGCTTGCCCTTCTTTCCTGGAACCATGCCTTCTTTTGTGGGGCTTCAAGATATGGCCAAAATATTTCAGTTTCTGAGACAGGATGCTGTTTACTAGCCAATCCTCCTTGTGGTTCAGATCTATAAAGATGTCAGTGCTTCTGTTCTTCTTGTCCATGGTATTCTGAGAATCTTTCTATAGCATTTCAGATCAAAAGACCCTATTTTTCCTCTTGGATGCATGCCAGATAGTCCACTACTCACATTCTTTATTTTGCTACAGGGAAGATGTATGCCAGATAGTCCACTACTCACATCATTATTTTGCTACAGGGAAGATGTATGCCAGATAGTCCAATACTCACATCATTATTTTGCAACAGGGAAGATGCATGCCAGATAGTCCACTACTCACATCATTATTTTGCAACAGGGAAGATGTATGCCAGATAGTCCAATACTCACATCATTATTTTGCAACAGGGAAGATGTATGCCAGATAGTCCAATACTCACATCATTATTTTGCTACAGGGAAGATGTATGCCAGATAGTCCACTACTCACATCATTATTTTGCTACAGGGAAGATGCATGCTCTTAAAACTTTGCTTCTGATTTTCTTGCTAGCGCTCAACTATAGACTTTTACTGCTGTAAATATCAGTCACAAACAAACAAACATACAATCAATGTTGAATGTTGAATGTTAAATAAAGAATCAACACACAGCACTCGGGACATTCCCATAAGCGTTCTGTCCCCATTTTCAGCAGCAGTTCTAGTTCCGATGGGACCAGTAAACCTAATCTCACTTTTGGCATGAGTGCTGAGCGCCCGCCAGATTCCCCAGTCACTCAATAAATTAAAATCATAAGCTTTTATGGTAGGGCTATCCAACTCAAGGGGCAAATATTTAAAAAACAGGGATCATCATGGGCCAGAGGCGCGGGCCCCAGCAAAGACAGATCATTAACACAGTATAACTGACAACGATCCATGGGCCACTTGCTAGGCCTCCCTGGGTCAGATCTTTTCCATGGGGCACCAGTCAAATAGCCGTTTTATGGCATTGTCAGAGGCCAATTCGGCTACGGGATGAACAGAGTTGATGATAGTGAATCATCACATATGAACGAGCTGACCCTCAGTAAAACTCAGTGTGAGACCGGGCAGCTTGACCACGGAATAAACTGGGTCGAGTTAACTGGCTAAACCCAGGTCCCACGGTTAACACGTATTACCGCGTGTCGAGAGATGAACGCTTGAGCGGAACAAAAAGGCTCGTTGGAGGAGAGTTGTGTAGTAGGGACTGGACTGGACGAGACGTAGTGCTTCGACCAGGTAAACGTATCTTAGTTTAGTGACGGCTAGATTGAATAGTGTTTGTGGTTAGTATTTTTTAGATAGGCTGTGTTTCCATTTAATGTTTCGACGAGATAGCGTTAATGTTCCTTGTATAGTAGACATTCCACGCAGTATTTGTTAAGCAGCTAGTGAATGTGTGACACACATTGTTAATGGCGTTAACACTGCGTTAACACTGCCCAGTCACACTTAGGCCATACACCTTACGTGTGTCACTGAGTCCCGCGTGGCAATAGACGGTGGCTTAGTCAGCACTGATAAACTGTTAGTTTGGAATCATGTCCTTGGGGATCTATGGGAACAGCTCGGGTTGACCAGTGAATGTAAAAGCTGCTCAACGCCGGCGTTCAGGATAAGGGCTGCCTACTCGGTTGAAGTGTAATAAGTTGTATTGTTCGTTGTACATTAAAGATTATGTTTGTACTCAGCAGGTGCGAGTCTTAAGTGTGTCGTAGGGTAGTGAAGTCTGTTAGCTGGCCTACCTAGCGAGCCATACAAAATAAAGTAGGTCTCTGACAGGCATAATAGTCGTCAGTGTGCTTGCCTGCCAAGAAAGTGATCCAGGTTCAAACCTCTAGAAGTGGCCAGACTGTTTCTGGCCATTTCGCCTCTAGAGTCAAGCCAAACTCACAGAAGTGCACCAATGGCAGGAAATGGGTCCTTTCCTACTCTCCTTTGTGAGCCGCTATAGTGTAGCAGCTAGATGCTAGATGGTTGTGGGTTCAGGTCCCGACGAAGCCAGACTTTTTTTTTTAAAATGACCTTGACTCCCAGGTTGACCTCAGCCTTAAATGGTTACCAGGTCAAGTCCTGGGAAGTAAAGACGGCCGGCATCATGATGACCACATCATCCACTAAGTGCCAACTGGTCTATAAAATACAGGTCTAGCTCTATGTGCCTAAAATGTATAAAGATGTGGAAAAGCATCCTTTACTGTATTACTTTATAAGAGATGGGTTTTTTAAAACTAATGACACAGGACCTCATCTTGGTGGAGGGGGGGATAGATTCAGTGCTCCCAAACCAGCATATTGTAAGGTGACTAATTAGGGACGTTTCCATCGGTTGAGTTGAGTCAAGAATTGACATCACAGCGCTTGGGGCATTCCCATGCATGCTATGTCATCATCTTCAGCAGCCAGCACAGAGTTCTAATACTCATGGTACCGGTCATAATCTGGTTTTATGTCCGTCTTGCCCTTCCTCTGAGTGTAGTGAGCCAGCCAGACCCTCTGGTTACACCCAGGTGCCTCATTCTCTCCAGGCCATAATAATCTTGTTTCTCTACTGATTCCATTGCTTGTTCCCAAAGGGACTCACCACCCAGAGGTTTTTCCATTAAAGTTGCAGCAAATCTGCCTGAGAGGGAGGAACCAACAGTCTGCTTATAAATAAGCCTGATCTTTAAACCAGATGTACATGCACAACTCGGAGGAACCAACAGTCTGCTTATAAATAAGCCTGATCTTTAAACCAGATGTACATGCACAACTCGGAGGAACCAACAGTCTGCTTATAAATAAGCCTGATCTTTAAACCAGATGTACATGCACAACTCAAGTCCAGAAGTAGACAAACAATCATAACTTTCCACTGGAGTTTACAGCCGGTAAACGTGAAGAAGAAGAAACTAATGAGACAAGACGGAGAAGCAGGAGAGATGAGTTCACATACCTTTGTCCCTGGGCATGAACTCTCTGGCCATGTCCTTGCAGTAATGCAGACAACAGTTCAGGATAATGTCATCATTGACACCCTGAAAACCCACAGTATCAACAGTCAACCATAACAGATAAGTCATCATACAATGTCTTATATGAATTAAAACAGGACTCTTTCTCTCTCACTACCTCATTCTGTGTTTGTGTGTGTGCGCACACGTGCATGCGTGTATATATATCTATATATATAAAAATCAATGTTTGTGTGTTTGTTTGGTCCCTATAGACTCGGAAACTACTGAACTGATTTAGCTGAAATAAGACTATCATATTAGCCAGTTCTATTTTCTGTGATTTTTTCCTTCGAAGAGGGAGAAAGCAGTAGTCGGTGGAAGAGGGGAGGGGAGGGGGTAATACTTAAATTTGATGAAGGAGAGGGTAGTAGGTGGATTTAGTTGTGGGGTGGGGGGGGGGGTGGCTGAGGTGGGGATCAAAGACTATCTCTATATCTGAGCAGACAATGATTGTATTAGACACGTGCGATTTCTATTTTCTTTCATTTCCATTTAGCCAAACTATGCCACAGCAACGCGTGGCCGGGTACAGCTAGTATATATATATATATATATATATATATATATCAGTACATGGTTAGAAACTTCAACTGCTCCAACATTCTAGGAAAAGAAACAGAATCTAGAATACAATCTAGGAAAAGGTATACTACGCCCTACAACAGGGCTGTTGAACACCAGCTGCCCTCTGGCTAAATCTGACTGGCAGAGGCCCACAGATGGATACTGCTAGCTGTATTGTACTAATGATCTTTCTATGCTGCGGCTCGGTCCTTTGACCTGTGACGATCTCCATTTACAAAATGTAGGCTCCGGAGTAAACTTAATTCCATAGCACTGCCCTACAACATCTGTTAAAATCCAAGGCTTTATCTGGCAACACCAAGATTACAATATATCAAATGTTGACAAGGCCAAGTGCCATACATAGCTCTGAAGCTTTGAGCACAGCTAAAACAAATGAATCCTTATTAAATAGTTTGGAAAAAGAGTTTTTCTACAAATCTCTGGACCCATCAAAGACGCAAACAGCAGGTGAATGGAGAGTGAGAAGCAATAACAAAATTAATAATTTGTTTAAATCATTAATGATCACTGGCATCATGAGAGCTAATAAACGGAAATGGCTGGCGCATACAGAGAGAATGGTAGATGACAAAGAAATGAAAACTATGTATATGAGAGAGCTATAAGGTCGCAGACCATGAGGCAGACCAAGAAGAAGTGGAGAGATAATATACAGGCAGACCTACAAACATCTGGAGTCTCCATGTTTGGAGTCCCAAAGTAGAAAGAGAAGGCAAATCACAGAGATGAGTGGAAATGGGTGATTATCTGCAACAATGAACCTCAAGGGCTCAGAATGCTGAAGAAAGACAATATATACATGCATACTTGTGTGTACAGATGTTATATATCCAAGTGGCTATATCTTCCAGAATCACTTTGTAGCTATGGCTACATCTACCAGAGAAACCTGGCTATAGATACCCAATAGATGTTTCTAGCTAAGGCTACATTCTACGGAAATATCTGGCCATGGCTACATTACATTCAGCAGAAACATGGAACTATGGCTACATCTACCAAAGAAACCTGGCCATAGATACCTTACAGATACTTCTAGAAGGCTACATTCTACGGAAATATCTGGCCATGGCTACATTACATTTAGCAGAAACATGAAACTACCGCTACATCTACCAGAGAAACCTGGCCATAGATACCTTACAGATACTTCTAGAAGGCTACATTCTACGGAAATATCTGGCCATGGCTACATTACATTTAGCAGAAACATGAAACTATGGCTACATCTACCAGAGAAACCTGGCCATAGATACCTTACAAATACTTCTAGAAGGCTACATTCTACGGAAATATCAGGCCATGGCTACATTACATTTAGCAGAAACATGAAACTATGGCTACATCTACCAGAGAAACCTGGCCATAGATACCTTACAGATACTTCTAGAAGGCTACATTCTACGGAAATATCAGGCTATGGCTACATTACATTTAGCAGAAACATGAAACTATGGCTACATCTACCAGAGAAACCTGGCCATAGATACCTTACAGATACTTCTAGAAGGCTACATTCTACGGAAATATCAGGCCATGGCTACATTACATTTAGCAGAAACATGAAACTATGGCTACATCTACCAGAGAAACCTGGCCATAGATACCTTACAAATACTTCTAGAAGGCTACATTCTACAGAAATATCTGGCCATGGCTACATTACATTTAGCAGAAACATGAAACTATGGCTTCATCTACCAAAGAAACCTGGCCATAGATACCTTACAGATACTTCTAGAAGGCTACATTCTACGGAAATATCTGGCCATGGCTACATTACATTTAGCAGAAACATGAAACTATGGCTACATCTACCAGAGAAACCTGGCCATAGATACCTTACAAATACTTCTAGAAGGCTACATTCTACGGAAATATCTGGCCATGGCTACATTACATTTAGCAGAAACATGAAACTATGGCTTCATCTACCAGAGAAACCTGGCCATAGATACCTTACAAATACTTCTAGAAGGCTACATTTTAAGGAAATATCTGGCCATGGCTACATTACACTCAGCAGAAACATGAGACGACGGCTACATTTATCTAAAAGGCACCACTCACGGAGCTATCAGACTCCTCGCTTCTGAAAGCGATTGTCTCTAGTATGGAACCCTTTGATGTCTGGGCTCGCAGGTGAGGATTCTTCATTTCAAACTCTGCCTCAAGAAACTCTATAGCAGCTTGAGCCTGGGATTTGACCATGTGGGCATGGTCTGGGCTGTCGTACTGATGGTCTCTAGCTCCACGAGCGAGGCCGTCAAGTTCGTTGATAACTGAAATTATCACATGTGAAACTGTAATGAGAAAACCAACTTGGCAGTAATTATACAAAATGTCACTTTAAGATAATTACTGTCAAATCAACCTACTCAAAAACTGAAATTGTCACATTTGAAATTGTTATGATAACTCCAGTAATAACTTCTTTTTCTTTTGTTCGCTTGAAATAGATTATCTATATCTGCAATGTTGTCCCTAGTATGAACTTCACTGTCTTTTGTAATTCACTCAGCGACCCGTAAAGTTTAACTTGCACCAATGTTTCTCTTGGCCAAAAATGCTGTTATCTCAGTTTTGTGCGGTCTTCTGCCTGAGAGCCCAGTGTTGTAACCATCGATCAGCTGCTCTTCTAGTATTTACTGATAACTTTAATTGTCAAATTTCAAATCAACTTATTCAAAAAATGAACTGTACACTGAAACTGTAATGATCAAGCTAATCTACTGCAACTGTCCCGTTCAAAAATGTTTTGATTCTTCTTTGCGTTCAGTTCCATATGCTCAGGTGAGACCATCAGGTGGGTTGCTTCTATGAACTCGCATGTCAGTAGCAGGTCCTTCAGGTTCCCCATAGCTTGCTCTGCACACTTTGCTCTTGAGGCCAGGTTTTATTTCAAAGTTGTAGGTAGAGTGGGCAAGTCTGCAGAATATGCTCTGGTTTTTGTGGTCCTGTCTGACAGGCCCACTGTGGGAACCATAAAATATTTTATGCTTTAACTAAATTGTACATTTGAAAGTGTGATGATCAAGCCAATCTACCGTGACTGTCCCATCTGAAACTTTTTTGTTCGAGTCAACCTTTTAAATGATTACAGAAAATGCCCCAATTGTTATGATCAAGCCAATCTAATGTGACTGTCCCATCTAAAACTGTTTTGTTCCAGTCAACCTTTTAATTGATTACAGAAAATGCCACAATTGTTATGATCAAGCCAATCTAATGTGACTGTCCCAGTTCGAATCAACCTTTTAATTGATTACAGAAAATGCCACAATTGTTATGATCAAGCCAATCTAATGTGACTGTCCCAGTTCAAGTCAACCTTTTAATTGATTACAGAAACGGCCACAACTGAAATGTAATGATCACAAGAACTGACAACAGGAAGTGTCACATTTGAAACTTTCATTCCATGTACAGATTTCGCGGCAAAAAACAACAGATCTAATGCCATGTAACAAGCATGTCATAAAAGGTGACTAATTAAGAGTCTGCTGAAATCGGATGTGTTCGGCCAAAATGCGTAGATATTGCAGCCTAGCTGTAAACTACAACAAAGAGGAGTTTGGGGACTTCTTTCGAAGTGGGAGTGCACCTGCCCGAGTGGCGAGGAACCACAAAAACTGCACACAAATAAGCCAGTAAAAAACAGAGGTACACCCATAACTCAGGCCCTGGAACAAAGCCAAAGTCCAAGTGGATGAAAAATTAGGTCTTTCCAACGGAGCTTATAACTGGTAATAAAACACACTGTAGACATTTCTGGCACAATAATTCCAAACAGCCCACAGACAACTAATGGCACAGTAACTTACCAACAAGAGGCACAACTAAAGTGTATTTCTTTGTCTGCAAGATCTTTTTCAGGGTAGAGAAGTGGTCAATAAAGCAGTTGGTGTCAGGAATCAAAAAAATTGGACAGATCTCCAACTCAATCTTTCCATGTCTGTGACTATCTAGGATTGCCTAAGACAAAACAGAGAAGATAAAAATACATGAATACATGAAACTTCATGTGTGGGTTCCGGAGCCACATTTCTGGTTGGGGGTGGGGAGTGGGGGGAAGAGGAGCTAATGCTAACAAGCAGACCATAAAAGTTGACTAATTAGGGGTGTTTTCTTCAAAGTCAGAGTGCATCTACCTGCAAAACTCAAGATCAGAGTTGGGTGAACAATCAGAACTTTCTAAATGCTAAAAAGGAGAGAAGATGAATAAAATTAAACACTATGAAGTCATATTTTAAACATTGTAAGGTCAATATATAAAATATTTCTAAAGTAAGTATATGACACTCCCTAAAGTTATATATGAAACATCATAAAGCTGGAATCAGCATATGGAATCTGTATATTTAAAACAAAGTAAATGTGAGCTTTACAGAATCAATTATAATATACAAACAAAGGATGATGCAGTGACTAGCCTTCATCAGCACAACAATGACAAAAAAAAAAACAATGCAACATAGAAATGAATTAACCCTAAATGACTACATTATGGTATTCCAATTTTACGTAAAACAAATATAACCAAAAATAAATGACAGAATGATGTAAAGTGTGTAATACTTACTTCCATATTCTCCTTGTTTTTCTCCCTCTCTGCTCGTTGTCTTCTTAAATCTGCCTTTTTGGCTTTGAGTTTGTCAATATCATCTTTCTCTTGTAGGCTCTTTCTCTGATCCTCTTCTGAGTCGTCATGTTCAATTATGACATCGTCAGACTTTAGAGGAAAAAAAAAAATGAATTATTTCATTATTACTGCCAGACAGAGGATACAAATGATTTGGTCATTTAGCAGAATGCAGCCAGAGCTACCAACACAGGCGTTACATATGAAAAAATCTGAAGTGTAAGCAAGAGGCTGCCATAGTAGAAGACAGACTGATGGCATTAAAGAGCTTCTACATAGCACAGAATGACAAAGCCATTGCTGCCTATCAAGCTATGGATCACAAACTGTTCCTCCCCACAACACTTAATGGCAGAAGTAGAAACTGATGATGCTGACTGCCAGCAGCCAAAGATAATGTCAGTATGAAAATTATCTTCTTTTCAGTCCATTCCGTGTGGCCTCGGTATTCATGTCTATCCACAATCTTCTGTCTCGTGTACTTTCAATCAACTCGGACACAGATGATCCTCCATGCCATGATGTCAAACTGTCCAGCTTCTTTTCTTCTTCAATTATGGATAATATAGTATTTTTTTTAAAAAGACAATCAAGTGGCAAGCTTCACTTTAGAGGTCCCCGGTAGATAGCGTCCTTTGGATATTTTCTCCAGGTAATGCTGGTGTGTTGGAAAATGAGCAGGCTGACAGACTGGCCAGTTCTGCACCACTTGGTGGTAAGTTGATTTATGAATAGCTAGATGTTGTGAGGGCCTTTTGGAAGCGTGTGAACAGTGTGGAGGCAAAATAGATCATTACAGTCTGAGGAGAATGGCGCTGCAAGGAGTTACCAGGGGATCTGGCCGATGCTAAGCACTCAAGGAAAAGGCGAGATGGAGATACAATAAGACAACTACTGGTACCATCAAAACTGGAACTCTTTGCTTGCTGCTGAAGATGGGGATGGAGCACTTATGGGAGTGTCCCGACTGCTATGATGTTGATTCTTAATTCAAAATTCCAATTAAAAAGATGGTCAGTTATGCCCACAGTTTTATCCCTTTACTTTTAATTTCCCCTAAAAATGCACTCGCTCTGACTGGGTAGTCATGTGTACCAATCAACATGGCAGCCGCTGTGGCATAGCGGCTAGATGTTGCGCCTGCAGCTCCGGAGGTCGTGGGCTCAAATTCGAACGGAGCCAGACTGTTTTTAAAAAATGACCTTGGCACCCAGTTTGATGCAGCCTTGAGTGGGTACCAGGTAAAGTCCTGGGAAATAAAGGCAGCTGGCGTGATTCTGACTACATCACCCACTGAGTGATGACTGTCTATAACATGTAGGTCTGGCCCTATAGGTCCAAAATGCTTTGAGGCATGTGTCTTCTTCTTCTTCTCTTCCACCATTTACCTCATGTGTCATGTGTGTAAACTCAAGAGTTTACTTAAAGAAATGCAAAAGCAAACAAGATTTCTGATATCAAATGTTCACCATCCCTGTGTGGGTTTCCGGGGTTCCATTCTGGGGAGAAAAAAAAAGAATAGACCCACTGTCTCCATAATAAGCATTTCGTACAAGGAAACTAATTAAGGGAGTTTTCTCCAGTCTGAATGCATCTGCCAAAAAAGCGAGGAACCAACAGTCTGCATACAAAAAAGCCAGACCGATCTGTAAACTGGACATGCATGCAAAATTCAAGTTCTGGAACAAGACCAAAGTCCAGAAATGGGTGAACAACCAGAATTGTCCGCAGGAGTTTACAGCCAATGAACATTAGGAAGAAGAAATGTTCACCGATGAAAGGGGGTAAAGGGGGGTGGGGGGGAAATAAGAGATCTACTGATCCATAACAAGCATAGTTCTGAGTCTGTTGAAATTGGATGTCTTGGGCAGAAAGATACAGATATTGCGACCTAGCCACAAACCACAAGGTATCCTTTTGAAGGTGAACACAGAAGAAATGAAGAAGAAGACGAGAAGAGGAAGAAGCAGATGAGGACATGTCAACTAGGTAACTCACCTCATCACCTGAACCTTGACCTTCCACACTATCAGTGACCAGTTTTTCTTCCGACCGAGTCGGCGAGGGTGCCACAGAATAGTACTTCCCACTTTCCACATTAAAAGCCAGCATGGCCGGCTCCACTCCACACAAATACTCTCCAAAGAGGCGGAGTTTCTCGATACGCAGCCAATCTTCAGCTTGTTGCTGCCAGAAAAGACAATACTGGCACCTCAGTCAAGAAGAAGTTAAAGTTTTTTCATTTTCAAAAAGCAATATGCCTGCGTTAAACACATCTGACAGTGTTATAATGCTCATATGTGAATCGTGGACTACCTCCCAGTCCTTAAGGAAGAGAACAGGGACTTCTGACCTGTAATGCTACCAAAGATTCTCAGAATACTGTAACAAAGAAGAAAAGAAAGAAATCTAATAAACAGCATCTTGTCCTGGAAGCTATAAAATATTTTGGTCATATAAAGCACTGCAGTGGAGGAACAAAATAATAGCAGAAGGCATGGTACCAGGAAGGAAGGGCAGGGGTTAGACACAGAGTTTTTTTTTTCTTTTCAGGCAGACTGCAATGAGAGCGACATTCTGCAAAGGACCAGCAACACCATGATGATGGTAATGCTCATATAAGTATATACAAAACATGTCTGCATTATATAACATGTCTGATATAAAACATGTCTCAGTGTGTATGTGCCATGACATGGCTAGGTGTGTTATAACACATCCCAATGTGTTGCAACATATTGCTGAGTATGATAAAATTCATACCCGAATCTGCAAATGTTATCAGAGATGTCTGAGTCTGTTATCAAACATGGCAAAGTATGTTGTCACAAAAACACGTTTCAGATACCCCTCCATGCCATGACAAAAGGCAGTCAAGGTTCTTTTTGCACTGTCTTCATCTATCTCTTTTGTTTCACAAATCGCTACAGTTGTCACAATATATTTTAATTTCTTTCTTCTCATCAAAATGTGACAAAAAAGTGATGACTGTCTTTTTCTAATGCTTGTGAATAAGTTGTCTTTTGGGACGTTGCCTGAGACACACTTAAGCATGGCAAAACATGTCTTTATATAAAGCACACCTGAACATGGCAAAACATGTCTTTATATAAAGCACACCTGAACATGGCAAAACATGTCTTTATATAAAGCACACCTGAACATGGCAAAACATGTCTTTATATAAAGCACACCTGAACATGGCAAAACATGTCTTTATATAAAGCACACCTGAACATGGCAAAACATGTCTTTATATAAAGCACACCTGAACATGTTACAGCAACATGGAAAAGCATTCTATCCTGGTTTCCTGATTTAAGAATCAACATCATGGCACACAGGGAATACCCACAGATGCTTCGTCTCCAGCAGCAAATGTTTTAAGGTGTGGATAACTTTACTGTGTAATGTGTCTATCCAACACAAAAAGTGAAAGAAAACAAAAAGTAAAGAACCCTTTTCCACCCCTTCAGGCGTTCTGGACACATAGGGCTAGACCTTTATTTATCCAATTTATAATCAAACAAAACATGCAACAATGAATACCTGATCAATACTTGAGTCGGCATAGAATATCTCCTGCGGCGCACTCAACATGGGAACGAAGCCAGCTAGGGTTGTATCTTCATGCAGTACCACCGGCCCATACCCTGATCAAATAATTCACTTCATTAATGAATGTACAAGATGGTAGCATGCGTTTCGTTTAAAATAACAATTCTCATCATCAAGTGTGTTGATTGGCAACCGCTACGGTGTGTTGCTGGCAGCCTCTGTGGTGTGTTGCTGGCAGCCTCTGTGGTGTGTTGCTGGCAGCCTCTGTGGTGTGTTGCTGGCAGCCGCTGTGGTGTGTTGCTGGCAGCCTCTGTGGTGTGTTGCTGGCAGCCTCTGTGGTGTGTTGCTGGCAGCCGCTGTGGTGTGTTGCTGGCAGCCTCTGTGGTGTGTTGCTGGCAGCCTCTGTGGTGTGTTGCTGGCAGCCTCTGCGGTGTGTTGCTGGCAGCCTCTGTGGTGTGTTGCTGGCAGCCGTTGTGGTATGTTGCTGGCAGCCTCTGTGGTGTGTTGCTGGCAGCCGCTGCCGTGTGTTGCTGGCAGCCGCTGCCGTGTGTTGCTGGCAGCCGCTGCGGTGTGTTGCTGGCAGCCTCTGTGGTGTGTTGCTGGCAGCCTTTGTGGTGTGATGCTGGCAGCCGCTGCTGTATGATGCTGGCAGCCTCTGTGGTGTGTTGCTGGCAGCCGCTGCGGTATGATGCTGGCAGCCGCTGCTGTATGATGCTGGCAGCCTCTGTGGTGTGTTGCTGGCAGCCTCTGTGGTGTGTTGCTGGCAGCCTCTGTGGTTTGATGCTGGCAGCCGCTGCTGTATGATGCTGGCAGTCTCTGTGGTGTGTTGCTGGCAGCCTCTGTGGTGTGTTGCTGGCAGCCTCTGTGGTGTGTTGCTGGCAGCCTCTGTGGTGTGTTGCTGGCAGCCTCTGTGGTGTGTTGCTGGCAGCCTCTGCGGTATGATGTTGGCAGCTGCTGCTGTATGATGCTGGCAGCCTCTGTGGTGTGTTGCTGGCAGCCGCTGTGGTGTGTTGCTGGCAGCCTCTGTGGTGTGTTGCTGGCAGCCTCTGTGGTATGATGCTGGCAGCCGCTGTGGTGTGTTGCTGGCAGCCTTTGTGGTGTGTTTCTGGCAGCCTCTGTGGTGTGTTGCTGGCAGCCTTTGTGGTGTGTTGCTGGCAGCCTCTGTGGTGTGTTGCTGGCAGCCTCTGCGGTATGATGCTGGCAGCCGCTGTGGTATGATGCTGGCAGCCGCTGTGGTATGATGCTGGCAGCCGCTGTGGTGTAGCAGCTTGACACTCATATGCAGACCGAAAGGGCGTGGGTTTGGGTCCTGAAGAAACCTGACT
This sequence comes from Candidula unifasciata, assembly GCA_905116865.2. Taxonomy (NCBI): domain Eukaryota; kingdom Metazoa; phylum Mollusca; class Gastropoda; order Stylommatophora; family Geomitridae; genus Candidula; species Candidula unifasciata. Next base: position 291,798 of record CAJHNH020008412.1, on the reverse strand, counting down.
GCTGTTTAAAAAAACAAATGACCCTGGCTTCCAGGTTGACCCAGCGTTGAGTGGGTACCAGATAAAAGTCCTGGGAAGTAAAGGCAGCTGACATGATGATGACCACATCAGTAACCAAATAACGAAAAGTAGGTTTAGCTCTATAAAACCCAATACTGCTGAAGGCGTGGAACAAATTGCGATCAACAGCATATATCAGTTCACGTGCTGATACCCCTCCATGCAATGGCGTAAGGCAGTCAAGAATCTTCTTTTAACTCTTTTGTTTCACAAATCGCTCCAGTTGTCACAACAAATTCCAATTTCTTTCTTCTCATTTTCTACTTCTTTGCATACACCGGCTGAAAATTCCAGTGGAAAGTTCTGGTTGTTTGTCCACTTCTGGACTGCAGTCCTGTTCCAGAACCTAGCTTACAGCCAGTGAACAAAGAAGAGAAATCACTAACATTACACATAACATACCTGGCTTCTGCTCCCGTATCAGGCAGCCTGGTTTGGTTTCCACAGAGTTCAAGAGATCACAGAATGTGGCAACATTCTTCCATACATCAATGTGAGGCCTGTGTAGGAGTCAAACAAGACACATCAAGAGAATGAACACAGCAACATAGACACATCAAGAGAGTGAACACAGCAAACAAAATACATCAAGAGAATGAACACAGCAACATAGACACATCAAGAGAATGAACACAGCAATAAAGACACATCAAGAGAATGAACACAGCAAACAAAGATACATCAAAAGGATAAACACAGCAACAAAGACACATCAAGAGAATGAACACAGCAATAAAGACACATCAAGAGAATAAACACAGCAACAAAGACACATCAAGAGAATAAACACAGCAACAAAGACACATCAAGAGAATAAACACAGCAATAAAGACACATCAAGAGAATAAACACAGCAACAAAGACACATCAAGAGAATGAACACATCAAAGACACATGAAATGAACACAGCAATAAAGACACATCAAGAGAATAAACACAGCAACAAAGACACATCAAGAGAATAAACACAGCAATAAAGACACATCAAGAGAATAAACACAGCAACAAAGACACATCAAGAGAATGAACACAGCAACAAAGACACATCAAGAGAATGAACACAGCAACAAAGACAAATCAAGAGAATGAACACAGCAATAAAGATACATCAAGAGAATGAACACAGCAAACAAAGACACATCAAGAGAATGAACACAGCAACAAAGACACATCAAGAGAATGAACACAGCAACAAAGACACATCAAGAGAATGAACACAGCAAACACAGACACATCAAGACAATGAACACAGCAAACAAAGACACATCAAGAGAATGAACACAGCAACAAAGACACATCAAGAGAATGAACACAGCAAACAAAGACACATCAAGACAATGAACACAGCAAACAAAGACACATCAAAAAAAAAGAACACAGCAAACAAAGACACATCAAGAGAATGAACACAGCAAACAAAGACACATCAAAAAAAAAGAACACAGCAACAAAGACACATCAAGAGAATGAACACAGCACAAAGCAACAAGAAAACACAGCAAACAAGAGAATGAACACAGCAAACAAAGATACATCAAAAGAATGAACACAGCAACAAAGACACATCAAGAGAATGAACACAGCAAACAAAGATACATCAAGAGAATAAACACAGCAACAAAGACACATCAAGAGAATAAACACAGCAAACAAAGATACATCAAGAGAATGAACACAGCAAACAAAGACACATCCAAAAAAAATGAACACAGCAAACAAAGACACATCAAGAGAATGAACACAGCAACAAAGACACATCAAGAGAATAAACACAGCAAACAAAGATACATCAAGAGAATGAACACAGCAAACAAAGATACATCAAAAGAATGAACACAGCAACAAAGACACATCAAGAGAATGAACAAACAAAGATACATCAAGAGAATAAACACAGCAACAAAGACACATCAAAAGAATAAACACAGCAAACAAAGACACATCAAGAGAATAAACACAGCAACAAAGACACATCAAGAGAATGAACACAGCAATAAAGACACATCAAGAGAATAAACACAGCAACAAAGACACATCAAGAGAATGAACACAGCAACAAAGACACATCAAGAGAATAAACACAGCAACAAAGACACATCAAGAGAATAAACACAGCAATAAAGACACATCAAGAGAATGAACACAGCAAACAAAGACACATCAAAAGAATGAACACAGCAAACAAAGATACATCAAAAGAATGAACACAGCAACAAAGACACATCAAGAGAATGAACACAGCAACAAAGACACATCAAGAGAATGAACACAGCAAACAAAGACACATCAAGAGAATGAACACAGCAAACAAAGACACAACAAAAGAATGAACACAGCAAACAAAGACACATCAAGAGAATGAACACAGCAACAAAGACACATCAAGAGAATGAACACAGCAAAACAAAGATACATCAAGAGAATGAACACAGCAAACAAAGACACATCAAGAGAATGAACACAGCAAAACAAAGATACATCAAGAGAATGAACACAGCAAAACAAAGATACATCAAGAGAATGAACACAGCAAAACAAAGACACATCAAGAGAATGAACACAGCAACAAAGACACATCAAGAGAATGAACACAGCAACAAAGACACATCAAGAGAATGAACACAGCAACAAAGACACATCAAGAGAATGAACACAGCAACAAAGACACATCAAGAGAATGAACACAGCAAACAAAGACACATCAAGAGAATGAACACAGCAACAAAGACACATCAAGAGAATGAACACAGCAACAAAGACACATCAAGAGAATGAACACAGCAACAAAGACACATCAAGAGAATGAACACAGCAACAAAGACACATCACGAGAATGAACACAGCAACAAAGACACATCAAGAGAATGAACATAGCAAACAAAGACACATCAAAAGAATGAACACAGCAAACAAAGACACATCAAAAGAATGAACACAGCAAACAAAGACACATCAAGAGAATAAACACAGCAACAAAGACACATCAAGAGAATGAACACAGCAAACAAAGACACATCAAAAAAAAAGAACACAGCAAACAAAGACACATCAAGAGAATGAACACAGCAAACAAAGACACATCAAAAGAATGAACACAGCAACAAAGACACATCAAGAGAATGAACACAGCAACAAAGACACATCAAGAGAATGAACACAGCAACAAAGACACATCAAGAGAATGAACACAGCAAACAAAGACACATCAAAAAAAAAAAGAACACAGCAAACAAAGACACATCAAGAGAATGAACACAGCAACAAAGACACATCAAGAGAATGAACACAGCAAACAAAGACACATCAAAAGAATGAACACAGCAAACAAAGACACATCAAAAGAATGAACACAGCAACAAAGACACATCAAGAGAATGAACACAGCAAACAAAGACACATCAAAAGAATGAACACAGCAAACAAAGACACATCAAGACAATGAACACAGCAAACAAAGACACATCAAAAGAATGAACACAGCAAACAAAGACACATCAAAAGAATGAACACAGCAAACAAAGACACATCAAAAGAATGAACACAGCAAACACAGACACATCAAGAGAATGAACACAGCAACAAAGATACATCAAGAGAATGAACACAGCAAACAAAGACACATCAAGAGAATGAACACAGCAAACAAAGATACATCAAGAGAATGAACACAGCAAACAAAGATACATCAAGAGAATGAACACAGCAAACAAAGATACATCAAGAGAATGAACACAGCAACAAAGATACATCAAGAGAATGAACACAGCAACAAAGATACATCAAGAGAATGAACACAGCAACAAAGATATATCCAGAGAATGAACACAGCAACAAAGATACATCAAGAGAATGAACACAGCAACAAAGACACATCAAGAGAATGAAGACAGCAACAAAGATACATCAAGAGAATAAACACAGCAACAAAGATACATCAAGAGAATGAAGACAGCAACAAAGATACATCAAGAGAATGAAGACAGCAACAAAGATACATCAAGAGAATAAACAGCAACAAAGATACATCAAAAGAATGAACACAGCAACAAAGATACATCAAGAGAATGAACACAGCAACAAAGATACATCAAGAGAATGAACACAGCAACAAAGACACATCAAGAGAATGAACACAGCAAACAAAGACACATCAAGAGAATGAACACAGCAAACAAAGATACATCAAGAGAATGAACACAGCAAACAAAGACACATCAAGAGAATGAACACAGCAAACAAAGACACATCAAGAGAATGAACACAGCAAACAAAGACACATCAAGAGAATGAACACAGCAAACAAAGATACATCAAGAGAATGAACACAGCAAACAAAGATACATCAAGAGAATGAACACAGCAAACAAAGATACATCAAGAGAATGAACACAGCAACATCAAGAGAATGAACACAGCAAACAAAGAGACATCAAGAGAATGAACACAGCAAACAAAGATACATCAAGAGAATGAACACAGCAAACAAAGACACATCAAGAGAATGAACACAGCAACAAAGATACATCAAAAGAATGAACACAGCAACAAAGATATATCAAGAGGATGAACATACTTGGGCATTCCCACACATGTTCTGTCCTCTTCCTAAGTAGCCAATAAGGAACTCACTTACTCCTCGTGTGGGCTCCTGGGCCCCATTTTAGAGAACAAAGAACAGACCCACGGAACCATTAACAAGCATGTCACAGGAGGTGACTTTTTTTCTTCTTCTCTGTGTTCGGTTTCGTATGCTCAGATCAGACCATCAGGTGGGTTGCCTCTATGAACTTGCATGTCAGCAGCAGGTCCTTCATGGTTCCCCATAGCTTGCTCTGCACACTTTGCTCTTGAGGCCAGGTTTCTTTTTGAAGTTGTAGGTACAGTGGGCAGGTCTGCAGAAGTTACTCACATGTTTGTGGTCCTGTTTGAAAGGCACACTTGTAGGGAATTTAGGAATTGAATGGACAATTATGCCTCATTCTCCAAACATTAATATTACAGTCCACATCATACTTGATGGAGGCTGTAGAGAGCAGATTCCTGACATTATTGACACTTTAGTCAGAACACTGATTGATGAAAACACAGATGAAGGTGATGCTATAGATTTTGAAAATGGCACAGAGAGTCAAACATTTAGTAAGCAATGGCGAACTCAATTAATCAATCAGCATGACCTTCACAGAACGTAGCTTTCTTCATGGCCCGCCTGAAAGTTCTTTCTCCAGCCCCGTGCGCTTTCATAGCCTACGCATCTTCAGTGGCAATGTCTATGTTTATCAAATCAGCCGCAAAACTTTAGAAAATCATTTCATTTAGTTGTCATTCTCAGTCCTGGAGGAAAACATATTGATCTTACTTGTTTTTGTTTTTTTCTAACCATCTTTTTAACGTTTTCTTATTTATTTAGTTTTGTAATATAGTCCTTTACGTTCATCCCCCTCTCCAATCATATATTTCGTAGTTTTATGTTGACCTTGGTTACTTAGAAGTCTGTTGTTGAGTTTTCCAGTGCCTCTTTGATTGACTGATTGCCCCCCCCCCCCTAACAAGCATGCTGTTAAAGGCGACTAGTGAGGGTTTTTTCTTCGAAGAAGTGCATCTGCCTGAGAGGTGAGGATCCAACGGTCTGCATGATATGTAAAATGAATGTGTACACAAAACTTAAGTTCTGCAATAAGACCAAAGTCCAGATGTGGACAAAACACCAGAACTTTCCGCTGGAGTTTACAGCCGGTGAAAGCTAAAAGAAGGAGTTTTATATACTGACCCCAGCTCAGGTGGTCGGTTCAATGGCTGAGGGTTCCACAAGTGAGCATGGCACATCATCCAGTCCACCCAGGTTTTGAGCGCTGGCAGCATGATGTGTAGATCTTCATCCAAGACACAAGTGCTGGTGTTTAGAGATCGCTGGACAGGCACTGGGTTCTCACCAATGTTTTCACAGATACTCTTCTTATCATCTGGCGGGGAACAATACAAGGCAAAAATGAAGACAAAAGTAAACTCATTTAAAAAAATAGCGCCAGACTGAAACAGTGGGGAAAAAAAAACTACATAAAAAAACAATAAATCAAGTTTTGTAACCTAAAGTGCTATTTCATTGGTCGGATATGATCTCTGTCCATATTCCATAGGGTGTCGAGTTGGTCATGAGTCTAAAGTATACCTGTTCCCTCAGCGAGGCGTCTTCATCACACATGCAGGCAACAAGTTCAAGTCCTGGTAGGATACTACAGCTTTATGTGTTGTATAGTGTGTCTCCTTTTTCTACTTCTTTCTATGAGTGTCAAACTAGTGTGTCATTCTAACTAATTCTACTTCTTTCTATGAGTGTTGGCCAACACAAGTTAATTTGTTTACTATATACTCCATGTGTGGGTTCCAGGATCCCACTTTGGGGAGGAAGAAAAATAGACCCACTGCCTCCCCATCAAGGTCACTAATTAGGGATTTCCCAGTGTGGGTACTAGGGCCTCATTATGGGGAAAACAAGAATAAACCCACTTCCTCCCCAACAAGCATGTCGTAACAGTCGACTAATTGGGGGCTTCCTTTGAAGTCAGAGTGCATCTGCCTAAGAGACAAGGAACCAACAGTCTGCATACAAATAAGCCAGATCTATAAATCTGTAAAAAGAATGTGCTCGCAACACTCAAGTTCTAGAAGAAGACTTAAAGTCCAGAGGTGGACAAACAACCAGAACTTTCCGCTAGAGTTTACAGCTGGTGAACGAAGAAGAAGAAGAAGAAGAAGAAGAAGAAGAAGAAGAAGAAGAAAAAGATGAATTTGTTCTCTGAAGCTGGAGTGCACCTGCCTGAGAGTCTAACAGTCATTAAATATTGTTCAATGCCATTTTGAACATATTCACCATTTTTAAAAAAAAATTAAAAACAAAAACACTAAATAAAACAAAGAAAACAACAAACCTTCAGAAAGAAATCTCCCATTTTTGTCTCGAATGCCCTTGTTTGCAGCTCCTCTCTGGCTTTCCAACTGAAGTGCTAGCAGTTCAGAGCTTCGCTTGACAAGCAGACCGAACATGTCCAGCCCAACCTCTACAGCATGTTCTTGCAACAAAGAACGACAACTGTCTTCCAGAGATTCATCTGAGATGACAAAAACATGACTTGAGCATTGTTATGAAAAGCCAAGCATGTAGATGGAAATCGCAGGAACTTAAGTCTAAAGACAAAACTTCAGTTACAGAGCAATGTTTCACAGCTGTGAATCTGAACAAAGAAGACACAAACAACAGACTGCACAATTTACAGCCTGGCATATTATGCTATATCTCGTCACCTGCACACTACAGTAAAAACAAAATAAAAAATAAAAAACCAGTAAAGGTCCCTTTTCCAGGCTAGACCTATATTTTTAAACACCAATCGGCACAAGATGGGTGATGTGGTCAGCATCACGCTGGCCACCTTTACTTCCTGGGACTGCATCCGGTACCCACTCAAGGCTGGGTCGACCTGGGAGTACAGGTCATTTTTTTTTAAAAATCCGGTGCCGCCAAGGAGCAAACCCACGACCTTTTGATCTGCCTGCGAGCGTCTAGCCGCTATGCCACTGCAACTCTTACACACTGCAGTAACAATTGTTAAAATGAAGCAAATAAATGAATCTTTCTTACTGAAATACTAAGTCATCAACACTCAAAAGTAACTATCTGTTTTTTTAAAGTCTGTCTGCCTCAACCATCATGTCTAGTTCTTCTGCCTGTCATCCTTTGATGGAGCATAGGCCCTACCTCAAACAAATCCCGCCAAGTCATCCTATCCTTTGCTACTGCATGCAGCTCGTGCCTTGTGCTCCTTATTTTTTTTAAACTTCCCTCTAGCTCTCTTCTGCATGTGTTTTCTGGTCTGCCTTATTTCTATGCCCCTTCCCATTCATGCTTCATCTGGTCGCACGGCCTCTCTTATGCTGCTGGGGTGTTATGATATGGCTTCATTCGGGGTTCACTCGCCGCATGTTATGTTCGTGGGAGGTTGTCTTGTGGTGAGTCTCTCTGACTCAATACAGTAGCTGGGCGACAAAACTGTATCTTATCATTTTACACATGGAGGAAAATGTAAAGGCCCACCGTCTGTCAGAAGCAAACAATTTGAATCTGCCTACTGTCCCTTTTGACCGGAAGCCGAAGGAGGAAAACTGCTCACCAAAATGTTCATCACTGGCAAACATTCCACTGTATTATACTACCCTATGCAATGCTTATCTTACTGTATAATAATGTTCAATAGTGGCCTATGAAATTATTGTTCCATTGTATGATTAAATCAAATACTGGCCTATGAAATTATTGTTCCATTGTATGATTAAATCAAATGCTGATCTTTGAAACGATTTTAAATTCTTCAACTTTGAATACATCTATCTCACCTTTAAATACACATAGCTATGTTAACAAACAATCTGATAATTTTAAATATCTCTAACTTTCTAGTAAGACAACTAACTTATCTTCTCATTCATCTATTCAACTGAAAGAACTTTATGTCATTTTAAAATTCAGCAATCTTAACATCACATGCACTTGGCTCAATTTCACAGACATCTAGCTCAATTTCATAGACCTTTAGCTCAACAGACAGACATTTCGATCAATGGACAGACATCTAGCTCACCTTTGAGAGCAGTATTATCTATAGAAAACATATTGATGACCATCAACTGAAGAAGCCGTGTGCTACTGAAGACACATGGTGAATGCTGAATCAACATTTGGAACTCTTGAAGCATCAGGCTTGAACTCTCCGCAAAAACCTCAAAGCTGCAACAAACAACAACAAAAAAAAGCTTCTATTAGGATTCATAAATCCGAGGATTGGATTAACGATTGGCACCTTTCCATCTTCCAGACAATAGTGCTATACTGTGCGAGGCATGGGACGCATATTCCATGGCGATAGCGAGTGTGACTAGCAAGACCCGCCCCCTTTAAGAAAAAATCTTCCACAATTACAGCATAGAATTTCAGGACCATTGTTGTCAACATTTATGTTTAGTGTGTTCTTCTCAGACTCTCAGCCTTTGTGAAAACACTTCTTCCTTCATTTTCATTCCCTTCCTGATGTATCCCCTCCACACAACACAGTCCATGGCATTTTGTTCCCATGATTCCACCTCATTACCTGTATTGTTCATGTCCTACTTGCACACACCTTTATATCGTAGTAGAGGTCAGCCTCAACATCTTCTACCTATCATTAATTCACCATGGAGGACCTCCTTAGGGACTCTGCCAACCTCCATTCTCCAGGTGTGACCCAGCCACCTGAGCACTGAGAAAACTGTTGTAATACTTCCTCAGAGAACAGGGAAGGATATGCATCACAGATGACAGACGTGCAAGAAACAATGTCTATGACTTCCACCTTCATAAGCTTGACCAACCACAGTTTGTTTCACATAAAAGTTATATAGTCTATAATTTGTAAAACTTTGTAGAAGTGGCAGATATGTGGTTTTACAGATGAATGATGTAAAACACCCCGGACAGATCAAAATACTAATGAAGACGTCTTTAAAGAAACTGACTCATGAAGAAAACTGTTTGCCCACATCAGAAGGAGGCAATTTACATCTCTGGTCATGTCATGAGAATGATAAAACCAAAGAATATTATGACAGTGTGAAAGCTGGAGAGGAAAAGAGGGACAGGGAGACAGAGAGAGAAGACGCTGGACAGTCTGACATCATAGCAGGGAAAATCATCTGTGTCAGAGCTGACTGAAAGTACATGAGATAGAAAGTTGTGGATACACGACTATCAATGCCACATGGCTGGAACTATAGGAAGAAAAAGAAGATTTTTTTCTTCCCAACACAGCCATCACTTGAACTGATGACCAACTTAGGAACAGAACACCCATTTTTTTAAATGCTAAACCAGTTATCACATGCCAATATAATCTCTTTATCACTGTCAAAATGATTTTCTTTCCGCCGGGGGAAAGGGGGGGGTGGAGATCTAGAACTAAAACCGATGATTAGTGTGGGTGTAGAAGAATCTCAATATTTATATTCTTTACGGTTAGCTGTACAAGTCATGTTTTATTCTAAGGTGCAACCTTACACCCAATGAGCTATGAGCTTGATACTGATCCGAAAACCCATGAAACTGATCCTGACCTGTTCTCCGATGAACTTGATACTGAACTGTTCCCCGATGAACTTGATACTGAATTGTTCCCTGATGAACTTGATACTGATCTGACAACTCATGAACCTGATACTGGCCTGCTCTCTGATGAATTTGATGCTGATTTGACAACCCATGAAATGGATTCTGACCTCCCTGATGAACTTGATACGGACTTGCCTCCAGTGAACTTGATATTAAGCAAGAACAAGAAGAACATATTTCTTTATTCTTCTTCGTGTTCATCAGCTCTAAACTCTGGCAGAAAGTTCTGGTTGTTTGTCCTCTTCTGGACTTTAATCTTTTTCTAGAACCTGAGTGTTGCACGCACCTCCGTTTTACAGATCTGTATTATTTGTATGCAGACTGTTGGTTCCTCACCTCTCAAGGAGATGCACTCCAACTTCGAAGGACAAGCCATAATTAGTCAACTCTAAGACACATTTGTTAGGGAGGCAGTAAGTCTGTTCTTTGTTCCCTACTTCAATGGGACCAGAGAACCCACAAATGGAGAGAGCTTGATATAGAACGAACACAAAGATGAACTCCGAAAGACTATTAACAGTCTGACCCTGGGGGAAAAAAACACATCAAGAAATGATGGAAGTCGACCAGGCATGATGAGACACTGTGATGCAACTTTGCTGCCACATTTAATTCACCCTAAGTTGCTAAGCATCAGATAAAACCAGCAGTAACAAGTATACGATTGTGCTATGACTAAAAGTAAATGGTCAGCAAAAACAAAAATGAGATGAAACAAAATTAAGATGAAGCAAAAACGAGATGAAACAAAATTATGATAATGCAAAACAAGATAAAACAAAAAACAAGATAAAAACAAAAATAAGATGAAACAAAAACAAAAAACATGAAATAAACAAAACAAAAAAATTAGTTAAAACAAAAGCAAGATAGACAAAAATTAATATAAGACAAGGTGGAAAAAAACCAAACGGATAAAACAAAAAGATGAAGCAAAAACTAGATTCAGAACTCACTTGATTTTGGTGAAGAGTTTGCCATGGACGTTCAAGTAAGTCAGCACAAAGCGCTTGTTTAGCTGAAATGAAGATTACAGAAGAAAATTAGTAACCATGAAAATGAAATGTCTCAGAAGAGTCATAGAAGTCTGAGAAGGGTCATAGAAGTCTGGGAAGGGTCATAGAAGTCTAAGAAGAGTCATAGGAGTGATCAGAAGAGATAAAAATCAGTAATGAAGCCCTAAGAGAACAAGCCTGCAGAACCAATTCTAAATAACATACACAGAAATTAAATTAAATGGTTTGCCCACTTAATGCCTTGTGACGTCACATCGTACAAGGCAAATAAACAGGAGAGACGCATGTAAAGCATATGGTGGACCAAAAACAAGATGAAAAGATCTGTCTGTGGTCAAGGCAGCCGGAAGAGCAAGAAACTTTATACCTTCCTCTATTCTGAAGCGGTAAAAGAGGAAGTGTAGAAGATCACAGTTTCAGGAGACAAAAGCAATGTTTTTCTGTTATAAATTTGAACAAAGAAGACATAAATAATCAATCAGGTGTCACCTCTCCAATGAGGGTCGGCTGTGATGGATCTCCAACATGCTTTGTCCCTAGTCCTGGGTATACACTCTATCAGACTCTTGTTTATCCATCTCTTGATTGTCTACCCACTTGTATCCCTATGTACCCTTTCTCTCTCGTTTTTGACCTTTCCTCTTCAGAATAATTTTCAAAAGAGTGTTACATCTTTTGATATCTCTGAAATATTTCACATTTTTTTTTCTAATTTCTTTCAGCAACTCTTCTTTTCCCAGTCTTTGCAGAAACTCTTTATTTTATTGTTTTTGTTGGCCAATACACAAATAATTGTTTTTCTTATTTATAATTTCCTGCCTGGCATATTGCATCGTATTTTGTCAGGTGCATACAATAAAAATTAGAAAAGATGAAGCAAAATCTGTCAACTAAAAAAAAAAATGTCTTCTATCACAAATCAAAACTTTAACCTGTCTTCTGTCATAGGACACAAAAACAATCTATAATTCCCAGAATACAACAATAGTTTGTGTAAAAGTAAAGAACCCCTTTCCGCACCGTCAGCCGTACTTGGAATATAGTGCTAGATCTATATTTTACAGACCAATCGGCACTCAGTATGTGATGTGGTCATCATTATCCCAGCTGCCTTTACATCCCAGGACTTTACCTATTAGGCATTCAAGGATGGGTCGACCAGGGTAAAAAAAATTTTTTTTAAAGTCTGGGTCCGTTCAGATTTGAACCAATGACCTTCAATTTCGCAAGCGAGTGTTTAGCTGCTATAAGATGTTGGCTCTCAATATTTGTGTATATTCAAGAAAATACAAATAACCAGCATATTACACCATCATCATCAGTTCTCGTTATGCCTAGTGGCACATGAGGCTTCAGAGAGGACTTTCCATGCTTTCCTGTCCTGTGCAATCTTCGATGCAGTTTTCCATGTCAAAGATGCCAGACTTAGGTCACTTTCCATCCTTCGTCTCTGTGTTGTTTTTGGGCACCCCTTTTTTTCTCTTTTCCTCTGGTATCCATGTGAGAGCTGTTTTGGCAGGTATATCAGGATTCATTCTCATAACGTGGCCAAGCCATTTCCGTCTTCTCTTGGTTATCATACTGTCTAGAGTTTCTTGGTTTGTGACTTGAGTAGTTTAGTGTTTGAGATTGTATCTGGTCAGAAAATTTTGTGTGGTGGAAGGTGGACAGAGCATATTACATAGCATATTACATAGGAATACAAAATCTATCTTTCGTTTAGAAAAAAAATCATAATTTGAAAACAGTTGAAATATAAAAACAGGAAAGAAGTTATACTGTGATTTGATAGTTGCCTAACATCTAGTTTCTTACCTCAATGGCCGATAATGAGCTCAGATCTTCATCATCATCTTCTTCTTTTACTCTATCTTGTGTACTGGTTCCATCCGGCAACACCCAGATTTCAACTCGCGGCCCTCGACTTTGCCGTTTACGTTTCAGAGCCTGCCTTTGTTTCCTCTCCTCAAATCTTTTCTTTTCAACAACGTCAACCTGAGAACAATATAACTAGAATGTCTTTGCATTGGAACCCACAGGTGCATGGACATTAAAATCTTGGAGAAAGGAACTAGGGGGTAAAGTTAAAGGGATGGGCAGGACATGGAGTGACCTGCTTGACTTGGCTTGGATTGCGGACAAAAAGTAATCACTTTTAACCAGCATCCCTGAAGGGGGAGCTTTTGGTTATAGTTGTGACTAGATTATGTGGGCATTATACAATGACTTAGCACTGCTTACCACCAAGCAGCTCTGAAAAGAAGTCTTGCAGTGTTGATGCGATCAAAGGAGACAGACCCAAATATTGTCCCAACCTGAGACGAAGTCGTCAACTGGCCAGCCAATGAGCGACCCGGTCGCCGATGTCGGTGACCTGCGTGCAACAGCAAAGGATAAGATGACTCAGCATGAGTTAGTTGAAGGCCTATGTTGTTCCATTGGAGGCGAAAGGGCAAAAGAAGATACAAATGGGTAAGTCAGAACCCCCTGTGTGGGTTCCAGGGTGCAAGTGTGGGAGGGGGTGGGGAATCAAATAACCCCCTACTCCATGATAAGCATGTCATAAAAGTGTAGTCAGGGGTATTTCCTTCAAAGTCAGGGTGCATCTGCCTGAGAGATGAGGAACCAAAAATCTGCATACAAATAAGCCAGACCTATACAATGGATATGCATACAAAACTCAAGTTCTGGAAAAAAGTCAAAAGTCCAGAAGTGGACAAACAACCACAAATTTCTGCCGGAGCTGACAGCCGGTGAATACAAAGAAGATACAGTGAAATATGATGATGCAGTGTACATTAACATGTCACATCATTTAACGACTATTTCTGTATTCAGGATAACTAATTTGATTTATTTTGTAAAATTATTTTATGGTCAGTTGTTTCTTTAACTGTCATCACAACATATTTTTTGTTTCATTAAGTGTCATCACTAGATATTAATCTATAAATTTTTATTTTCATTTTTTTAAAAGAGGAAAATGGTGTATGTCTGGGAAATGTATTAATCTAAGCAACTTATCCAAGTGAAACAAAACTGTCATTGACATATTCGTTTGCTCTAAGTCACCTATGTGTAATTTCGGCCATGTTCACTTGATTGCATTTTTAGGGCTGTTACTGTCCTTTGACAAAATGTCAGCCCGGCTCTCTAGCGTAGTTGGCTAAACCGGATTGCGCGGTGACCGGGTGACAAACTCCTTGTGGTACAGCTTCCCGCCCGTGGATAGGCAGAAAAGCCACATTTCTCCCAGATTTACAGTATTTATCATGAAATCAAGGCCGAAGGGTTGCAATATCCATAATACCGAGCCTTAGGTTTAACAACTCATGGCTTATGGATACTTTAAAAAAAAAAGGTCAAATGCACTTATGTGAATTCCTACTCCAAACAGATAAAAATGAAGTATTATTTTTTATGGAACTTAAAGAATTTTCATCTGCCACTCATTGTTCAAAAGTGGATTTTCTCAGAACAAGGATTTAGCATTTTGGTGGCTTGAAGGATTTACCTTTTTCCTGACTTCATCAAACAATGAAACCAAAGATTCTCTTGCAGTGAGGATTGGGTTGCTTGCTGCCAAACTCCTCATGTAGTAATAGACTGCATCCAGCTTCCGTCTCTGAGGATGAGTTGATTGTTTCCAGTTAGTAATTTCAACAAGTGGATTATGAATATCATCATCACTCAATATTATTACACATATATATAGTGAAGAAAAAAGATAGAGAAGGGTCAGAAAAAACATAAAATATATGTCAGGTTTATAAAAGCAAACATAAAGTATATGCCAGGTTTATAAAAGCAAACATAAAGTATATGTCAGGTTTATAAAAGCAAACATAAAGTATATGTCAGGTTTATAAAAGCAAACATAAAGTATATGTCAGGTTTATAAAAGCAAACATAAAGTATATGACAGGTTTATAAAAGCAAACATAAAGTATATGTCAGGTTTACAAAAGCAAACATAAAGTATATGTCAGGTTTATAAAAGCAAACATAAAGTATATGACAGGTTTATAAAAGCAAACATAAAGTATATGCCAGGTTTACAAAAGCAAACATAAAGTATATGTCAGGTTTACAAAAGCAAACATAAAGTATATGTCAGGTTTATAAAAGCAAACATAAAGTATATGCCAGGTTTACAAAAGCAAACATAAAGTATATGACAGGTTTACAAAAGCAAACATAAAGTGTATGCCAGGTTTACAAAAGCAAACATAAAGTGTATGCCAGGTTTACAAAAGCAAACATAAAGTGTATGCCAGGTTTACAAAAGCAAACATAAAGTATATGCCAGGTTTACAAAAGCAAACATAAAGTATATGTCAGGTTTACAAAAGCAAACATAAAGTATATGTCAGGTTTATAAAAGCAAACATAAAGTATATGCCAGGTTTACAAAAGCAAACATAAAGTATATGTCAGGTTTACAAAAGCAAACATAAAGTATATGTCAGGTTTATAAAAGCAAACATAAAGTATATGCCAGGTTTACAAAAGCAAACATAAAGTATATGACAGGTTTACAAAAGCAAACATAAAGTGTATGCCAGGTTTACAAAAGCAAACATAAAGTGTATGCCAGGTTTACAAAAGCAAACATAAAGTGTATGCCAGGTTTACAAAAGCAAACATAAAGTATATGCCAGGTTTACAAAAGCAAACATAAAGTATATGTCAGGTTTACAAAAGCAAACATAAAGTATATGTCAGGTTTATAAAAGCAAACATAAAGTATATGCCAGGTTTACAAAAGCAAACATAAAGTATATGACAGGTTTACAAAAGCAAACATAAAGTATATGTCAGGTTTACAAAACCAATTACAATGAACAAAGGATGCTTTGGCTATTACCCTTTATCAGCAGAACAATTACGACAAAAGGACCGAGCCCACGACCTTAGGACCTGCAAGCGAGCGCCTAGCTGCTACACCACGGCGGCACCCAAAATATTATGTACATGATAGAATTATATAAAGTATGTCAAACTTACCTGATCCCCTCTGAATTTTGGAAAGGAAATAAATTAATCAAAGCCCTTTACAGGTGAACTGGGATGTGCCAAGGGAAATTGGATCAGTAGGTGTGGATGGCCAATGCGAAGGGTAGCCAGTCATGAAACTGTAATATTAGACTGATACACATCAGTGTTGCCACTTTGGATATTTTACATCCAGATCTAGATGTTTTTCCCTGCATCTAGATGGTGTTTTTGACGTCTAGATGGTAGATGTAATTCTCAATGTTTTTCCTTTGGAGTTCGATATATTACAGATTTTTTTTAAGTGTCAGTTTAATAATAACTGTATGAAATATTTATTACACATTTTTTGTTTTGGTCTCGGCACGTACACTGTAGTAACTGGAATAATTAAAATTTGAATTCACTGGAGTCAACGCCAACAATCTGGCAGCCCTGGCACTGATTAGGAGTGCACGTAAATCATACTATCTTTGTTTGAACTGTATCCTCACTGTGTTGTAAATTATAGCTGTTATGCTGACTTTGTGGTTCATTTTTATGTGTGTTTTTTCAATAATTCCTCACCTTCATATGTGTCTTCCACTTTGAAAAACCATTCAACACGCCAAAAGTAAAGCAGTGTGAGCAACAATTTCGGAAAGAGTGGCTGCATGATGACATAATTAAAGACTGGGTGATGGCAGTTCATGGAGATACGACTAAAACTCGCTGTAAATACTGCAAGTGTGAAATTAAAGTGAAAATACAAGCCTTAAAGAGTCATGCCAAAACTAAAAAGCATAAAACTGCAGTTCCATTCAAAGATATTACACCGCTGACATCTGTCTTCAGAACTATACTGATAAATGAATCATCAAAAGTTTAAGGATCAGTCGCAATGTTTTTAAGTTGTCATTGTGCAATTTCGAACTGTGACCATTTAATTGATTTGTTTAAAAAACACAATTTCTGACAGTAAAGTTATGGATGATGTGAAAATGCATCGCAGCAAGTGTACACATATTATAAGAAATACTTTATTTTCTCAATTTTAGACAGATTTGATCTGTGATATTTCTTTAAAATATACATAGTTTATTATTAGACGAATCGAATGACATTTCTGTACTGAAAGTGCTTGGTGTGTGTATTATATTTTACAGTAAAGACAAAGTAGTTTCTATATATCTTGGACTAGTTCAAATGGAAAAGTGTGATGTAAAACAAATAATATGAGAATCAACACTGAAAAGACAGAAGTAATGTCAATAGGAAAAAGGAAGACAGATCTAAACATAGCAATAGAGTGCAAAGGCATTAAACAGGCATCTGAGTTTAAATATCTGGGAACTACATTTACCGAAGATGGGAAATTGGATAAAGAAATTAACATTAGATGCAATAAAGCAAACCAAGTATTGGGACAGCTAGCCCCCCCCCCCCCCCCCCCCCCCCCCCCCCCCCCCCCACCCCCCCCCCCCCCCTCTTACAGCATAAGACAATCCCAATCAGCACAAAGAGACATCTTATCCAAAGTTTATTTATTCCAACTCTGTGCTACCATACAAAGCATACATGGAAAGGGAAGAAGGATGTAGAGCACGAGGTAGACCAAGAAGAAGATGGAAGGATAACATCAGAGAAACTCTACAACAGCAAGATGTGCCTATGGTTGAGGCGGCCAAAAGAGCTAGAAACAGAACCTTATATCTCCCTCGACACCCACAGCTGTAAAAGAGGAAGTGAAGAAGAAGAAGGTAAAAGACTGGTGTTGCCAACTTCTAAAGCTGATTTTCTCACCTACACTATAGAGAGCTATTTGGCTCCTAAGCCATACCTTGAATATCAAATCGAATAAAAAATTGATGATTTAAAAACAAAAGAACTGTTAACATAAAATAAAGAGAACAACTTAAGAAAACGCTGTCAAGATTTCCTTATCTCATTATTGAAGCAATTGAAGCAGAAACTTCCTGAAAATCTAGATGCATTGAAAAATATTTCACTCTTTTCTGTGAGCAACATACTTCACCAGTAATGATACCTAAATATTGTAAAGTTATGAAATTTTTAGGGGCTACTGATAATAGTGTAGTGCAAGCAGAAAATCAATTAACCAAAATAAACTTGGTTGACTGGACAAACAAAACAGAAACTGAAGTGTTTTGGAGTGAAGTGAAACTATTTAAATATGCCTCAGGAATCAGTCCATTCTGTAAGCTCTTTGAATGTGCCATGTCTGCTATGATACTACCCCACTCAAATGCGGATGCAGAAAGAGTTTTCAGTGCTATGAATCAAATCTAACCTAATAAAGAGGATGAAAATTGACCGCTTAAATGCTATCTTGGCAATAAAATTTGGCCTGATGTTAACTTATCAGCTCCCTGATTATGTATTAAAAGAAATTGGAACAGCTAAAGCGTAAGTCATTTTGGATCTGAAGCTTTAACTTCATCATCCAAGCTAAGTTTATCCTGTGGATCTTGTGAGACAGACATCATTGAAGATGAGGACATAAATATATAGGGTAAATCATTACAATCGCTATGCAATTTCTGAGTGTTTCATTTTGATGTTTTTTTTCTAGATGTGACCACCACCTCCCCCCCCCCCACACAAATCTAGATATTTCTTAATATTTTTTGACTAAGTTCTAGATGTTTTCTGTCAAAGAAAAGTGGCAACACTGCACATTACAGCCCCATGTGTACACAGATCAAACACACAATATCTCTGACAGGCATCATCATCACCACGTGCCCTGCTGACAGGCGTAGGCATTCATGCATCTCAATGGATCTCTTTCCTCTAGATCAGTTCCACTAATATCTCCCCATACCACCGTCGCAATCCTTTCATCACCATCTCACTCAGTCTGCCTATCCCTCTTCTACCATTGATCTTCCCAGTCATTACAATATTCTCCAAAGCCTCCCCCCCCCCCCCTCATCACACGACCAAAGAACAGTGCTTGTCTTTTCCTTACAGCTGTATATATTAACCTTTTTTTCATTAGCTTCTTTCAAGCAATCTTTGTGATTTACTCTGGCAGTCCAAGGGAGAGGCTACATTAGTTAAAACAAACTACAGAGTTACTTACAGTATAAACTGCTAGAATAGCCAACTGATTGTAAGGCCGTCCATTTCGTGGGTGGATCCTCTGGGCTTTCAGGTACCAACTAAAATAAAAGTGAGACAAATAAAGGACCTTTTTTTCACACCAGTGCCCATCTGGTATATGATGCCGAACTCATATTCTGTACACCAATCTGCACTCAGTGGCTGAGGTGATCAACATCACACGGAGTCACCTTTATAACGTGATTATTCAAGTAGGGCACTTTGCAATAATTAAAAATGTCTAAAAGTTTTAAATGTTATCAGTCAGTAGGTCTCCATACTGAATTGGGACTGGGTAAGACCTTTTCTTTATGGGTTAGTCTGTTGTTAATCCTCATCTTCTCCTTTTCGTTCTGATTAATGTAACTGTGTCGTGCCTGTTAGCAACAAAGCTGCAATATCTGTGCTTTTCCGCTGAGACATCTGATTTCATCAAGCATTTGCTGACTGGGTGAACTTCTCGGATAGTTTCATGGGACAGGGCGCAGTCTTATTTGTGTGGTGTTCTCTTTGTCCCTTTATCTACAGGTGTTGTCCCTGGAGAACCCATTCAGGGCAACTGCATATACACTGGCGGAAATCAGTTGATTGACAGGGGCAGATCATGGGCATTTGCTGCCATCCAAGAAGCTTCCATAAATACAGAGCTGAAAAATGATGCTCTGGTTCGAGGCTCACCCAAGGAATCATCACGTCCTGTACATGACTGATTAACCTCACATCCGTATGCTGAGCTTCTCATTCGTCAGGGGTTATGCCCTCCGGAGATCTGAAGGGAGCAGACTGCAAATCTGGGATTTCCACGACCATGCAAATAAGTACATTCTTTTTCACCATGTTAGATACATTTAAAATGTTTCATCTGGACACTTAGCATGACAGTAATGGAAAAAGCATGCATCAAGCGTCATCATCGTCATCACCATCTCGTAACACTATGTTTCGTTGGGTCACCAGTTTCTGTTGACTGTCTGATCAGCTCTCTCCACCTCAGTTGCGATGGACTTCATGGTTGCATGCCTGAGGCCTGCCCAGGTCTTTCTTGGTCTGCCTCTTCTCCTCTTTCCCTCTACTGAGCCATGCAGTATTGTTTTTGAGAGGCCGTTAGATCTTATTACATGTCCACACCATTGCATTTTTGGACTTTTCACTAGTTAAAAGAGGTTCATGGTTGTCAATGTGCTGTATAATTTTATGACGAACTTCCTCATTTGTAATGCAGTCTTAGTATGATACATTCTACTGTCTGTGAGTGCAGACACAATCACAGCACATACTGACATTCACAAATACTAAATCAGGGGTGTGCACGCACATGCACTTGGAAAAAAAGTAAAGACAAAGAGTCAGATAAAGACAAGAGTAATTAATGCAGAAAGAGACAGAGCAACAGAAAGTTAGCTGCATATCTTTACAGAGGGTGTTGTAGAAAGAATCCATGCCTTTGTTATTTATTGTGGCTGTTTAGTTTTACTAGGCAATTTTACACTCAGTAGTTAGCCATTACTTATGAACAGTTTGCTTCCTGTACAATGGACGAAATCTTAGTTTTACTATGCAATTTTATACTCAGTAGTTTGACATTACTTATGAACAATCTGCTTCCTATAAATTGGATGAAATCAATGCAAAGTAGTCTGTTGTCAAATAACCTACAGCTGGAAATGAAATGAATATTTTGGAAATATGAAGCATGTTCACAACACCTAAGCTTTGGGTGCTGACATAAGAGAGACAAGTCACAAACAAACAGTTAAAAAAATGTAGAAAAAGACCAACCAACCGAGAGACAGACAAAAAAGAAAGGCAAAAAATAAAAAAACTTACTGCCTTGCTTTTCCATAGTTAGTGGTGTCAGATGACTGCTCCCGGTACCTGGCAATGTCACCTAGAAACATCATCACCCGCTGGGCGCTGAGTAGAGCCAGCTTGACGTTGCGGTTGACATTTTCCAGAACTGGTCTGTGTCCATCAGTGAACAATTCCAGATCAAACTCATAACTTGACTGAAGCTTCTTCAGGAGATTCTCAAAAAAGCGTGTACCCTGCAACAGATTCAGTTGAAAAACATTTTTTTTTTAAACTACCATCATCTATCCATTCCAAACTGACATGATTTGGTTTCTCAAAAATAAATAAACAGATGGTTTGACCATGTTCTTATTACGCTTGTTTCCATGGCAAGGCGCACACGTTGTCCGAAGGTGACAGGTTTGATTCCCGGCATGGTAACTATAGTGTGCTTCTATCTTTCTACTTCTTTCTATGAGCGATCAATACATTTTCGATTACTTTATTAATATATAATTGTTTTCTCAAAGGCCAGTTAGTTAGCCGACAGATTTTTCTCATAGCACACTGAACCATTCAGTCCCTAAGTGCTCGGATCCCCTCCTTAGTAAATCCTGCTGGCTGTAGCGGCTCACGACACTAACTCTGTGTTGGTTTCTTATTCTTCTTCCGCCTCTTGTGCTCTTGTCTGACTACACCCATGAATGTTCCCACAACATTGATATGATGTTCTTTCTATCTCTTTTGTTTTCACTGTATGCCCTTAAAAAAGTAGCTGGCACATTGTCTTGTACAGCAAGGCTGCAATATCTGCATCTTTCTGTCCAATACATTCAATTTCAGTAAACAATTAGTGATTTTTTGGGAGCCGCCGTGGTGTAGTAGCTAGATACTCGCCTGGGGATTGGAAGGCTATGGGTTCAGGTTCTGACAATGCTGGACTTTCTTCAAAAATAACCTTGGTTTCTAGGTCGACCCAGCCCTAAAAGGGTATCAGGTAAAATCTTAGGAAGTAAAGTCTGCTGGTGTGATGTTGACAACATCATCCACCGATTCTTCTTCTTCTTCAGCATTCTGAGCCCTTGCCTCCATTCACCTATCTGGTTGGCCTTCTCTTTCCAGTTGGTAACACCAAGTGTTTGCTGGTCTGTCTCGACATTATCTCTCCATCGTCTTCTTGGTCTCCCTCGTGGTCTACAACCATTCATCTCCCTGGTGTATACAGTTTTTACTTCTCTGTCATCTGACTTTCTTTCAATACGCTCCAACTGTTTCAGTCTATTAGCTCTCATGATGCTGGTAATCAGTGGTGATTTAAACAAACAGATTATGAATTTCGTTGTTGCTTCTCACTCTCCATTCACTGCTGCTTGCATCTTTGATGGGTCCAAAGATTCATCGTAAGACTGTTTTCGAAAACTTTTAACAAGGCTTCATTTATTTTAGCTGGGCTCCAAGTTTCATGCACTAATTGGTCGATAAAATATGGGCCTAGCCCTATACGTCCAATGCATCTGAAGTTGTGGAAAAGGGTCCTTTACTTTACTAATTAGTCACTATTGACAACACGCTTGTCAACGGGCGGCGGGTCTATTCGTTTCCAACCAAAATGAGGTCCCTGAAACCCATATGAGGACTCTCTCTCATTTCTTCTGCCTTTCAGAAACAGGGATAATTAACACTGGAAAGATAAAAGAGGAGAGAATCAGAAATAGGGATAATTAACACTGGAAAGATAAGAGAGGAGAGAATCAGAAATAGGGATAATTAACACTGGAAAGATAAGAGAGGAGAGGGAGTCCTTAACAGTGCTTGGAGAAGAGAATAAGGAACAGGTATAAGTGAAATGGGATGGGCATGGAGGAGCAGCAGAAGATAGCAGAGAACTGAAGAGCTTTGTTTGAGTTCACTGAGCATCTTAATTGGGATTAAAGACGGAAGAATAGTAGAGGAACTAAAAGGGATGGCAAAGGATAAATCAATATGGTTTGAGAGTTACCACCTCACTTGGGAATAATAAAGAGGAGGAGAAGAGGTGAAGAAGGATCACAGAAGAATGAACGACAATATTCAAAGAGTAGAGGAACTACAAGAGACAACAAAGGATAAAATAATATCAATGAAAGTCTATGCCTCACCTGGAAACAAAGAGTAGTAGAAGAAGAAAAGATAGAAAAAAAGAAGAAGAAATGATAACATTCACAGAAAATATAAACTTTAAAAAAAGATTAAATATGCAAGCAGTACAAACTTCATCTAGTATCTCAATGAGCCTTTGTTTGCAGACACCATCTTGTAACTGGTCTCCAAATTTTTTTCGGTACGACTCCATCACCTGATAGTAGACAGATTTCCACAGCATCTGCTCCACATTGTGCTTACTGGCCACTTCTATGTCCAGCAGTATCACCTGCTCCAACCTGCTCTGGAGTTCTGCTCTGTTAAAGCAAATAAATACAAATAACATATACATGTATGTATGTATGTGGGGAGTCACCGTGGCGTTGGTGGATAGACGCCCACCTGCGTATCGGAAGCTCACGGGTTCGTGTCCCGATGGAGCCAGACTTTTTCTCTTCAGAAATGACTTTGACTCCTAGGTAGACCCAGTCTTGATTGGCTACCAGGTGCAGTCCTAGGAAGTAAAGGCAGCTGGCGTGATGCTGATCACATCACCCACCATGTGCCCATTGATCTATAAAAATATAGGTCTATCCCTATATTCCCAATACGTCCAAAGGCGTGGAAAAGGGACCTTTACTTTACTATGTATGTTTGTTTTTATTCCTTGTGTTGATTCTAGGGCCCCATAGTGGAGGGTTGGGGGTGGGGGGGGGGATTAGAATAGACCTACTGCACCCAACAAGTATGTCACAAAAGTCAACTTCTTCTTCATGTTTACTGGCTGTAAACTCAGGCGGAAAGTTATGGCTGTTTGTTCACTTCAGGAGATATACTTCTTCTTCTTCTTCACTTCCTCTTTTACCGCTGTGGGTGTCGAGAGAGATATAAGGTTCTGTTTCTAGCTCTTCTGGCTGCCTCGACGATAGGCACATCGTGCTGTTGTAGAGTTTCTCTGATGTTATCCTTCCATCTTGTTCTTGGTCTACCCCGTGCTCTACGTCCTTCTTCTCTTTCCATGTATGCTTTGTATGATATGGTGTCACAAGGCATTCTCTCTAAGTGGGCAAACCATTTCACTTGCTGTCTTCGTATGTAATCCAGAATTGGTTCTGTGCCGACTTGTTCTCTTATGATCTCATCTCTTATGGTCACTCCTACAGCCCTTCTCAGACATCTCATTTCCGTGGAGATATACAACTCCATAATATACTGCAACCTTTTCCCTTTTTCCCTCAAACATCCAAGAGATCTTCAACTCAATCAACCTTTTCCTTCAGTCATCCAAGAAATCTTCTTCTTCTTCGTTCACCGTCTGTAAGCTCCGGTGGAAAGTCCTGGTTGTTCCTCCATTTAGACTTTAGCTTTGTTCCAGTGTCTGAGTTTTTTGTGTACATCCATTTTACTGGCATATTTGTGTGCAGTTGCTAGTTCCTTGCCGCTCGGGCAGATGCACTCCGACTTCGAAGGAAGTCTCAAGTTAGTCAACCTACGACATGCTTGTTGGGGAGGCAGTGGGTCTATTCTTATTTCCCCCACAATGGGGCCCCGGAACTCACACGGGGATTCCAAGAAATGTTCAACCCCATCATATACTGTAACCTTCTCCCTCAATATTCCAAGAAATCTTCAACTCCATTATATCATGTAACTTTTTCTCTCAATAATCCAAAAGATAAATAATTCCATCATGCACTGTAATCTGTTATCTTGATCATCCAAAAGATATCTGATTCCATCATATACTATAACCCAGTGATTCCCAAACTGTGCCCAGCGGTGCCGCAACCTCTTCACAGGGGGCAGCCAAATATTGTCAAAGCTTCATAATTAATTTAACCAAGGCACGAATAGTCATACTTTGACTTAGTTTAGGGCGTCGCGGAAAAATTTTAATTGAAAAAAAAAATGTGGCGCGTCCAAGAAAGGCTTGGGAAACACTGCTATAATTTTTACATTAAATCACCCAATTATTTAGGAGTCACCCTGGTGTAGCATCTAGACACTTGTTTACGGACCCTAAGTGTCGCGAGTTCAAATCAAAAAAGAAGCCAGACTTTTTTTTACCCCAAAATGACCTTTGCTCCCAGGTCGACCAAACCTTAAATGAGTACCAGGTAAAGACCTGGAAGGAAAGTGTCAACTGATCTATACAACATAGGTCTAGCACTATATGTCCAATACGTCTGAAAGGTCATTTACTTTATCACCCACCATATGCTCAATGTACTTCTGGCATCAAATGTGTTATTTATTTTACCGCCAAAAAAAAAAAACACCCCATAAATATATAACTGCTAACACTGCCTGTAATGACCTCATTTGTGGTGTAGGGAGGAAGGGTCTCGGAGCCTGAGGACTGTGCAGACAGCATGGACTGTGCGTGTAAGGATTTTGCTGGGGCCTTCAAACAGAAAATCCAGGATCTTACTGAGGATTCGAACCTGGCTCTTCCATATAAAAGTTCATAACCATTTGGCCAGCCGCTCCCTTTTACTTTACTATTGTCTACTGTAGGTTCGAGGGTCCCATTGTGGGGAAAATAAAACAGACCCACTGCCTTTCCAACAAGCCTGTCGTAAGAGTCAACTAATTTGGGGCAGAGTGCATCTGCCTGAGAGGCAAGGAACAAACAGTCTGCACACACACTAAAGCAAGATCTGTAAAACGGCTGCACACACAAAAATCAGGTCTTGGAACAAAGCCAAGTCCAGAAATGGTTAAAACAACCAGGTTTTTCTACCAGGGGTTAAGCAAACAAACAAATATATATGAAATATCACAAAGACTTCCTAACAAGCATGTTATGGTAGTCGACTAACTGGGCTCTTCCTTCAGAGTCGGAGTGCATCTGCATGAGGGGCAAGGAACCAACAATCTGCATACACACAAGCCAGATCTGCAAATCGGATGTGCAAGCGGTAGTCAGATTCTTGAACAAGTCTAAAGTCTATAGGTGGACAAGAACCAGAAGCTTTCCGCTGGGGTTTACAGCCGGTGACCGTGAAGAAGAGGAAGAAGACTTTCGGTTAAACATCAACATTACCTGATCTGGTTCATCATTCTCAAGCTGTCTTCTGAGTGCGGGTGCCTCGACAAAATGTTCCCCAGCTGACTGTCAAAAGGATGAGAGTCCCTCAGTATCTGCTCTGCCATTGTCCTGCACTGTGCTTTTGATGCCACTGACATCATTCCATCACTGTCAATGTCAGAACTGTGGAAATAAATAGAGAAATAAGGATGTTTGGGCTGTTGCCGAAGTGTCACAAATCATATCTAAAAAAATCTTCACCAGGTTACTCTCCCCGGGTGGAGGGGGGAGACAGACCAGACCATGTGAACAAGCATGATGTAAAAGGCAACAAATTAGAGATGTTTCATTTAAAGTCAGAGTGCATCTGCCTGAGAGGAGAGGAACCAGCAATCTGCATACAAGTAAGCCAGATCTGTAAAACAGATGTGCACGCAAAACTTAAGTTCTGGAACAAGACTTCAGTGCAGAAATGGATAAACAAGTAGAACAGATGCACCTGGAAGGAAAAAACCTGAATCAGTTGTTTAGTTAGGAGGGCAGTGTTTCTATTCTTGATCTGCCCAAAACTAGGCCCAGCCCCAGAATCCCCTTAGGGAAATGCACCCTTAGGGAAATGCACCCGTAGGGGGAATGCACCCTTAGGGGTAATGCACCCTTAGGGAATGCACCCGTATGGTAATGCACCCTTAGGGAAATGCACCCGTATGGTAATGCACCCTTAGGGAAATGCACCCTTAGGGGAAATGCACAGAACTGAACCATAAACACCATGCACATTTTACCTGTATGCAGACTGTGGATTCCTACCCTCATAGGAAGATGTACCCTGATTTCAAAAAAAAAAAAAAAAAACCTAATTCAGTGTTTCCCAACATTTTTTTTTTGGGTGCCATCTCCCACCTAAGCTTTTCTAAAATTGTTATGTCCCCTAGGTAACTTCTGGATGAGTCCAATTTCAAATAGCCCCCCCCCCCCCCCCCATGGGCCCCACACTGAGAAACACTGCCCTAATTAGTTGTCTTTTACAACATAATGGGTTAATTGGGTTGGGAGGAGTGTTTCTATTATTTATTCCCCCAAAATGGGACAGAGGAACCAAAATGGGAAATTTACAGAAATAAATCATGGACAGCCACTGGTTCGTGCAAAATTATGTCAGAGTTGCAGAGGTGTGGTTTTATAAATCATTGTTGAGAAAACTATGAATAGTACAAAGCATCATGGAGATGCTTCAAATAAATTACCTCACAAAGAGAGCTGATGACCCAGATCACACACACAACCAATCAACATTAATTGTTGTGAGAAGGGAAAAATGTGTAGGCATATTAAAGTTTAGGAGAGGGAAGAGAGACAGAGGGAGACCAAGGGAAAAGATACAGTTTGCCATCATGTCATGGAACAAGGTCTATATCAGAAATTATTGACAATCATTATAAGACAGAAGGCTGTGTCCAAACATGATTACCAACACCACAGAGCAAGGACTACAAGAAAAAGGCTAATTGGAGTGTGTGTGTATGTATAGATTATACAAGATGAGTCAGAAGCCAAGTTAAAAACTTAATGTTGAACAAAGTAGTGGAGAAAAATACATCAAAATACACAACTCAGTCAGAACTGTCCAGTGATTTATACATTCAAGGACTGTATTGTTTTTTAATGCAATAAACTGAATTACTGCAAACATAACCCAAGTCAGTGTGAACTTATGATTCTGATGATGAGAGGTTATGTTTTATTACAGTCGACATCTTTGCACACTGGGCATCCCCATGCATGCTCAATCCTCTGATGCAACAGCCACTCCAATCTAACTCTACTGATTGTTCCCATGAGGAGATGGTTATGGTTTCTCCTGTCTTTACCTCAAAGACAGCATAGACGTGCTCCACCAAGCCAGCTCCTCGGTCACGCAGTTGTGTTAGCGTCAGAGATTCGTCGTTATTCCCCAACCTAGTCCGTACAGTGTTGATAATATCTGCTCTCTCCATGCTTCTTTCTATTTGCATTGGTGCATTACTTGCAAGCTAGTCAGCTCTCTCATTGCCATTTACTCCGGTGTGCCCAGGTATGTAGATCCAGATGGTGGAGGTTAACTGCGACTTTCGATTGCTTTCTACCCATTCAGAGCATGGACTCCCTGGAGCAATTTTCTAAAGCATGTTAAGAGTCTAAAACGATTACCGCACATGTGGTTGCTTGTTCTACTACCCATGCGAGTGCTCTAGTAGCAGCAGTCATCTCCTTGGTCATGCTTGATGTAGTCGTACGGTAAGCACCGCTATCCTCTTTTATTGTTTTTTCCATCCTTTGTGCTGTGTATACCCATGCCGATCTTGATCCACGTTTGACTGCAAAGACTATAGCTTTAAGAAACATGGGATGGCAAAGAAGGGGGTGTGTAGTCGAAGAAGGGGTTTAAATAAGAACCTGGAATAATAAAACCAAGAAATGTGAACAGGACTAAATTACATTACATTTGTTCAACAAGCAGAAGACAGAGATAGATGACAGGTTTGGGCTTGTGCTTCCATCGATACACCTCCATGAACACAGGTCAAGGGATATGTTATAGAAAATATTTCTACAACTACATCTGTCATCCACTACTGAACCAGCAGGCATGCAGATGCCATGCAGTCCTCCTTTAGTTAGCCACCTTTACCACGAGATATCCCCTTTATGTTAGGATTATGTAGTGTGGTTCTGGAATGAATTAATTCAGAATTGGTAACATGGCACTCAGGACATCTACGAACATTGTTCAGCAGCAACTGATGGTGCTTCCTTTTGGCAGACTACCTGCCAAAGAGATAGGATTTGTTTACTATGTACTCCAACTCTTTCAGTACCAAACAGTGTGACTGGCTTATTTCATGAATCCCAGATACTGAGTTATATTAAAAATAAAAACCAACAAACAAAATGAGACACATAAAGTGTACTAGCAGTCTTTTATCATGGAAAGAAAAGATGTCAGTGCATAAACTGCTGGTGAGTCTGAGTTGTCGAGAGAAACTTTTGGAATGCAACATTAGAAAAGACAGAAAGTTTCAAAGCAAAAAGCAGAAATAACATTCATTCATTCATTCAGTAGCATGTCCCTCGCGGAACCTCGCTGCCATAACAACCCTCCAGGAAAAACCTTCCTATCATGAGCAAGATGTCCTGCGTCTGATACACCCATCTGGAGATCATCTGCCACATCCTGCACCCATCTTCTCCTTGGCCTTCCTCTTCCTCTCTTCCCAGGCATATACCCCTCCATTATTGTTCTCTCTAGACTTCCATGACGTTTCAAGTGACCAAAATATTTCAATTTTCTTTGTTTTATTGTCTTTACTAGCCAACCCTCTTCAATATTCAGCTCTTGAAGTATGGATGCATTTGTTCTTTTCTTTACCCAAGATATTCTTAGAACCTGTCTGTAACATTTATTTCAAATGCATTTATGCGCTGTTCCGCTTGTTTAGTAAGTGTCCAGGTCTCACAGGCGTAAATGGGAAAGATGCATGCTCTTAAAAATCTCTGACCTTTGTAATTCTATCTGTACAATTCCATAATTTATTCAGTTGTTTTTAGTCTTTGAAGAGCAATTGATAGTCGCCGTTTAATTTCTTTCATTGTGTCACCATTGTTGGTAACCAGTGACCCAAGATATTCGAAATTTTCCACCACTTCCAATCTTTCCTCATTAACATATATTTCCTTCTCCATGGCAGTTTTGTTTATATGCATTATCTTTGTTTTTGCTATGTTAAGAAATAAGTTATGATTTTCACTATTTCTTTGGAGTGAGGTTAATAAGTTTTCTAAACCATTTTGTGATGATAGTAATACTGTATCATCAGCATAACGAATTTCTGGTATTTCATGACCACCGATGTTTAGGGCATCATATTGTTCCTTGTTTATATCATCTCTTACATTTCTCATTATATTTTCGGCGTACAGGTTGAACAAATACGGTGACAGCACACATCCCTGACTGACTCCTTGCTTGATGCCAAACCAGTCTGATGTCTCTCCATTCTATTCTGACTACTGCTTGTTGTCTTGATAGAGCATTTTAATGAGCTGCACTATATGTGATGGAAAGCCCATATTCCTCATGATTTCCCAAAGCTTCTGATGTTGTAGCACAGTCAAATGCTTTTGAATAATCCACAAAACATAAGAACAGATTTACATTAAATTCTCTACACTTCTCTATTATTAAACGCATGTTGAAAATATGATCTCTTGTTCCTCTTCCCTGTCTAAATCCAGCCTGAGCTACATTAATCTCTTCTTCCATTTTCTTATGCCGTCTTCTCATTATAATTTTTAGTAGAAATAACATAGCACTGGTTTTTTTTCTTTATTATTTTTAGCATTCACAGGCTCTAAACTCCAGCAGAATGTCCTGGTGGTTCATCCATTCTGGACTCTGCTCTCTCTCTCACAGACACAGACACTCACACATGATATGCATTACCTGCTATAGAACGATGATATGTCTGGTGGTGCAGCCATGCGTGGAAAGCGATAAAACACATGTGGAGGTATTGAGCCTCCAGGAAAACTAGCCATGTAAGGATTCGCACCCGGAGGAAAATGCGGCACTGGCAGCCGGAAACCATACACAGGGTGATAGAAAGCTGGGGGGTATAAATGGCCTCCTTCGGGAGAAGGCGGCATGCCTCCTGACCCCACAGCAGATGAGATTCTATCTGTTTCTTCAAACTGCACAGCTGGAGGTGGCGCATCCGATACAAAAATGGGCGTGGAAGGATTTTTGGGATCAAAGAGTTGTCTCTTCCCACAAGCCAGCCCACGTGTGTTAGAGGCTACTGTGGTGTTGACAGCAGGGCCATGGTGACTTTCATGGTGATGATAATGATGATGAAAATGATCTGCGTGTGCAGCTGGGTTGGGGTTACTATGAGGACGTGGAGGTTCCACCTGAGCAGGAAGATGTAGCAACCCTCCGGTCTGAGTTGTATGAGGTAATGCTAGGTCGTCATGATTATGTGAAGATGAGTGTTCAGCCACGCCACGGTAATCTGCTGGATCAGACTGCTTCCAACTACGACCGTGGCTAACATTTCCGCCTCGACCCCGATTACTGGAGCGAGTGTTAGCGGTGCCGCTGGCATCATGGGCCGGGTGAACAGCTCTCTGGTCAGCCTCTTTTTGTTGCCGCCAAACACCACTGCTGTCACTTCTGCCAAGATGATCTGCATCCTGCTTATGACTCTCATCATCTCTGCTTCCTTCATGTCTGTAACTTTCAGGCTCTCCACCTCCACTGCTTCCACTGTTCCTTCTACCTCTTCCACTAGCCCCTCCACTCTCCTTCCTAAACCGAGGCGGCACATTTTTCTCCCATCTCTGCAGGCTATACTGCTTTGAACCAGCACCTTTTCTCAGAACTTTTTCATCACTATAATCTATCTCTGCATCCCAGTGCTCTTCCTCATCATCAACATCATAATCTTTAACAACATGTGGATCCCATTTCTCATCGCTCCGATGCCTCTGACGAAATCCACTGACTCGGCTAATCTCCACATGTCTGTTGTTATGGCCAACAGTTACTTGAAGTCCAGACCTGCCCCCTCTTGAGCTGTCCCCAGTGTTGTTTCCAAAATGTCTCCCTTCACCATACTGTTGTGGTTTTTGTTGAAGATTCTGCTGCTGCTGGTGGTGGTGGTCATAAGATGCTTGAGACCCATGTGAATTTCTGTGCCTCCTCCTCCTGCGATGGCTGCCCTCACTGTAGGCATCATCTCCGGGTGCACCGCTGTGCACTGAAGAGTCTCGACTGCCATGATGAGATGAGTTTTTCCGGTGCCTGTTGCGTCGCCTGGTTCTTCCCTCTTTACTCTGGCCCTGATGGGCTTTGTTGGTAACAACAAAACTATTTTCTTTCATAGACACTGCTACAGGTGCTTTTTTGTTGCCACTGGAAACTGCATCGGGGCTACAAGTAGGGTAGACATCCAAAGAACTGGTCAGCTTCTGGGCACCGTCATGCACCAAGCGTGCAAGCTCCTCAAGGTGCGCCTTCTCTACCTCTTCACCCCAGTTGAGAATATGCTCCGGTTCATCGTCCTCGGTAAAGTCACTGCTGCCACTATAAAATGATCCGTTACTGGGATTACTTGCGACGCTGGCCTCACTGCTGATGCTGCCAGTTCGCTGTCTGCGCATGCCCCAGTAGAACTTGTCACCTTCTCTGCCATTTCCTTTTATGTCTTTACCACCTTTGCTTTGGGAAAATACTTCTCTTCCAGCTGAACCAGCAGCCTTTGAACCCGGTCCTTTGGCACGGGGAAAAGTATCACTAGAAAAAGTTTCCTTTCTCATCTTAGAATTGTTATGCTCTTGTTCAGGTGGTCTTGAATCACTTGAGTTAGATCTACGATTTTGACTGTATGATTTTACTGGCCTCTCCGGCTTCCGTTGCATTTGTTTCCTTTCTTCACTAGGTGGCACATCACTGCTTCTGTAGTCTGATTTGCCTCTTGTTTTATCAGTTTGTTCAAATGACTTTTTAGTGCCCATTCCCTTTTCATTTTCTTGTTGCCACTGCCTGTTTCTCTGCTCATATTCATTCCTTTTTGTTTGTTTTTTGTTTACATCCAATTCTGTTGCTTGATAAT
This sequence comes from Candidula unifasciata, assembly GCA_905116865.2. NCBI lineage: Eukaryota > Metazoa > Mollusca > Gastropoda > Stylommatophora > Geomitridae > Candidula > Candidula unifasciata. The sequence goes on along the minus strand of CAJHNH020008412.1, from coordinate 258,828 downwards.
TGTGCTCTTGTTTTTTCTTGTGCGCTAATGTCGTCACATCCTTGTGCACTGATGTCGTCACATCCTTGTGCAAACCACAAGGTATATTTTCAGTCCCGGCTGCCAGGGGTTCATTGATCACAGTCACCTGCATAGATCCACCTTTGTGTTTCACCTGCACCTTTCTAGGACTCTCGGCTGACTCTACAATGATCTCATCAAACTGCTCTTGATCTCTGTTTCCATCTGTTTTAGATGAAGCTGAATTTTCAAACGTTCCATCCCTCTCCTCACTTCTACTATCCCTGTCTCCTTGCCTGCCCTTTGGAACATAAATCTGGATATCTGGTCTCTTTCCTCTACGTTTTCCATGTCCCTTCTCTGACCTTCTGTCATCATCTCTGCCAGACATGTTGACATCAAGAATCGGCCGACTAAAAGACTGAACCTGCTGCGAGGATAAAATGTCCAACTCTCTGGGAGGTGAGTCAATATATAGGTCATCCAAACGCTGATGAATATCTTTATCACTGACATCTCTGCTGCCTTCTCGACTCTCTTTACCCTTATCTTCATCTGTAGAATTCACATTCAATTCATCTAGATCCCAGTCCTCTTCTTCTCCGGCAGCCGGCTTTCCTTCGGCAGCGTCAAAACTTTCTCCACTGCCAGATGGCAATCTCTGCCCTTTGGTCTGTCGAAGTTGTCCAGGTCTGTAAATCTGCTGGGCGGGACGGCGGTTCTTGTTATGTTTCAATGACCTGTGTTCGCTTGTCCTCTGCTGGTCTGCAACATAAGAATGCAACAAATTAGATGTTAGCCTTGTCTAACCTTACAAAAGAGACGGACTGTCATGGACTAGCCGAATGTACTCACCTTTACAGTCATCTTTTCTCCAATCCTTCTTCTGCCTTTCAGTGTAAGATTTTTCAAGTGGTATCTGACGCGAGCCATGGTGTAATATTAGTACCCTGATGTGCAATATCCTACTACCCCCCACCCCGACACAAGGAAAAGATAAATGGGAATTTCAGGAAAGCTTAGAAAAACAGACATTACATATACTCTATTCATTGTGTAGGTGGCCTAGTCTACTAACCATGGTGGTCTTTTACCATAAAGATATGTCCTATTTCTCTTAGGGTAGGTTTTTGTTTTTTTAACCTTTTCATGGTTGGTTGGTTTTTGTTGCTATTGTTTTTACAGGATGAAGTAACCAACTTCTGGCCCAACCCTACCCTTAGTTGCCTCTTACAACATGCCTGGTAGAGTGCAGTGTTCAAATTCTTTGCTTCCTGCAAGGGCCCAGATGACACACGAGTGAGATAGGAGAGACATTGAGAAAATCTGAGAACTATATAACTAGAATGTCTTTGCACTGGAACCCACAGGGTTAAAAAATAAAGGAAGACCAAAAAATACATGGATAAGGGACCTGGAGTGTGAAGTTAAAAAGATGTGGAGGACATAAGGAGAGCTGCATATGACAGCAAAAGATAGAAAGACTTGGTGTGAGCTGGCTAAAGGCCTATGCTCCATTGGGGGTTAGAAAGACAAGAAGAAAAAGTTTTTTTTATCCAGGCTGGGCTCGTAAACATTTCAGGGAGAACTGGATCCTATCCCATCCGGTGTAATGGGGGATATTTTCACCCTGATTGGGAAGGTTTGGGGAAAAGCCCCAGGTTAACCATAACACCGAGTGAAGCCAGATACTCGGATTAACAGAGGTTTTCGAGGTAGGGGACGACCAGGTGTTATCACGTGGAACCCAAGGAGAACGACCACAGGTCGCCACGTGGAACCCAAGAACGACCACTGGTCGCCACGTGGAACGAACACTGGGTATAAGTTCAGACCCCAGTCTGATCAGATAGTAGGTGTTGACCGTCAGAACGAGAGAACATGAGAGTGATCGAGTGTGAATGAGGATGCAAAACTGATTGCTGCGAGATGAAGACCAGACGACAACATCCATCGAAGTAAAGTCCAGCCAAGTCAGTGGTGTGAAACTCTATGCCATGACCAGATCCATTTATGCGGAGATGTGGAACTAAAGACGCAGAATTCTGGTTGGTGAATGTGTGAGGAGTCAGCGTGTTGGCGTCTAAACAATGTGTTGCGTGAAAACTGTTGATTAGGACATGGACGGGACAATCTATGTTAGTGTTTAGATGTCAATAAACAGTCTTGTATCTTGGAGACGGTGTCGACTTGTCACAGCTATGTCATCTTAGAGCGTGCGTAATATCATCCAGTAGACACATCATCTCCTAGCCAAATGTCAGAACACGAATAGTACGAGTGAACCCGACATACTGCATCCGGAAAACAAGAGTGGATCCCATTCCATCCGGTGAACGAGAGCCCAACTGGCCTGAGACTTAATTTTCAGGTGCTCGCGTATCATTGTATCATTTCAAAAACAGACTGTCAGGCATGCTGATTTACGCGGTCGGGTTCTGGGACCCCCATTCTGGGAGAAAAAAGAACAGAACCACTGCCTCCCTAACAAGCATGTCGTAAGAGTTGACTAATTAGGAATTTCCTTTAGAGCTGGAGCTCATCTACCTAAGAGGCAAGTAACCAACATTTTGCGTACAGATAAGCCAGATCTGTCAAACTGATGTCCACACAAAAATCAAGTTTGGGAACAAGATTAAAGTCTAGAAGTGGATGAACAACCAGAAATTTCCGCCTGAGTTTACAGATAGTGATCGCGAAGAAGGAAATGAAGCATTCTGACTGCACAGTTTTAAAAAAAAAGGATCCTTTCATACCATGCTGCATTGGACATGCAATGCTTTTTATAGACCAATCAGCACTCAAGTGGTGAACTAGTAAACATTATTCCACTAGTCACCCCAACTTCCTGATCTCTATTTTAGACTGAGTTGATCTGGGAGTTTTATGTCCACTTAAAAAATCACAACTATAAGGAATCAAATCTAAAACTATTGAGCCACTCTGCTACTGTAGATCACCGACCAATTGCATGATGAACAACTTCACCAGTATCTCTAGTACAGACAAACAGAACATACTTACCTTCACCAGTATCTCTAGTACAGACAAACAGAACATACATCAACTTCACCAGTATCTCTAGTACAGACAAACAGAACATACATTAACTTCACCAGTATCTCTAGTACAGACAAACAGAACATACATTAACTTCACTAGTATCTCTAGTACAGACAAACAGAACATACATCAACTTCACCAGTATCTCTAGTACAGACAAACAGAACATACATTAACTTCACCAGTATCTCTAGTACAGACAAACAGAACATACATTAACTTCACCATTATCTCTAGTACAGACAAACAGAACATACATTAACTTCACCAGTATCTCTAGTACAGACAAACAGCATATATATACATTAACTTCACCAGTATCTCTAGTACAGACAAACACTGTATCTCACCAAATATAAAATACATATATAATACCCAATATTTCAGTTATGTGCCTGTCTTACCAAACATACAACAATAAACATCAATATGTACATAAATTTAATAAATAATTTATAACATAGTAACCACTTTTCACTATGTCTGTTTTGCCAAACATACAATACATAAAATAGTGTTTGTACATGCATTATAATATATATATATACTACAGACAACTGTTCGGCACTCACGGAAGTAGAATAATTCTAACAATTAACAAGTTATATAATTTTATATATTATTAATATAATTTTATACATTTATTTATATTATTAAATATTATAAATTCCCACCTTTTTAAAACGATCGCAGAAACAGTCAAATACAACCTCTACTTGTACTTGCCTCCTCAAACCATAGTCAACACTGTACTATTAAAAACATTAAATTATTTAATAAATTAAATATAAACAAATGAAGTAATAGTAATAGTAATAGAGATAAAAATTAATTAAACAGCCTGTCAGTGTCAAGTGTGTTACTTCGATAACGGCTTACACTTGACATACAGGCATGAAAGAGGCATCGTTGGAAAGGGTTTTTCAATACGAATGCAGCTGTATCGGTTTTATAAGGAAAAAACGATTTTGAAAATTTGACTAAAGTTGCTGTTCGTTTATGTAAACTCAACACTGTCACTACTGAAACTGAAAATATAAAACTTAAAAGAATTACAATTCAAGAGCGTAGGTAGTGCAATTAGGAACGGGCCAAAATCCGCTTGAAACCTGTAAATTATATATCTAATAAAAGCAAAATTAAAAGTCGCCGTCACCTGGGTGAGTAGAAAGTACAATGTTCTCCAAGTGCGCATACGATATTCTCACAATCTCTTCTCCAGCTGCCATCTTTCCATTATTGTTGGAGCTCTCTCACAACTGGAAACAGATTTGTTTTACGTTGGGTTTGATCCTAGGTCTTCTTTCTTCAGCATTCAACCATTGCGTCTCCGCAATGAGAGTGGCTGCAATGGATCTCGTTTGTTTGCTTCATTTCTCTTTAACAGCTCTTTCCATTTCTAGTTTTTTTTTTTTTTTTTGGAACCTCTGTGTTTAATTGTTTTATATGCTTCTTCTTCACTTATTCCCTTCCACCTTGTACCTCAGCGAAGTGTCGGCTACTCGTTGATGAGCTCTGTCAAGAGCACTATTGAGATTGATCTTACGATTGATTAAGATTCATGAGACACGATGTATTTTGTTTTTGTGTGTATCCACATCTCTAGAAACAATAGGATTTTCTAGTTGCTTGTTCGTCTTCAACATTCTGAGTCCTGAACGCTCAACTCCTTACCAACACAGGACTGCAGGGTACACCAGACTGGTGTGGTTTTTACGACTGTCCTAATTAAAAGTCAATTTATATCCTAGGAAGTTTTGAAATCCCATAACTGGTCCAGCTTATAAAGAACGAAAAGTAGACTATCGAGCTTCACACAACTCATGTTCCAGTTTATGTAGTGCTCGTAGAAAATTTCAGAGATCCAGGGAATACATTTTCTAAGAAAACGGAAGAATGAATATGTTGAATTAAGAATCGACATCACAGCACTCAGGACACTCCCTTTAAACGCTCCGTCCCCATCTTCAGGAACACGCGATGAGTTCCAATTCCGAGGGCACCGGTAACTGATTGTATATCCGTCTCGCCCTTAGAATGAATAACGATATAAACGTTCAACTTAGAAACGATGATATCAAGAGGAGGGAAAGCACAGCACCAATACTGAACTTCGTCAGTAGACAAATGGTGTGGGCATGTAACAAGCTTGGCAACAGACAGAGCACCTCTGGAAGCAATGTTATACAAACAGTGGTATCCGACATAGAGGTCGACCACACAGACATGGACTGAGGAAATATCGGAGACACTGTAAATTAATACACACAAAGCAAACAAAAGGCCTGTTCTAGCGAGTTATTCCTGACCTGACGTTGCGAGGCATTCCAGGAGATAAGAAAAACGACAGGCAGTGAGCAGGAAATACAGGATTGCCATGTTGATCTGTCACTCAGTATAAGACTTAGAGACCCAAGGGTAGTCACATTTTCAGTTAGCAACAGGTTTGGGAAGGGGGGGGGGGTGGGGCTTGAGGCTCGATCGATCAGTTTCTCCACTCCGCGACGCTACCTAAAGATTTAGCATACTATTCTGAGAGTTAAAAATCTCAGTCTAGACGGTAGGCCAAAAATGCAGGTCCAAAATAGCTCGTTCAACATAAAAAGAAGTTTAAAATATGGCCTCCGTAACGTTATATCAGCATAAGGTGCTGACATCGGAGGCAACCAGCCAGGAGGCGCACCGTAAAAATCAGGATGCCACGCACAAACGCTATAGGAAACAAGAGACAATCGACTTCGCAGCTATATGTACAACAAACTTAAAATCGGCGAATCAGCCATGTGCACATCTGGACTGGCACCTGAGACAACAGATCATGTCCTCCAAGACTGTCCCAAATGCAACATATCAGGGAAAAACTTTTGGCCAAGAGAAACATCGGTGCAAGTCAAACTTTACGAGTCGCTGAGTGAATTACAACAGACAGTGAAGTTCATACTAGAGAACACATTGCAGATATAGATAATCTTTTTCAAGCGAACGATTTGATTTAATTATATCTGGTTTGATTCAAAAACCGACATCACAGCACTCGGGGCATTCCCGTAAGCGTTCGGTCCCTATTTTCAGCAGCCAGCGAAGAGTTCCGTTACTAATGTTGCCAGTAGCATTCTGATTAAACGTCCGTCCTGCCTTTCCTCTGAGCCTCGAGCTTCTGCCAGAACCTCTCGTCACCCCCAACTGCATCAATCTCACCACACTGTGGTGATCCATCTGCTCCTCCGAATTGTACACGCTCTCCCACAAGGCACTAATCACATCTGCCTTATAAATGTATCAGTATTCCACCAAGTTGTGCAGAGCCAGCCAGTCTGTCCGCCTGTTTATTTCACACCGGCGCACCTCGGTAGAAAAATCCAGACACTACTCCTCACCCGTGTCCCCCGTTGCCAAGCATACCACTCTGCACGAAGCATGCCTGTCCTTATCTTCATCAGCATGCTTTCTAAGTCAGTTACAATCACGATGTGTGTGTCGTGTTCTCTAACCAGCGGAAAGCTACAGTGACCGCCTCCACCTCTATTCTTAAGCTGGATGTTGTGGTATCATATGCTAGGCTCTCCCGCACCAAACGTCGGTCATTAACTTTTGCTAAGAAGCCCCAAGCACTTCTTTTGCCGCTTGACACTGAACCGTCTGTGTAAATAATTAAATCCTCTGAGCGAGCATTATCTTGAATTAACTGCTAATTTCCACCTCTGTGGTACCTGCTGGCTAGTCTCTGCATTCCCGGCACAGTGTGATTATGATACTACACAAGTCTGACTGTTCAGGTGGCCCTTTGACCCACTCCTCTCCTCGCCTAATGTTCTAAGAAGATGAAGAAGATACAAGCCAGGTGTAACATGCAATTCTGTGCGGGTAAAGACGGCCCTTTGGATTCATTGCTACATATATCACCCGACTTCATTCATCTCTGTGACTGGTTGCCTCTTTCCAATTGGTGACTCCAAGTGTTTGCTGGTCTGCCTGTATATTATCTCTTCGTCGTCTTTTTGGTTCTCCTAGTAGTCTTATCAGCATCATAAGCATCTTATTCTTCTTTTCTCTACTCCTGGAATGCTTCATCACGTTATGGCAGGAAGAGACCTCTGGAATGGACCCTTCTGTACTTTTCAGTGTCTCTGATATTTCTGCGGTCTATGTTCTGCGTGGTCTGTTACACTTGTATATGTATAACATTGCTCTATGTGGTGCCTTGTCTGATGTCAGTCTTGTTGCATGACCAAATCATTTAGTTTGTTGCCTACCTATAAAGTTGTGTATTGGTTCTGTGCCGACTCTCCGGATCATCAGCATCACATAATCCTTCGTGTCGTTAGGTCACCAGTTGCTATTGACTGTCTGATCAGCTCCCGCTACCTTTGACAGTCGGAGCCGATGACCCTCATACTCCACTTCACCTCTTGTGTAGGGTGTCCTAACATAGCTGTGTTACACGGTTGAACGGCCCAGAGGTGCTCCGAACTCTTCATAAATAGCCGCACAAACTTGAAACGACAAATCACGCCCATTATGTATTCTTCTTATTCTTCTTCGCGAAAAGTTCTGTTTGTTCATCCACCTCTGGACTTTGGACTTGTTCCAAAACCTGGGCATTGCGTGCACACCTGTTTTAAAGATCTGACTTAATTGTATGCAGACTGTTAGTTCCTTGCTTCTGAGATAAATGCAATCCGACTTCGAAGAAAATACCAAATTAGTCGACTCTTACGACATGGACTGGGGAGGTAGTGGGTCTTTTCTTGTTTTCTCCGCAACTGGACTCCAGAATCTACACGGGGAACTTTTCCATATTGATTAATTAAACATAGTGACGCAAGCGTTCTCCTGGTTCTAAACACAAAACGACACCCCCGTATATACACTAAGTGATTCAATGAGTATGATTTGGAGGGTTCAAGCAGGTTCGGTGCGAAGACAATAGCTTGAATCATTACAGAAGTCCAGTGTCCTTGGAGTCGCCTTTATTTTTGTTCCGGGACTCGAAGGCGTCGATGGAAACGAAAGAGCTGATAGGTTGGCTGGATCCGCTATCACACCGACGGTCAGCCTATGGATCATGCTGATATTATTACTGCCCTTAGAGAAATGGAAAGGATAGAAGACTTTGGGGGCAGTGAATCCACATCACTCGCCAGAATGGCAGACTTGTCAATTAAGATCGCCATAGCAAAAAACGAGACGCACACTAGACACACCAGAAGACTTTTTAATCAACATAGAACTGGTACTATTAGCCATCGGACGTTGGAGGTCATACTGAGGGGAGGGTCTGAGCACCTACGGAAATGTTCGGAGAGCAATGATAATAACCCAGCTAACTAGCTAATTCAACATTGTTTGCGCACCGTGAAATTTAATGTCTTGCTGCTTCAGGTTGCACTCCGAATCCACCAAATTGGACAAGGATACTGAACACTGCTTGTTGTCGCGATCATCTTGGCATTATTCAGTTCGCATGGCTCCTCATGACTCCTCATGACTCCTGTCCCGTGTCAGGCTAGTCACAGTAGCCACCTTGTCTGTCAAATAATTGTCAGCCTGCTCGTTGTCTCGAACACCCGCATAGCCCATGGGTACCGTTTATCCCCTCCTATGAAAATTTTGACACTCAGAGATTAGGATCAACCAGCAAGGAAGTTATTTCAATGGCACCAGCCCTTTGTGGTATGCAGTACTATGCGGGTAAGGATCATATTGTGCACCATCATTGACTGCACTGCAGTTTGCCCCTTCCAGGCTTGCAGTTACTGCTGCAGATATCACCCGCCTCTATTCATTTCTCTTGACTGGCTTTTCCTTTCATTTGGTGACGCGAAGTGTTAGTAGGTCTGTCTGGATAATATCTCTTCATCGTCTTTTGGGTGTGCGTGGTGGTCTGCGACCATTCAGGTCTCTTGCGTATAGTTTTTACATCTCTGTCATCTAAGATTTTCTCAGTATGCACCAGCCATTTCAGTCTATTAGCCATTACAATGACAGTGTTCAATGGTGATTTAAACAGACTATTAATTTTGTTGTTCTTTCTCAATCTCCATTGCCCGCTTTTTGTATCTTTGATTGGTCTAAAGATTTGTCGTAAGACTGTTTTAGAAAATTGATAATAAGACTTCGTATCTTTTAGTTGTGCTCCAAGTTTCAGAACCATATAAAACATATGTGTTTTAAATAAATATTTTGATCCTGGTGTCACGAGACAGACACTTTGACTTTAGCAGATGTTGAAGGACATTGTATACTTTATTTCTAGATTGTATTCTAGATTGTATTTCTTCTCTCAGCATGTTGGAGCAGTTGAAGTTTGCACCCACGTACTTATTTGTTTCCGTTCGTTTGATTTTCATATTATCGACTTGTACATGACCTGAGTCTATATCCTTTCCTGTCTTGTTATAATCATGTATTCTTCTTATCTTGCTTGATAACTAATCTCATCTTGTGAGCTACTTCTTTTAATAGAGTCAGTGTTATTCGGGGTGCATTTAATTAGAGAACCCATTCTTGTCTGATGGCACCTGGGTGTGTAACCTGAGAGTCTGGCCTACTCACTACACTCAGAGGAAAGACAAGACGGACATTTAACAAGATTACGATCGGTACCATTAGTATTGGAACTCTGCGCTGGATGTCAAAGATAAGGACGGAGCACGCCTGGAAATGCCCCGAGTGCTGTGTTGTCAATTCCTGACTCAACTCAACTCCTGTCTGATGACGCCGAACTCGATTTTTTAAAGCACATTCATCTAGTCGCGGAGTATGCACACATGTGTGAATTCTTGAGTTCCCAAGATGGGTTTCCCCTTCTTTGAGGACACAATGAACGCGCATGTATTTTGCTTGCCCTTGCTGTCTTAGCCATTTGTCTGAACCACAGCGTTGTCTACATCTTAGTTCTCACTTTTCGACTAAAATGTCCAATATGCCGGAGTTTCCTGGAATAATCAACCTTCGTGATAAAAATAATTAGTGGTGACGTGAACAGATTATGAATTCGGTTATTCTCCAGTCGCCATTCTCCGCTGGTTTCGTCGTTAGATGGGTCTATACATAGATCGTAAGACTGTTCTCAAAAGTTTGTCATAAAGCTACGCCTTTTAAGGTGTGCTTCAAGCTTTAGAGTCAAATAAGACATTTAGTCTTATATTAGAGTTTCGCCCATTATCAATCGATCGGTTTGCCCTAACCCCTCCCGCGGGGTGGGGGGGGGGGGGGGCTCAGACCATACCACCTTAAGAATATCTCAATGTCGACGACGTCTGTGGGTTAGGCGTTGCGAACGGGCTAGGTGATGCCGGGGTGTCGGGCTCGATTCCAGCTGCGGGCCTTGCGTCTTGCGTTAGTTTCGACAGTGGTAACGAGAATCCGACTGTCCGGAAGGCAATGGCAAACTACTCGATATAAATTTGACAGAAAAAAGCCCAACACTTAAAAGAAATGCTAAGGGTTTGGTTCTGCAATGTCCTGTAAAGGATATGATACAATTTGTAAACGTGGACGGTAGACCAACAAGGCAAATCCCAGACACCCAGTTCAACCTCAAGAGAAGTTATAATTAGACCACCCCTAACGGCTACACCAGACAAAACCTCCGGCAGCTTTGGAAACAGCTGGAGACAGTCGTGCACCAGCCAGGGATAGCCAGCTATCCTGTGTGGGTAAGGGCGTCGTCAGTGTTGTCACTTTTCTTTGACAAAAAACATCCAAAACGGAGTTTAAAAAAATCTAAAAACATTACATTTGCGTAAAAAACATCTAGAAAAAACATCCAAATGGAAAGAGTCACTAATTACATTCTTCTTCTTCTTCTGCCTTTCTATCCCCCAATGGAGCATAGGCCCTCAACCAACTCACGCCAAGTCGTTCTATCCTTCGCCATTGCATGGAGCTCTCCCCATATCCTCCCCATCTTTCTAACCTCATTCTCCAGCTCTATTCTCCATGTGTTTTTTGGCCTTCCTTTATTCCTATGCCCCTGTTGGTTCCAATGCAAAGACATTCTAGTTATGCTGTTCTCCTGTTTTCTCAGTGTGTGCCCTATCCAACGCCAGCGTCTTTTCCTCACCTCCTGATCCACTGGAGCCTGTTTAGTTCTCTCCCAAAGTTCTACATTAGTTATTCTATCATACCATTTTATTCCCTCTATTCTGCGCAGGCACCAGTTAATGAATGTCTGTAATTTATTAGTAATTGCCTTGGTTGTTCTCCATGTTTCCGCCCCATACAATAGTACTGATTTGACATTAGAATTAAAAATTTTTAGTTTAGTATTTCTTTTAATTTCTTTTGACCTCCACAAATTCCCTAGTGCTATGAAAGCCCCTCTTGCCTTTTGTATTCTTATTTTAATATCTCTACCAGTTCCTCCATCTTTATCTACATTACTGCCTAAATAGGTGTACGACTCCACGTCTTGGAGTGGGGTGCCATTAAGAGAAACCACATCACTATTTGCCTGATTTATTCTCATTATCTTTGTCTTTCCTTTATGGATTTTCAGACCAAGCTGCTGTGATCTCGCATTAAGTATATTTAATTTATCTTGCATCTGATTCCGTGAATGGGACAGAAAAGCAATATCATCAGCGAAGTCCAGATCATCAAGCTGTTTTGTAGGGGTCCACTGAATTCCATTCTTGGTGTTAGCAGTTACTGTTTTCATAGTCCAGTCTATAGCCAGTAAAAATAAGAGAGGCGACAAAAGACATCCCTGTCGCACACCTTTTATTTTATTTTAAATGCATCTGTTAGCTTTCCCTCATGAGAACTCGACATTTCATGTCTTTATATATTGCCTTTACTAAGTTGATAATTTTCTGTGGGATTCCATAGTGCCCCATCAATTTCCAGAGAGATTCCCTATCTATGCTGTCAAATGCTTTTTCATAGTCTATAAATCCAATGTAAAGTGGTGAGTTCAGTTCAATGCTTTGCTCTATTATAATACGTAATGTGGCTATCTGATCAGTACAGGATCTGTTTGACCGAAAACCTGCCTGCTCATCTCTTAGCATTTTATCAATAGCATCTTTTAATCTTTCCCAAAAATTCTACTTAATATTTTTCCAGGAACTGACAGCAACATAATTCCTCTATAGTTTTCACACTCCTGTAGATCACCTTTTTTTGGGGCAGTTTCACAAGATATCCTTCTCTCCAGTCTGCTGGTATTTCTTCGGTCTCCCAGACTTTACTGAATAATCTATGTAGCAGTTCTGTTGATGTGTTTATGTTGGTCCTGATGGCTTCAGCTGGGATACCATCTGGGCCTGACGCCTTTCCTTCCTTAAGAAGATTTATAGCTTTTCTAATTTCCTCTTTGGATGGTATCTTACAGTTGATATCCAGTTCCATTTCTAAAGGCTGGATATCTGGGGGAACCTCTGGGCCTGGTCTATTTAGAAGCATTTCAAAATATTCAACCCATCTGTCCATTTGATCTTTAGTGTTAGTAAGTACCTTTCCTTGACTATTTTTGATTGATCCAGTTGGCTGACTATATTTACCTACTAATTTCCTTGTGTTACTGCAAAGTTCTCTGAGGTTTACTTTTGCTGCTGCTGTCTCCGCTTCTTGTGCTAGATAATTTAGATATTTCACTTTATCTGCCCTTATATGCCTCCTGACTTCCTTGTTGGCTTCTGTGTAATTCTTCTGAGCTCTAGCTTTAGCAGCTCTAGTTTTGCTATTGTTTAATTCTGCCATTTTACTTTTCCTATCTTCAATCAGTTTAATGGTTTCTGGTGTTATCCATGCTTTATGTTTCCTTTCTTTCTTGCCAAGAACTTCTACGCAAGATTCATTCCAGATTCCTTTGATCTGATCCTAGCAGACTTCTGTGTTGACATCTTCAGCTAACTGCTGCAACACCTGGTACTTTTAACAAATTACATAGCAGTTGATAAGACTTACCCCATAGAATCATGTCCTCCTCTTTACTGAAGTTTGCCTCACCAGATCCACAGGATAAACTTAGCTTGAAGATGAAGTTGAAGCTTCAGATCCAAAATGACTATGGTATGCTTTAGCTGTTCCAATTTCTTTTAATACCCAATCAGGGAGCTGATAAGTGGGACAGCCTTTTCCTACTCTTATTAGGCCGAATGTTATTGTCATGATAGCATTTAAGAGGTCAAATTTCACCCTGTTTCTACCATCTAAACGTCAAAAACGCCATCTAAATGCAAGGGAAAACATTTAAATCTGGATGTAAAACATCCAAAGTGGCAACACTGGGTAAGAGCGTCGTCTATTATGTCTGCGGCTAAATTTGAATCTGGCTTTCATTGGCTAAACTCGCCTCGTGCGACCATTACCAGATTACCAGATTCTATAGGGAAATTTGAACATTTGGCGGCTGCGTGGTCTCGAGGCATGGCGTCCGCCTCGAGTGCTGGAGGTCCTGGGTTCAGGCCCGGGCGAAGGCTGGGATTTTTCCTGTGGATTTCTGGTAATTTTCCCTGGTCTCTGGGTATTAAGATCTGACGCCCGTGTATATTGTTGCGCACGGGAAAAAAATCCCCGCGCAGCTGGAAATCGAAAAGAATAGCCTAACGGCGCTGCGCGGGCAAAATTTTGAGTTAAAAATCTACCCAAAGTATTTCAGGATCCTCGCCGGTGCTACGGAGTTCGTGCACTTCGCTAAGAATCTTTGGACTCGTGCTTGAGTTAGAAGTAGAACGGAGCATTTATAAGCTACTTTTCTTGTGCTATGATGTTGATCCATTGCAAAGATTAGACAGACAGACAGACAGACAGACAGACAGACAGACAGACAGACAGACAGACAGACAGACAGACAGACAGACAGACAGACAGACAGACAGACAGACAGACAGACAGACAGACATATCCCACACATATTTCCCAAACGCATCATACAGAAAACGAGTCTGGAAAAACTAACCGGGTCAACAAATACCTGCAGAAGTCAGATGTGTCGGCCAAACACGCAAAAATAGCACACATGCTGTAAACGGACACAACGCATTTACATCTTCGGATAAACGCAGAAGAAAAAAGTAAAAAACAATGTGTAATATCACAAAAACGTAGTCCAGAAAGTGTGTAATATCTTCCACCCCACCCCTACCCCGAACAAACCTAGTTAAGAAAGTATGTAATGTCCATCTCACAACTTTTTTTTTCTAGAAAAGTGTGTACTGTCTTACTCCTCTAGTCTGTTCCCACCCCATCCCCTCCAATGAACACTCCAGAAAGTGTTAACATCTTACATCTCCTACACACATTGTCAGAATTTATATAATGTCTTACATCCCACAACCGTGTTCGGAAAGGGTGTAATGTCTTGTCCAAAAAGTGTGCAATATCTTACATTTCCCACCAAGCGTGTCCAGACAGTATTAATGTCTTACATTTCTCACCAACCCTTTGCAGAAAATTTATAATGTCTTATATTTCTCACTAGCCGTGTCCTGAAATCATGTAATGTCTTACATTTCCTCTCAACCGTGTCCAGAAGGCATTAATGTCTTACATTTCCACTCAGCCGTGTCCAGAAAGTTTTAATGTCTTACATTTTCACTCAACCGTGTCCAGACAGTTTTAATGTCTTACATTTATCACTAGCCGTGTCAAGAAAGTATTAATGTTTTACATTTCCGCTCAACCTTGTCCAGACAGTTTTAATGTCTTACATTTATCACTAGCCGCGTCAAGAAAGTATTAATGTTTTACATTTCCACTCAGCCGTGTCCAGAAAGTTTTAATGTCTTACATTTACCACTAGCCGTGTCAAGAAAGTAATTATGTCTTACATTTATCACTAGCCGTATCAAGAAAGTTTCAATGTCTTACATTTATCACCAACCCTTTGCAGAAAATATCAACGTCTTACATTTCCCATCAACCACGCCTAGAAAATATTAATATCTTACATTTCCCACCAGTCCTGTACAAAAAGTAGTAATGTCTTACATTAATCAACAACATTGACCAGAAAGTAAGTAATGTTTTACATTTCCCATCAAACGTGTCCAAAAAGTGTGTAATGTCTTAAATTGCCCACACCCGCGTCCAGAAAGTAGTAATGTCTTACATTTCCCACAAATCCTGTCTAGAAACCGTGTAACGCCTTATCAACCCTGTCCACAATGTGTGTAATGTCTTGTCCAGAAAGCGTGCAATTTCTCACATCTCCAACAAAGTCTGTCTAGAACGTGTGTAATGTCTCACATCTCCAACAAAGTCTGTCCAGAAAATGTGTAATGTCTTACATCTCCCGCCCTCAGGTCAATGGACGACCGCTACAGTGCAGGTCTGTGATCACGTGATATCAGAGTGCAGCAGGCTGGAGAGTTCAAGGTTTCGTTTATTTTCGTTCGGCACGAGGACACGTAGATGGAAGAAATTTTCCGAGTTGTTGTTTGTTGGGCGCCTCTCCTTGCCGCTTGCACGATGGATTACTTTATTTCTTGTCATTGTAAGAAAAACTCACTTAATTGTCGACATTTAGTCAATTTTGAACCAAACTGCAGCAACTGAGCTCTGCGAAAGTACCAACAGAGTGCCCGAACGGTGAATAGTGAACGGTCAGTGACTCCTCCAGTCAGTTGTTTCCTGGAGTGAGCTGTGTTGAGCTCGTTAACAGATTAAAGTCAATTGTTGCACACATATCCAGCCGTACCACTGGCGCAATTAATTGTAGCGGAATCATGTCGGTTCTACAGTCTTCGCTCCGACCATTGCCCAGTAAGTTGCATAAAAGTACGCTCGCTTTGATGCGATGTTTTTCTGACGACTTTCACAAGAGGAGAGAACTGAGGACGCCAGCTCCAAATGGGGACATAAAGAAGGAGTTTACCAATGTAACCAGCTTTTATTATCAAAGTGCTATTGATGCTGCAGCCATGCAGGTAGGTTGTGCTTGTACTGTATCATATTTACCACACTTTATCTACTGCTCTCATTCATGGTGATGTTTGCATTTTGTGCCCCCAAAAAAAAAAAAAAAAAATAAATAATAAAAGTGACTTAGGGGGCGTTTACGTCAGCTGGACCAGGCTCGCGGCAACAGAGACAACATCTGGGAGGGCGCAATCCTTGTTTAATTGCATTGCACAATGATAATGAGTTATTATTTTGCAGCTTAAAAAAGTTTATACGGCTATCTTCCGAATAACGGTCCCAAATTATCGAGGCTGAAAATATACCCTAACAGGGCCTCAGTCACATGTAAATTGCGGACTTCCGCTACCGCCGAGAGTATCTCCCACACGGAGTGGGGCTAAACTAGATGGGACTCAAGAGCAAATAAAATAAAGGAAGCTGCAGGAGATGCGGTAGCTGCTGCTCGAGAGTCCCAGCCATCTAGTTAAGCCCCAATCCACACCACGCGTAGTGGCGTGGGAGATACTCTCGGCAGTGGCGTTAGAAGTGCGCAATTTAAGTCACCGGAAGTCCGCAATTTACATCTGATTGAGGCCCTGTTAGGGTATATTTTTGGCCTCTATAATTTGGGACCGTTATTCGGAAGATAGCCGGTTTACACTATTTGAGGACCACTGCTTAGCCCCCACTAAACTGGATTTGGAAGGTGGGCAGAGGCATAGCAAACAGCGTGCAGTGGTTGGGGATGGGGGGGGGGGGTGCATGTGTATGCCTCACCAAGTGTCATCACTGTTGACGAGACAAAATGAAAAAAAAAGTGTTTTTAGCATAAAGAATGTTTGTGTGGGTTTGTGTGCTTAGGGGTAGACAAGAAATTTGCCACCTCACAATGCCACTGGAAAAGACAGGAAATCTTTCACAACCTGATACCACCTGACCTTACAGAGCCACTGGGGGGGGGGGGGGGGGATACCAGAAAAATGCCACACTGGGTACCACCTCATATTAAAATGCCACTGTGGGTGACAGAAAATTTTCCACCCCAGGGTACCACCTGACCTTACAATGCCACTGGGAAAGACAGGAAATTTTCCACAACCAGATACCACCTGACCTTACAGTGCCACTGGGTGGTGACAGGAAATATGCCGCAGAGGTTACCACCTGAACTTGCTATGCCATGAGGGGGTGGAAGGGAAGAGTACTTTAAGACACCTGAGGCTGCAAGTCCCGATGACTATGTTCCAAGTGTTATATTTATTTATCATTCAACACATGATTATCATTATTAGGCTATCCTCCGAATAACGGTCCCAAATTATCGAGGCCGAAAATATACCCTAACAGGGCCTCAATCACATGTAAATTGCGAACCTTGTTCAGGCAGCTACACAGCATACTGCATACTGACCTCCAAGCCATTGTAACTTTGACTGATCCACTTGGGTTGTCAATACAACTATCGAAACGAACACAAGGTGGTCTGCTGCCAAATTACCTGCACCTTGTTTCCAACATGGCATCCCAGCATCACGAAACGGGGTCGCAATGCCGATGCCACAGACGCTGACATGAAGTGTAAGAGGAATAAGAATATCATGTTTTTCTCAATGCCGGGGTATTTTCCTTACCTCTTAATTAATTCTTTCTTACTACTTAGTTGCTCCTCTTCTACCTTGGGGTATAGAGGTTTGCCAGAGAGATCGCCAGACATCTCTATCAGCAGTTTTCTTTTTTGGCTTTGTTCCATTCCAGTCCTCTGTCAGTTAGGGACTGTCGGATGTTGTCTTTCCAGCGCACCCTGGGTCGCCCTGGAGGTCTGGTTCCCTGGTTCTTAGCCTCCAATGCCTGCCATTGTGGCTTTCTCCCATTCTGCACACATGTCCAGACCATCGAAACTGTGACTGATCCACTCGGGTTTGTAAGGACTGGGTAAAAAGATCTTGACATATTGTCTGATTGCAGACTTTGTCCCTTCTTGTCACTTGAACCACCATTCTCAGAAATCTTATTTCTGAGGCCTGAAGCTGGCTTCTGTGAGCTGTTGTCGTTGCCCATGACTCACACCTTAATTAATTCCCTCATTTAAATTATCTCCTTGAGGTCCACATTAGTGAATCTGACATACCATTTAATTCCCTTTATTAATTGTAATGTTTGTTTGTTGTCGATACAGCCATCAGTCCGTCTGACTCCAGCAGCTATTTTATATTCTGGAAAAAGTCCAGACCAGAGTCATATACTGGTGAGTAAACTCTTCATTGCCACTTGCTGTATTTTGGAGAATCATATATTTAATTATTTATTTGTTTATTCAACGGATCAACATCATGACACATGGGTGTAACCCATAGGTGCTCCGTTCTTCTTCTAACTAAAGCTTAAGTCTGAAGAATCTCAGTGCAGTGCACAAACTCTGTTGCACCGGCGACGATCCTGAAATGCTTTGAGTAGATTTTTAACTCCAAAATGTTGCTGGGGCAGCACCATTAGGCTACTCTTTTAGATTTCCAACTGCCAAGGGATTTTTGTATGCTCGCAAAATATACACAGGTGTCCAGTCTTACTACCCAGAGACCAGAGGAAATTACTAGAAGTCCATGTGGAAACAATCCCAACCCTCCCCCTGGCTTGAACCCGGGACCTCCTACCCTCGAGGTGGACGCAGCCCCCCATCATATATTTGAATTTCAGTCATTCATGCCTGTTTGAGTAATTCTTGCCTATAATTAAAGGATTTATGTTTGCATTTGAACAATTAGTGCTTGCATTTGAATGGTTCATGTCTGACTGTGAGCAAGTCATACCTGCATTTGAGTTAATCAGTCATGTCTGTGTTTGATTGAATCATGTCATATTCAAGTAGACCATGTCTGCTTTTGAGTAATGCATGTCTGCATTTGAATGATTCGTGTCTGCTTTTGAGTGATTCATGTCTCCCTCAAGTGAATGTCTATGTTTGAGTTGAGCTGAATTGATTCAAGAACTAACATTATATTACTCAGGACATTCTCATAAGTGCTCCATTTCCATCTTCAGCAGCCAACGCAGTTCCAATATCAATGGTGCCAGTAGCATTCTGATTATACGTCTATCCTGCCTTTCCTCCGAGCATTGAGTTTTAGTCAGATCCCCTCCTCACTCCGCGCTTCATCACTCTCATCAGACTGGTGATCTATTTGCTCTTCCGAATTGTTTATGCTCTCCCACACGGTCCTAACCACATCCCTCTTATTATTCATCAGTATTCCACCAAGTCTGTTAACCTGTTCATTTCCCAACACACACTGGCATACCCCGGAGAAAAGATCCAGACAATGCTTCTCACCTGTGACCTCCAGAGTGAAGCATGCCACTCTGCACGAAGCATGCCTGTCTTCACCTTCCTCAGCATGCTTTCTGAGTCAGTTACAATCACGATGTGTGTGTGAGTCATGTTCTGTAACCAGCAGAAAGCTGCAGTGACTGCCTCCACCTCTGTTCTCAAGCTGGATGTTGAGGTATCAAATGCCCGGCTCTCGCTAGGCTGTCTTGTATTTGAGTGAATCATTTCTTCCTTCTAGCAAGTCATAAGTCATCACAAAATACTTATTGTGACATGTTTTTTTCTCTCCAGTTTAGTATCTAAGGTGTCTTTTCCAATATCTGAAAATATAACAGAATAATGGTCCACAGTTACCAACTTCTCAAGATATTAATGATTTATAATTTTAAACATATAAAAGTTTTTTACATAAGAGGTTCATATAGAGTTAGTTAGTGAAGAGGGAGTGAGGAGGAGACCACGAAGAAATGGGGAGAGAAGAAGGCATAGAAATAGGAGGGCAGTTGCTAGGAGAACAAGGCGAAAAGCGGAGAGATTGAGTTTTAATCATGTAAGAGTAGGATACTGGAATTGTCGGAGTGCTAGGCAGAGAGGTCCTGTACTGGAGATGTTTATTTTTTATTTTGATGTCATCATGCTCCAGGAGCTAAATACAGACAGATATCATTGCCCGGGGTACGTCAGTTATATAAACCCTGTTGGACAGGAGAGACATGGGCAAGGTCTGTTGGTGAAGGAGGGAGTGAAGCATGTGGTGCTTGACTTGAGCCAGTGGAACCACAGTGGACGAGAGGTTCAAGGGATACAGGTGGAGATTGGTGGCTTAAGTTGGAACCTCATAAATATATATGCCAAGGTAGACTGTTTTGTCAGAAGTGAACAATGGAGCTGGCTCAAGGAATTGGAGGAGTTACCAGGTGATAGGTTGCTCATATGTGGGGATTTCAATGCGAGGAACAGAGAATGGGACAGCAGTGGAGAAAACCGACAGGGAATTGCTCTTGCAGAGGCCATGGTTGACCCTGATATGGTCTGCATCAATGATGGGAGGCCGACTAGAATGGCAATGAGGTCTGGAGATGCAGACACAGCCATTGACTTGACATTTGTCTCTCAGTCGTCGGTTTTAAATGTTAAATGGACTGTCCTGAATGACCATGGGAGTGACCACTTACCATGTTCAGTCTTGATTTTTAAACTTAGTAAGGTTAAGGTTGGGAAAGTACGCAAGACCTTCCAGTATAAGTGGACCAACAACCTACTTGGACGCCTCAGATGGGGAGCATGCAAAAGAACTGCCAGAACTAATTTTCTACAGCCCCCATGGTGGACTCCAGAAGTAGAACAGGCATGGAAGGCAAAGAGAGCCGCAGTGAAGCAGCTAAAGAAAGAACGACATACACCCTCAAGCTCATGAGAGGAAGTGGAGATGGCGGAGAATGTGAAAAAAGATAAGGTGAAGGTTTCAAGCGCTGTGCTGCAGAGGCCAAAAGAGCAAAGTGGGACACTTTTGTGAATGATATGGGAGGCGATAAAACATTAGGGAAATTCTGGAAACTGCAAAGGCAGATGCAAAGAAAAGATCGACCTATGACAGTCGGAACAATTTGTAAAGACGATGGTGTGCGTGTCACAACAGACAAGGAGAAAGGGGAGGCTTTTCTCCATAGGTTTATAGCTCAGACAGATCATAATGATGTAGACATCAGGGATGCAGTTAGAAAGGAGTTAGCTGGCACCTTGAAGAATATGCATTATGAAGACATGATACAAGTGGAAGATATCAAACAAATTTTGAAAAAAGCAAAAGACACTGTACCAGGGCCTGATGGTGTCAGGTATGGTCACGTGAAGGCTTTGAGCGATGTAGACCTGGCAGAGATGGCCAACAGTTTTAACCAGAGTATTAAGACAGCCTCAGTACCGCAGGACTGGGTGCAAAGCTATCTAATCACACTACCAAAACCTTTTAAAAATCATTATAAGCTTAGTGGCTTTAGAATCATCACCTTACAAAACGGATTTGGGAAGGTCTTGGAGAAGATAGTTACTGTAAAGTTACAAGAATTTTTGGAAAAAGGGAAGCTTCTCCCAAGAGGTCTGGGAAGTTACAGGCCAGGAAAGGACAATTGGGCAAATGCGGCCACTTTTGCTTTTGACGTCTATGAAGGGTTCCAGAACAGACAGGAAACTATGGTGGTAGGACTGGATCTCGAGGATGCTTATAACAGAGTGATATATGACATCTTAATGACTGCACTGAAGGAGAAGGAGGTCAGTCCATGGCTGGTGAATTGGGTTGCAACTGTCCTGTATTCACGTCGGGTTGCTCTCCGACTGGGCTCATGGACCTCTGAACCATGCACTTTATCCCCAGGACTGCCACATGGATCCACCATTTCACCTGTGCTTTTTAACGTGTATACGAGCAAGATTGCAAGCCTAGTAGCACCAGGAGTTGGAAGGATACTGACTTGCGGATGATATACTTGCATATAGGCAGGGGGAAGAGAGGGAACAAACAGCTCGGGAGCTACAAGCGACAGTAGACAAAGTGACTGAGTGTGTACAGAAATGAGGGCTGTCGTCCACCTGGAAAAGGCGTCTGTTTTGTGGTGTTCTCTGGACAACAGAATCATTAAAACTAATGTCCCAAGTCTCACGATAGATGGTAGAGACGTCAAAAGAGAGAGCAAACTAAAGTATCTAGGAATTACATTTGAAAGGAGCTTGTCATTTAAGGACCATGTGGAGAGTGTTGTGATGAGATGCCAAAAAGGACTTAGTGCACTTAAGAGTATGGCTGCAATTGACATAGAGCAGAGAATGCTTTTCAAACTATATCAGCACCTGATCCTGCCAGTGGTGGATTATAGCCTGGGACTGCTTACCGTCTCAAAGTCAGATGGACAAACTAGAGCGCATACAGAACGCGGCTTTGCGGTTCATTCTGCGTTGTACCAGAGACACCCCAGTGGTGTGTATGCGATACATCCTTGGTTTGCCGACGGTTGCAGGTAGGCACAAGGTGCTGCAGGTGAAGTCATATCTCAGGGTAGCTGCAGACACAGACCACCCTCTGCATGAAGCTCTGGGTGCAGTTAAGGGTCAGCGGCTGATAAGAGGGAGGTCATGGATGGCTCAGGCAGAAGACACAATCAAGCAGGTTTGCATCCTTGAGAACATTAGGCAAGGAGAGGAGTGAGTCAAAGTGCCACCTGAGCAGTCAGACCTGTGTAGAGTCATAATCACGCTGAGCCAGGAATGCAGAGACTGGTCAGCAGGTGCCACAGAAGTGGAAATTCAGCACTTATTCAAGATAATGCTCGCTCGGAGGATCTGATCATTTACACAGACGGCTCAGTGTCAAGAGGCAAAAGAAGTGCTTGGGGCTTCTTAGCAAAAGTTAATGGTCGACGTTTGGTGCAGGAGAGCCTAGCATATGATACCACAATATTCAGCTTAATAATGGAGGTGGAGGTGGTCACTGCAGCTTTCCGCTGGCTAGAGAACACAACACACACACACATCGTGATTGTAACTGATTCAGAAAGCATGCTGAGGAAGATCAGAACAGGTATGCTGTTGGGAAATGAACAGGCGGACAGACTGGCTGGCTCTGCACAACTTGGTGGAATATTGATACATGATAGGACAGACGTGGTTGGTGCCTTGTGGGAGAGCGTGTACAGTTCGGAGGAGCAGATGGATCACCACAGTCTGGTGAGATTGATGCAGTTGGGGGTGACGAGAGGTTCTGGCAGAAGCTTGAGGCTCAGAGGAAAGGCAAGACGGACGTTTAATCAGTAAGCTACTGGCACCATTAGTATCGGAACTCTTCGCTGGCTGCTGAAGATGGGGACAGAGCGCTTATGGGAATGCCCCGAGTGCTGTGATGTCGGTTCTGGAATCAAATCAAAACAAATCATATAGAGTTAAAATAACAGCACTCTGGGTAAAACCCCTAGAGACTCTTTTTCTGCCTTTAGGCATACTGACCATATAGGGCTAGACCTATATTTTACAGACCAATTGGCACTCTGTGTGTGATGTGGGGACATTACGCCGGCCACTTTTACTTACCGGGACCTAGCCTTGTACTTATTTAAGGATGGGTTGACCTGGGAGCCAAGGCTAATTTTTTTTTCTGATAACGGATATTTATATTTTTACAATGGATTTGGTATTATACCATCCATTTCAGAAAAATAATGTTGTATTCACATTGTGCTTCAGATCCACAAAGGTATCTAAAGCTTCTCCACAAATGACTGAAATTATTATGTTGCTCTGCAGTATGAATCCTTGCTTGTAAACAGTCCTCATGATATAGCCACTGTGTGTATAGTGTACCATCCAGAGCCATGTTAACAGCATTATGGGCACCTGTGCTAGGGTCCCCCTATGATAACCACTCACATGAGTGAAATGTAATTGGTCTTAACATGTACAGATTAGCTTGGGGCCATTATACTTGGGGGCCCCAGGGCCAGAGCCCAGAATGCCCATACGTGAAGACGGTTCTAGTACCATCTGTCAGTCAGGTATTGTCTTCACGGTGAACAGTGGTTGTATCTCTCTCGTATCGTCTTCTATTTGTGCATTCTCTAAAACTGTTGTTTATCAAGCTATTGTTTTTATTTTGCCATTTGTATTGCTTTGTACCTCTTGCTCACATTATTTCTTTTTTGTGCCTGTATGGCTTTTAGCATTGCTAAAACATTTTGCTTGTCTCCTTTTAATTTCTGTCATCCGTTCTCTTTTCATTTCCAGTCTTTCCAGTTTGATTATTTTTGTTTCTATAAAATATGACCTCACCGTCATCATGTATGAGGTCCTCTGCAAAATGTTGCTGTCATCACGGTCTGCCTGAAAGAAACTCTAATCACCTCTCATGTACTTTCATACGCAAGGAGCCACTTATATCCTGTGCCCGTCTTCATGTTGGTTAACCCTTGTCCTTCCTTCTGGCATCATGCCTTCTGTTGTTATTTTTTTCCAATCAACTGTGGTGCTTGACATGGGCAAAATATCTCAGGTACCGAGACAAGATGCTGTTTATTAGCCAATCTTCCTTGATGTTCAGATCTTTTAGGATGTCAGTATTTCTTTTCTTCTTTGTTTATGGAATAGCTTCCATCATGTTTCTTGGGAAGATAATGTGTTAGTATTCTTGTATATATCCACATGTCCAGATTCTCTGTATACAATCTGATGTTTGTAGTGTACCATAGACAATTATTGTCATAGGTAATTGGACCTCTTCGCTGGCTGCTGAAGACTGAAGCAGAGTGCTTATGGGAGTGTCCAAAGTGCTGTGATGTTGATTCTAAATTTAACATTAAATTGAAACAACCATTAATTCTGTTGCATGACTTCCTTAGCAACTGTGCATTTTTTCCCTTCTTTTTGTGATATCCTTACAATATTTTGTTTCTTGACAGAGAAGTGCTCAGTATCTGCACAAGGAGTTGCCAGTTAGAATAGCTCATAGGATTAATGGATTCCGGAACCTTCCATTCATAGTTGGTTGTCATCCGACTTTGTTGTATGTGGTATGTATTCACATTTCTGTGTTGCATGTTTGATGGTAGACATGAACAATGAGTAGACAAGCTGAAAAACAGCATTCAAGGATAAAACATCTGGCTTAACCTTTCATCTTTGTGCCTGAGCATGCTGGCGGTTGTGCAGCGAGCATGCATGCAGATTATCTGGGAGACACTGTAGCTGCTATGTCGGGTCCAGTGCTGGACAGAAGCATCAGTGCCATGTGCAGCATGTCTACTTACTGTGAAGATGAATACAGCAAAGGGCATGATTCCATATTCCTGTCAAGGCTGGTGGGGGGGGGGGGGGGGCCACACTGGAGCTGCAAGAAAGGGACATTTCACTAAGGGGACAAGACACCTGATTTATCAACACAGAACAGATGTCATCAGCCATTTAACGCTCGTGGAGGAATTTTGGAGCACCTATGGATCTGTCCATATCAAGTACTATAGTGGATTGGAAAAAATAATAGCAGAAGATATGGTACCAGGAAGGAGGAGCTGGGGCCGACCAACATGGAAATGGGTACAGAATATAAGTGACTCCTTGAATATTAAAGTAAATGAGGCAGGAGAGCTGGCGAGAGACTGAGTTTCTTTCAAGCAGACCGTGATGAGAGCGATGTTCTGCAAAGGACCTGCTGCATCATGATGATGGATCTGTCCGCAACACTATGACCATGATCCTCAATAATCTCAGGTTCACTACCTAGTTATGTTTATTGATACTATTATTTTGTTTTCTGAATTTACCAGTGAGGCAACAGGATACTAATTTTTCAGCCAGCATCTAATCGGGGTCAGTTTTGGACATCCTAGAGTGAAGGTTTTGTTTAACTAGTTAAAGTGTGACCTTCTAGGAAGTTTGAAAACACTGTGACTGGTCCAGCAAACTGACAGTGTCTTATTTATTGCTAGTAGAAAATGAAGAGATCTCACAAACTGACTACAATGAAAGGGACAATACTATGCTAGGTGTAACAAGGAGAAGATTAACTTAGGAATGATGATATCAGAAGAAAAGACCGCACAGAAGCAACACTCAACTTTATTGGTAAACAACAAATGAAATGGTGTGGCCATGTAATAAGATTGGCATCAGTTAGGGCACCACAGAAAGCAGTGTTATACAGACATAACAGTAACAGATCCATAGGTTGACCACGCAGAAGTGGACCGCACAAATACCAGAGACACTGAAAAGTACTTTATACGAAACGAACAGAAGGGCCCGTCCCAGAGATCTCTTCCTGCCCTGACACCACGAGGCATTCCAGGAGTAGAGAAAAGAAGAGAAGAAGAAGAAAGTTAGTAATTATGGTGTAGTGTTTTGTTGTAATTCAGATTTAATTTATTCATTCAGTTTCAGTAAAAGTTGCATTTGTTTACAGCATGAACTCTACATACGTGCCTTCCACATTCTGAGTGAATTCGGTCCTGTAAGTTTTCATGTTAATTGTTTTGTTCTTGAAATGTTTTGATAACTTCTAAGTATTTCTCTTCTTCTTTTTTAGATTTCATAGATTTAAACTCCCAACAGAAGGTTCTGGTTATTTGTCAACTCTTGAACTTTGGTCTTGATTCAAAACTTTTAGTTTTATGTGGATGTTTTACGGATGTAGCTTATCTGTTGATTCTTTTCCTCTCAGTCAAATGCACTCTGGCTTCGAAGGAAACACCTCTGATGAGTTTACTTTTTGTTACTCAGTCTTTCCTCTTGAGCCTAGGGTGGCACATAGGGCAGGGGTCATAGGTCTCCATGTCTAGTGATTTGTTGCCTCCTGTTGTTGGTCTTGGATGTTCATTTGGCTCATGGTTGAGCATTCCCTAATGATTGTTCTACGCAGGGTCACTCTCGGTCTTCTCCATTTTCTTTTCCCTTCCCATGTCCATTTGAGGGTTTGATAGGGGAGTCTTTTTGTCTTATCCATTCTGAGGTCATGGCCGATGTGGTTCCTGCAGCGCTTTCTTATAAAATTGGATACATTATCTTGCTTGATTTTATTGTTGGGTGAGAGGGGTTGCTGGATCTGTTTTTTAATCCCCCAATTCACCCTCCAAATGAATCCTTGGAAGACAGAGATAGTGGCTTTAGTGTTATGAGAGTTGCACATTGAAAGAAAGAGATTAAGGTCCCTAACATGTAATCATTCTACAGACAACACTGAATGCACTGAAGCCATCCTCCATTGTGGATCTGGTAATGAATATTCTACCTGGCACAGCCTGTCTGCAGAGTGGCTGTTCACCTGTAGAGAGAGTCACACAGAGGTGGTAGTAGTAGTAGTAGTAGTAGTAGTAGTCGTTGTCGCCGCCGCCTCCGACGCTTTAATAACATATGGAACTCTAAATTGTATAGTTTGTAAACCAGTTATGCATTTTCAATTCTAACATCATCTTAGTTTTAATATGTGCCAGAAAACCAATGTCCAAGGAAAATGATTAACATAAAATGGGATGAATTCAAAAAGAGGTGAAGAAATCAGAGAAATGTCTGGGCAATCACTAGTATTAACAGTTATAAGACAGAAGATAATTCTATGCTGGACACATCATGAGAAGCCAGCAGAGAATCACCAAACAGGCATTACAATGGGAAGTAGATTTAGGAAGTGTGGATGTCCAGAAGAAACCCTAAAATGAACGTTGATGAGAGAGGCCAAAGCTTCTGGCCTGGATTCCATCCATGATATCGAAGTGATAACACAGAATAGAGTGGAATGGAAGAATAGACTGTGAGCCCTATGTGACATAAAATGGTACAATGAATTAAATGAATGAATGCCCCATCAGTTATCTTTGGTTATTCAGTTTTGCATAGCCTGTGTCTTCTTCTTCTACCTTCTATCCCCTGCTGGAGCATAGACCCTCAACCAACTCAGGTCAAGTGGTTCTGTCTAACGCTATTTCATGCAGCTCATCCCATGTCTTTTAGCTTTACTCTACAGCTCCCTTGTCAGTGTGTTTCTTGGTCTGCCTTTTGCAAAGCTTACATATTAATTGGATACGATTATAGGAGCATTAGATTGTCAAGTTCAATATATTGTAACTCTTTCAGTACTGGAAGAAGGTTTTATAGGATGTGAAAATGAAGAACTATTCTTCTTCTTCAGCATCCCCGCCTCCATTCATCTCTCTGGTTGGTCTTCTCTTTTCAGTTGGTAATGCAAAGTGTTTGCAAGTCTGTCTGGACATTATCTCTCCATCATCTTCTTGGTCTGCCTTGAGGTCTATTACCATTCATCTCCCTTGTGTATACAGTTTTCACTTCTCTGTCATTTGATATTCTCTCAATATGCCAGTGAAGAACTATGCTTGATTAAAATGTACCTGTGAATTACTATTAAAGTGGTAATATAACAGTAGTTGTGAACATTGGACAAGCTAGATTTCTTGAGTATGTTCTGACCAAAAAACAAATGTAAGAGAACAAATTAAGCTAAGGAGGGGATTTAGCAAATAGGTTGATTCACGCATCATGGGTTAATTAAGTGTACATAGAGGTAGAAACTCCATAGCTTCAGCTGCTCCACAAGATCTTCAAAAGACCTGCAGTTGTGAACTGAGGGACAGAGTTTGAAACAAAGCCATCCACCTGTAGAGCACCAGACAGATAGCTTAACCACTGCACCACAGAGATGCCGTATTGCTTACAATGTAAGCTTGGCCCCCATGGAATTGTACAAATATGAGTTACACGATAAACACAAATATGCACACACTTGTTGTGTGCATCGGTAAATAACATAGAGGAAAAGTTTCCCCATCTCACATACTTGAGACGTCATGAAATGCTCGCTTGTTCTGGATACAGATGTTTATGTACCGAAAACATTTTATTCACTGAGGCGAGGAATTTAGAATGCTAAGTATAATTGTTAAAAGTCATAGTGATATACTTACACCATATATCCATTATTTAAAATATGTGTGTGTGTGTGTGTACACACACACTCACGCACGCACGCGCGCGCTGGGCTTTTTTCGTTTAAAAACAAAACCTGTGCTATAACTCCATAGTGTCTAAAAAAGATACTGGCACTCTCCACTCAGTAGCACGGATAAAATTGTGCCTAAAAAGGTGCCTCTACCATTTACCACCAGAAAAAAAAAAATCGCTGTATGCTATTATATATATATATATATATATATATATATATATATATATATATATATATATATATATATATATATATATATATATATATATATATATATATATATATATATAATGTATATGAGTATGTGTGTATGTAAACACAAATATGCACACACATGAACACATGACTTGTCTTTGATTTCTTTCAACAATAAGCAGTTAAGATACATAACATAATGACATAACCCCTGACTCCTTAGGGTCATGGAGGTGTATTAATGGAAGCATTAACGCATAAAACCCACAATCTTTCTCTGTCTTCCGCTTGATGAATATTCATCAACAGGAAGACAGATGAAAAAAGATAAGTTGCTGCAAATATTTGTGTTCAATGTTAAAATTTCCTCATCACAGATCAGAGACATGGAGCAAGAGCAGCAATGGTCTGATGCATTGAGGAATCTCCTTGATGATCATAAGGATGTGGTCACACAGCTGGCAGAGGGTTTTGCAGAGTGCCGGAAATATGTTAGCGTAAGCGTACAATTCTCATATTATCAACGTTTGGCTCATTATGCTTACTGGTTTTCACAAAAATAGGTCACATAGCAGTTTTAGTGACCTTAACTTGATTTTAACTGTCTCGGTGAAACCCTACCGAGGCATCTGTTAAAGTCCTGTCTGGATTTATCCATCACTGGTGTCCCACCTGTACTGACTCATCAGTGTCCCACCTGTACTGACTCGTCAGTGTCCCACCTGAACCAGCCCATTGCTAGTCCTGCATCCACTGAGCCACCACTAGAGTCCTTCCACTGACCTGTTATTTGAAGTTAGCTCCACCTCTAAGGACAGCTCTTGTAATTATTCTCACCTCGAGTGATATGTATGCATGTGTGTGTGTGTGCGAGAGAAAGTGAGAGAGAGAGAGAGAGCTGTGTGTGTGTGTGTGAGTGAGTGACTGAGCGAGAGAGAGAGAGAGAGAGAGAGAGAGAGAGAGAGAGAGAGAATGAACAAAGGTTACTTTCAAAGAGTCACAAACTGGGCACGCAGACCCTTCTTACATTCAGCCCTTTCAAACACTAATCTTTCACACTCCCACTGAATTAAAAAAGCAGCACACTATGTTCATATAAAAAATTGTATCACATGAGTAGAAGGTAAAAACACAATGACATGGATTAGAGAGAGTGATGTGTGTGTATTTAGTTTGTTCAATATGATCTGTCTAAATTTGTCAGATTACAAACAGTAACATAAATATAAGTAAGATCAGATACTGTCTGATGCATGTCAGTGTAATCAGTAAGGTGTGTTTGTATGTATTAAAGCCCGGCTCTCTAGCACAGTTGGCTAAACCGGACTGCGCTGTGACCGGGTGACAAACTCCTTGTGGTCCGGGTTCACACCCGGGGGTAGGCAGAAAAGCCACATTTCTCCCAGATTTACGGTGTCTATCATGGAATTAAGGCTGAAAGGTTGCAATATCCATAGTACCGAGCCAAAGGGTTAACAACTCATGGTTTCTGGATACTTAAAAAAAGAAAGTATGCATTAAAAAAGAGATTAATGTAAGTAAATCTAAAATCAGAGACTGATGTGTATATTAGTAAGATATTTTGGCTCTCCTTTAAATAACGGTCGCTAGCTGGAAGGCGACGGTCGCTTAGTCAGAGTTCACTCCCTTGGCTGCAGTGCAAATACGAAGTGGTAAAGAGGGAATGAAACAAATTATAAGTTACCTGTCATCCTAGGGTTAGGCTTAGGGCTTGGGTTAGGATTTGGGGTAGGGTTAGGATTTGGGGTAGGGTTAGGGGTAGGGTTTGGGGTAGGGGTAGGGTTTGGGGTAGGGTTTGGGGTAGGGGTAGGGTTTGGGGTAGGGTTAGGGTTTGGAGTAGGGTTAGGGGTAGGGTTAGGGTGACACATCACAGACACGACGAAAGCTTATCGCTCATTACGACATACAGATCCGCAGGTCTCAGATCTACGGTCACTAAGTCGTGCGTCGGAAGAACGCGGTCGCTAACGTGAGTCGCAGCGCGTGGTCTACGAGAGTCTTGCGTCGCAAGACCGCGGTCGCTACTGTCAGTCGCAGCACGTGGTCTAGCTCTAGCAGGCATGTCGACCTCACTTTCTTTTTTGATTTGTGACTTGTCCGCTCCGTATTTGCACTGCAGCCAAGGGAGTGAACTCCGACTAAGCGGCCTTTGCCTTCCAGCTAGCCACCGTTATTTAAAGGAGAGCCGATATTTCTATATTTGTAAGATCTGAGACAGTAATAAAAATATACATAGAGCCAGACAGTCTGATGTGTGCATCGATAAGATATGCATAAATTTATCAGATCTGAGATGGTAACATAAATGTATGTAAGATTGGAGGCAGTCTTATGTTGGCGTTCAAAATAATGTGAATGTTTAATAAGATTTGAGATAGTAACCTAAATATGTGTAGGATCAGAGACTGTCTGATGTGTATGCATGTGTGTGTGTGCATGCGCACTAAAAAAGTGATCAGAGACTGTCTGATATGTATGTGTGTGTGTGTGCATGCATGCACACTAAAAAAAATCATGTATATTTATCAGATTTGAGACAGTAACATAAATATGAAGGATCAGAGACTGATGGTGTCAGCGTGTTCCATAATATATGTATATTCATAAGATATTTGGGAGGTATAACGTAAATATTGGTAACATCAGAGTGTAACATTGTAGTGTGATGAGTTCATTAAGATCTAGTAAATACAGCATCGTAACATCATATGTTACAGGATGAGGGACTCATCAAGACATTCTTGGATCGAACTCTTACCTCTCGGCTGGGAATCCGGATGTTGTCTGAGCACCATCTTGCCCTTCATGATGAGAAAGTACGTTCAGTTAATATTTTCCACTAATGTTCTTCATATTTGTTCTTGATTGTGATATGTGTGTTACTGATCTGAATATAATAATTTGAAAAGTACCCCTATAACCTGGGAGCTTCCATTGTGTAGCAACTGGACTCTTGCCTGTGGATCCAAAGAAGGTGTGTTCAAATCTGGATGGTGCTGGGCTTTTTTTTCAATCATGAGTTTGGCTTCCAGGTCGGGTGCCAGGTCGGGTGCCAGGTCGGCTTCCAGGTCGGGTGCCAGGCCGGCTTCCAGGTCGGGTGCCAAGTAAATGTCCTGGGAAGTACCGCTGGCAAGCGTGATGCTGACATCATCACCCATTAAGTGTGGATAGCTCTTTAAAATATTGGACTAGACCAGTATGCTCAATATGCCTTCTTCTTCTTCTTCTTCTTCTTCTTCTTCTTCTTCTTCTTCTTCTTCTTCTTCTTCTTCTTCTTCTCTTCCACATTGTACCTCAGTGAAGGCAGGAAAAAGCTTCCATTACTTTTTTTAAAACTTGTATAAACTATTATTCTGGCATAATTATTGGTACAATTATTGATACAATTATTGGTACAATTATTGGTACAATTATTGGTACAATTATTGGTACAATTATTGGTACATTTAACACTTATTGGGTATTTGTCCCGAAACAGTGACGTTGTTGGATCACCAGTTGCTTTTGACTATCAGATCAGTTCCTCTGTCTCTATTGGTCATGAAAATAGACTTGACATTTGCATGTTTGAGGCCTGTCTGTTCAGCCAGATTCTTTATCTAGGTCATGCAGTATTAACCTTTTCACCCTGAGAAGCCTCTTACCCAGAACATCTATCCGTGACACAATTTCTTAAATGACGCTTAACTGGCAGTGCTGCACTGGCCTGTCTCCAAGAAGTCTAGTTAATGGCATTGGTTGTGTTTGTGCCTGCGCATGTTTAGGGTAACTTCTTTTTCTGTGTCTGCCATTAAAAGGATAGTAGACTCATTATATTGGGGTTTGGAACTAGGCTGCGATACCTGCACCTTTTGGCGCAAAACAATCAATTTCAGAAAACACCTGATTAGTCGCCTGAGACATAATGTGCAGTCTGTTTATATTTCCTGAGACATAATGTGCAGGCGTCTTTATATTTCCTGAGACATAATGTGCAGTCTGTTTATATTTCCTGAGACATAATGTACAGTCTGTTTATATTTCCTGAGACATAATGTGCAGGCTGTCTTTATATTTCCTCAGACATAATGTGCAGGCTGTTTATATTTCCTGAGACATAATGTGCAGTCTGTTTATATTTCCTGAGACATAATGTGCAGTCTGTTTATATTTCCTCAGACATAATGTGCAGGCTGTCTTTATATTTCCTCAGACATAATGTGCAGCCTGTATTTTTATTTCCTCAGACATAATGTGCAGTCTGTTTATATTTCCTCAGACATAATGTGCAGTCTGTTTATATTTCCTCAGACATAATGTGCAGGCTGTCTTTATATTTCCTCAGACATAATGTGCAGCCTGTATTTTTATTTCCTCAGACATAATGTGCAGTCTGTTTATATTTCCTGAGACATAATGTGCAGGCTGTCTTTATATTTCCTCAGACATAATGTGCAGCCTGTATTTTTATTTCCTCAGACATAATGTGCAGTCTGTTTATATTTCCTGAGACATAATGTGCAGGCTGTCTTTATATTTCCTCAGACATAATGTGCAGCCTGTATTTTTATTTCCTCAGACATAATATGCAGTCTGTCTTTATATTTCCTCAGATATAATGTGCAGTCTGTATTTTTTTTTCCTCAGACATAATGTGCAGTCTGTTTTTATTTCCTCAGACATAATGCACAGCCTGTCTTTATATTTCATGACATAATATCTAACAGTCTTTTCTTTTTAGAATGTTGAAGTGTTCAAATATCCGTGTGGTTGCTGGATCCGTTTTGTGAGTGGTGGGTGGAAGGAATCCACTGAGGATCCCATTTTTGGGTGGTGGGTGGATGGAAGGAATCCACTGCTCTTTAACAAGCATGTCATAAAAGGCAGTTAACTAAAGATTTGCTGAAACTGGATGTGTTGGGCCAAAATGCACAAGTATCACAGCCTAGCTGTAAACCCCAAGACAGCATGCCAACACCCTATTTTAAGAAGCAATGCAGAAAAAAGGCTCAAAATATCTACATGCAAAACTTGAGGTTATTATCATTGAAGGATTTTTTTCTTCTTTCAGCCGAATCATGTGGGCATCATCAATATTACATTTTCTCCACGCAAGCTTGTAGAGAAAAAAGCGGAATTTATCAGGTACAGCCATCTCTTTATTATGTTTTTTTCTGTGTGGATGATTGGTGGGGGGGGGGGGGGGGGGGGGCTGTATGTGTTGAATCTATGAATGAAGTGTTTGTGTTAAAGGAGAGAAGAATTATTTTTATGGAGAATGTGGGAATCAGATGTGTGAGGAGAGGAGAATGTATGCGCCAT
Organism: Candidula unifasciata; assembly: GCA_905116865.2. Classification (NCBI taxonomy): domain Eukaryota; kingdom Metazoa; phylum Mollusca; class Gastropoda; order Stylommatophora; family Geomitridae; genus Candidula; species Candidula unifasciata. The sequence continues at coordinate 224,578 of CAJHNH020008412.1, read as the reverse complement.
AAAGCATTATTCTCATTGTCTGAGGGAATGTGCATGTGTAGAATGAAATGTTTGTGAGAGAGTGTATGAAAAGTCTAGGCAACTGTTGATGGCTGTTGACTGACTGACTGACTTTCTACCCCACCAGGACATCACACAAGCGATAAACACCCGATGACACAAAGTGCCACCATGTGGATGAGGATCACTGTGGAGAGGTCCCAGAAACCGTGTTCAGATAATTGGCCATATTTATGGCCTGCCTATATTGCGGCCCTTGGCAAAAGCCAGGGTGGGGCTTCAAATAACAACAAATTTCGTCCTAAAAAGGACGAAACTGGATCACTAATATCAATTGATGGCTGTTGTCCGAGTCACTTGCTTGAATGGGGGAGGGAAGAATGTTTTATGTGAACCAAATTGTTGAGTGAAAGGGAGGGAATATGTAATGTGTGCTCGTGCGCGCGCACACCCACCCACATAACCTCATCGACACCTCCCCCCACTAACCACACACACACCTTACCTACACATATATGTACCACATATACATACACATCACATAGATGCATGTACCACACGCAAATACACATAGCATTGAATCAAATGTTTGAATAGGAGACCGAGAGAGAATATATGTGTACAATATGTGAATCAGAAGAGGAGACATGAAAAAAAAAATGAGTGCACTATGTGAATCAAATTTTGAGTGGGAGAATATTTGGGTAGTCTATGAATCAAATGAGGGAAACAGGAAGATGTTTGAGATAGAGTGCATAAAAACAGTAGATACAAGTTTTTATTTTTATGCAATACTTATTGACATTTGTTTGCTTTTTTTTTTTTAAACAGGAGTATTTGTGAAGCAAAATACGGAGCCTCCCCAAATGTGAAAGTTAATGGCCACGTGAACTGCACTTTCCCTTATATCCAGCCACCTTTAGACTACATCCTTGGGGAGTTGCTGAAGAACGCCATGAGGTCAGGCATTCATATTTCATATATTGACATTGTGTGTGTTTCACAGTTAACAAATGAACCGTGCACATCATTTTATCTAATCCTCTATTGTAATTATCTTCTGCTTCTTCTTTGCATTCACTGGCTGCAGACTCTGACAGCAAGTTCTTGTTGATCGTCCACTTCTGGACTTCAGTCTTGTTCCAGAACTTGAGTGCACATCCATTTTACAGATGTTGATTATTTGTGTGCAGACTTTTTGTTCCTTGCCTCTCAGGCAGATGCTCTCCGACTTTGAAAGAAACCCATAATTAGGTGACTCTTACGACATGTTTGTTAGGGAGGCAGTGGATCTATTCTTGGTCCCCCTCCTGCCCCCCCCCCCCCCCCCCCACACACACACACACAACACACAGTGAGGCCCCAGTGCCCACAAGGGGGTATTTAATTTAGATTGTGATCCATTGTTATAAACTCCCTTTTTATTTCTGGACGGTCGTATAGTAATTTTAAATATACTGTGTATACTAATTATAATCCCGATGGTTGAAAAGGAAATAACTGTTTTAATTACTTTTACTCTCATTTTAATCATTGAACAGTTATATTAATCAATAGTTGCTATCTTTAACTTGTTGAACAGGTAAGATATAGGGCAGTCTCTTGTGAAAGATTACTATGTCCTGAACCTTTATTATAAGTTCAGATACCCCTCCCCCTGCCTTTTTCGTTTTTGGTTTGTTTTTTCTTCCAAAATAAACTTGATGTTTAATTGAATGTGGTTATTTAAACATTGCTAAGGTAACTTTGACTCAGATGACAGCTCTCTCATTCTCTTAGCGCACTGCATGAACTCCATAGCACCCACGAAGATCCTGAAGTACTTTAGGTAGATTTTTTTAAACTCTTGAATTTTGCCCGGGTAGCACCGTTAGGCTACTTTTTTTTCAATTTCCAACTGCCAAGCATTTGTTTACGTGCCACATGAAAAAACCCAGTCTTCACTGGGGCTTGAACCCAGGACCTCCAACACTGGGGAGGGGGGGGGGGGGACACCATGCCTCAAGACTACACAGCCCCTATGTCAAGAGCAATGTTCTGTATAGTACATGCTGATTGATTAATTGACATAGTTTTTTTTTTTTCTTCCCCACAGAGCATCAATGGAGTCACACATCCAGGGCACTAACATCCCAGATATCACTGTCACCATTGCTAACAACGATCATCATTTTGTGTTCAGGTATGTCCCTGTCTATTTCTCTGTGATATTCTGTGTACTTTCATTCATTTAGCCTTATTGAGTTAGACCTGAGTGTGGTTTTTATCTGTTGCTAGTTTGGGCTAGGTTAAGGGTGGTAATTTTATCTGTTGCTAGCATTGTTTGGGCTAGATTAAGGGTAATTTTATCCGTTTTAGCATGTTTGGGCTAGTTAAAGGTAATAATTTTATCTGTTGCTAGCATGTTTAGGTTAGTTTTATTATATGTTGCTAGCAGAAGAACTGCAGGAGTAATAAGAAGAGAACATTGTAAATGTAGAAATGAGAAGATAACTAGGTCTGAAATCAGTCATATAGTTTAGTAAAGAACAACAATTGAGATGATTCGGCCATCTGACAAGAATGCCTGGTACCAACTGCCACAGGCAGCCATGCTGAAAAATACAGTGAACACAAAGCATACGGAAGACTAGACAAAAGATATAATTAGGGCATCAAGAATGACCTTAAAGAAACTATCAACTTATGCAGTTAAAAAAGTACCCAGATGATCTCTTGAATCTTGCCACAACACTTTGATGTGGTACATGGGGGAAGAGAGGTAGAATCTAGAATGTTTGGGCTATGTTGGGGTTATGAACTATTGTATTCCCCATGTGGGTTAGGGGCCCTATTGTGGGGAGAACAAGAATAGTTCCACAGCCTCCCCAAACAAGCATGTTGTAGGAGTTGACTTATTGTGGACTTCCTTTGAAATTGGAGTGAAACAGAGTCTGTGTTTCATGGCCAGTATTTAATCATCACAGCAATGTGTAGGTGCAGTTGTTTAGTGGGCATTTTCTTCTTCTTGTTCAGATTCGATCCGGAAACCATGTATCTACATCATCACAAGCAATAAGACATTTTTGTTTTCATCCTCAAAAATAAATTAGACGGCTATCCTCCGAATAACGGGCACAAAAGATGGCGGCAGCAAAAACACCCTAACAGAGCCTCAGTCACGTGTCAATTGTGCACTTCTGGCGACTTAATTTGCGGTTTTCCGGCAACTACCGCCACCGCCGAGAGTGTCCCCCACGCCGCTCATGCAGCGTGAATTGGGGCTAAACTAGATGGCTGGGACTCACGAGCAGCAGCTTCCGCATCTCCTGCAGCTTTGCTCGTGAGTCCTAGCCATCTAGGTTAGCCCCAATCCACGCCGCATGAGCGGCGTGGGGGACACTCTCAACGGCGGAGGTAGTTGCCAGAAAAACCGCAAATTAAGTCGCCGGAAGTGCGCAATTTACACGTGACTGAGGCCCTGTTTTTGACCACCATCTTTTGTGCCCATTTTTTGGAGGATAGCCAATTTGACAATATAAACACCAACTTGATGCAACAAACTGACAATCACATACATCCCAAGACTACAATTTATACTTTTCAATTTTGTTTTTATATAGGCTTTGTCAGAAAGAGCTATAGAAGTAAAGACTGATTTGTACTTATGCTTCATAGACTATACAAAAGCATTTGACTGTGTGAAGCATGAAGAAGTAATCAAACTGTTAGAAAAATTAAACATTGATGGGAAAGATCTAAGAATAATAAAGAATATGTATTGGCAGCAAACAGCAGCTATAAGAATTAACAACTGTTTAGGTACATTTCAAAGCATAAAGAGGGGCGTACGACAAGGATGTGTACTTTCACCTGATTTGTTTTCAATATACAGTGAATATATTATGAGATCTTTAATTGATATGCCCGGAATCGTGGTTGGTGGGCACAATATAAACAATTTACGTTATGCTGATGACACAGTCTTGATAGCAACAAGTCAGAAAGAATTACAGGAAATGATAGACATTGTGGTGTTAGAAAGTGGAAGAATGGGCCTCAGTTTGAATAATGGGAAGACAGAAGTAATGGTGGTATCAAAGAAACAAATTATTCCTAAATGTGTAATAAAAGTCAATGGTGTTATTTTAAGACAAGTACAGAAATTTAAGTATCTGGGCACATGGATAACATCAGATGGAAGATGCATAACTGAAATAAGAAACAGAATTGGACAGGCAAAAACTGCATTTTATAAAATGAAAAACATCTTGTGCAATATATCCTTGTCATTGAGAGTTAGAAAAAGAATTCTTGCTTGCTACATACATCCAGTTTTAACATATGGATGTGAATCCTGGACAATCGGTAGGCAGGCCAAACAATTTTTAGAGGCCTCAGAGATGTGGTTTTACAGAAGAATGCTTAGAATACCTTGGACAGCCAAAAAGAGCAACCAAGAGGTTTTAAAAGAGGCGGGAGACCGAAGACAACTTATCACTGACATCAGAAGGAGACAGTCATCATTTTTCGGCCATGTTATGAGAAGAGGGAAAATAGAACATGTTGTGACCACTGGAAAGATCTGTGGAAGGAGGGATAGAGGAAGACAACGAGAGAAGATGCTTGACAGTCTTGTTGCATGGCATGGAGGTGTGTCGGCACACGAACTGATACATGCTGCAGGAGAACGCGGATTATGGAGAGGTATGATCGCCCACGCCAGTGGGCAAGGCACCTGATGATGATGATAGGCTTTGTCACTTTCAATAGCTATTCGTCAAAAAATGTACGTTAACAAATTCTTACAATTTCTCCTCTGCTATTTTATCAGATTGCGAGAATTGGTTCAGCTTAACATCTCTTATCTTTTCTAATTAGGGGTCTTTAGGACATCTCTAGAGAGTATCCCCCAAGTTCCTCTGGACTCTCTAGGTCAGTGGTTCTCAAGCTGTGGGTGCGAGCGACCCTTTTGTGGGTCAAATGACTCTTTTACAGGGGTCACCAAAGACCAGCGGAAGATACATATTCACTGTAGTTACGAAATAGCAATGAAAATAATTGTAAGCTTGGGGGTCACCACAACATGAGGAACTGTATTAAAGGGTTGATGCATTAGGAAGGTTAAGAGTCACTCCTCTAGGTCTTAGCCTAGCCAAATCTCAATCTCTAACTCTTTTAAGCTTAGCCCCCTGAGTGGCTTGGCTTGCTTTGTGAAAAAAAAATCTTTGACCAGCATCCTCGAAGGTGGAACTTTAGGTTATAATTGTGACTAGGTTATGTGCGCCATATAAAATGGCTTAACATAGCTCAGCACCAAGTAGAACTCTTGCAGTGTTGATGCGATCAAAGAAGACGGACCGAAATTCTGTCCTGGCCCGCAACGAAGTCGTCTACCAGCCAGCCAATGGACGAACCGGTCGCCGATGTCCGAAGTGGTCCAAGCACTCGCTTACATAGGCAACATTAGGTTGTTTCCAGAATCTTGCAGCATTTTTTTTGCACGTAGTTATTGCATTCCAGAAATATGGCCGCCATAAAATGTAGAAAACGTTGTCAACAGTGTTTACATGCACTGGAAGGCAGGGTCATATTATAATTCTAACTAACTCCCTGGAAGTTTCTAGAAACCAAAGCCAAGGTCACCATGGATTTGTTGACATGTAACCCTTTTAGCACTGCACTGTTTTGCTACCACCAAATTCTGTGGGAAGCTTCTAGAAGCAAAAGTGAAGGCTGCATGAGCGTGATGATAATTTGTGATGTTTAATTATGTGCAATTGGCTAAGTGTGAAATGAACCTTGGCTTGACTTGGAATGAACCTTGTTTAGGCCGATGTCACTCGTCATGCACCTTGACACACGGCATATCTGCTTTCGCCATCGTTCACTCTCTATGATTACTACAACTTAACTTGCACTGCTCTAACGTCGACTGAAACACAAACGCCTCTCGGCTCCTTTGTACATGCTGTCAGTTTATTCAGTTACATTTATTCCACATGTTTCAACAATTATTCATATTTCTATCGCTCGCGACATATTCAAACACTAGTCAATTGCACGACATAAAGACTACATCTTCAACTAAAATGCAACCGTCTTCCACGACTTCTGTTGATCAACTGACCACAAGGCTAGCTCAGGCTTTCCCTCGCTTACTCGACTAGCCACAAATATCTCGTGCTGTCACTATAGCACGGACTTTCTGCTTGCCACAATGTAATCGTGGAGACCATGCAAAGCAGGGTCATCACATAGTGTCCCTGTAACAGGAGTGCATCTGCCAGAGCGGCAAGGAACAGCTAACTGAACACAAATAAGCCAGTAAAACGGAGGTACTCTCAAAACTCAGGCCATGGCTCAAAGCCAAGGTTAAAATGGATGATTAGCCAGAACTTTCTGCTGGAGCTTCCAGCTGATGAACAAAGAAGAACTATTGTATAACTCTGGGCTATTCAGCTAGTCTACTCAGGGGCCAACATGTTTAAAATGAGGATCGTCACAAACCAGAGGCACGAGCCCCAACATAGAAATATAATTAATGCAAATACAACTGGCAGTGATCCATGGGCCACTTGTTAGGCGTCAGCCATGGGGGCCACTTGTTAGGCATCAGCCGTGGAGGCTACTTGCCAGGGGTCAGCCATGGGGGCCACTTGCTAGGGGTCAGCCGTGGGGGTCTCTTATTAGGCGTCAGCCATGGAGCCACTTGTTACGCGTCAGCCATGGGGGCCACTTGTTAGGCATCAGCCGTGGAGGCTACTTGCCAGGGGTCAGCCATGGGGGCCACTTGCTAGGGGTCAGCCGTGGGGGCCTCTTGTTAGGCGTCGGTTGTGGGGGCCACTTGTTAGGCGTCAGCCGTGGGGGCCACTTGTTAGGCATCAGCAGTGGGGGCCACTTGCTAGGCGTCAGCCGTGGGCTACTTGCTAGGTGTCATGCTGGATTCAATCTGAGGCCATCAGTTGAATAGCCCTGATCTAACTTATTGTTGCCAGTTTGTCTCTTTTTACAGAATTTCAGACAGAGGAGGTGGTATTCCAGCCAAGATAATCCACCAAGTGTTTGACTACAACTTCACTACAAGTGGTTCTATGCTGGATGACCGTGTGGATCGGGGAATATTTGGACAGATGATGGACACTGATAACACAGGACCTGCACCTGGAAAAATGCATGGGTGAGATAATATACTTGTTTCTGTGTTTGTTCTTTATTTTTCTTATAGTTCGTGCCTTTTGGCGTTCATAGTCATGTCCATCCAAAACATTATGTTTCAGTCAATTCTGACACAGATGGTCTTCCACGATGTCAAAGTGTTTCCTCCTCCTTCATTTCCCCTGCATCTTTTCCATCATCATGATGTACTCCAGTTCCCCCCTTCTCATTACATGACCAAAGAATGTAGATTGTTTCCTTCTGTTTGTTATGCAATGTTAGAGTTGTATATCCTTTATAGGGAGTGACAAACCATCCCCAACATTTGTTAGCTGCTCATAGTTTTTCTCTGCAATTTTATGTTGTAGTTTGCCATTGCTTGCTTTTTTTTATTGGTTCTTCTTCTTCCTTTTAAAAAGGATGGTTGTCATGCTATAGTTAAATAAAATATATATTTAAATTTGGATTCTTTGAATGATAGTATCAGATAAGAAAATTCATATTCTTTGTTTTGGTCAGAAATATAAGGGCCAACATAAGAGGAGAGACTCCCTGTGTGGTAGCCAGGGCCCCTTTGAGGGTGTGGGGGGGGGGGTGTGGAGTAGACCAGTTGTGCCCCCTCTCTCCAACATTCATGCCATCAAAGGCCAGTAATTATAGCTTTGCTGAATTCGGATTTGCTGGGTCAAGGGACATATACATCACAGAAAAACATGGCCACTGCCATTTAATAAGAGCGAACCCAGACAAATAAAATTTGGGAGACGTTGAAAAGATGTGAACTGGGAGTGAATAATAAATATATAGGCAATTACACGTCTCTGTGAGGCTGGGGTAGTAATATCTGCAAGGGCAGTTAATATTACTATGAGAAGGAAAGCCATATGTGGGTGCAAATTATATAGCATTGTGATAAATAAAGTTCAGATTTGAGAGTGGGAGAGGCATTTAATAACACTGAGACATTTTCAGACGTGGGTTTTGGATGAAACTGCATAGCAGTTTGAGAAAGGGAGGTCAAATATGGGGTCGAAGAGGCAGATGAAGACATTGAGTGAGGCAAGAGTGGTCCCAGGAGACACTGAGTGAGAAAAGAGTAATTCCAGGAGACACTGAGTGAGGCAAGAGTGGTCCCAGGAGACAGTTGCCAGAAAGAGTCAAAAGGTTACCATTTGGAAGTGTTTTCCTTTGGTTAAATAATAGATCATGACTAATTATTCCATGCAGTAATTCATATCCACAAATGCACTCTTAGCATTACTGTTTCATGTCATTTACCAGGTATGGATTTGGACTTCCGACATCTCATGCATATGCCAAGTATCTGGGCGGATCCTTGACACTGGAAACACTGGAGGGCATCGGCACAGATGTCTATCTTCGTCTGAGCCATATAGATGGAAGATCCGAAAGTTTCCGTATTTAATGTGGCCAAGGTTAATCTAGTCATGGATTTCTCATAAAATTACTTCTGTGGTCAAGATCATTGTCTTCTCTGCATACAAGTTTAAATGGTCTGTTGTGAATACTTGACAACAAGTTTAAATGGTCTGTTGTGAATACTTGACAACAAGTTTAAATGGTCTGTTGTGAATACTTGACAACAAGTTTAAATGGTCTGTTGTGAATACTTGACAACAAGTTTAAATGGTCTGTTGTGAATACTTGACAACAAGTTTAAATGGTCTGTTGTGAATACTTGACAACAAAGTTTAAATGGTCTGTTGTGAATACTTGACAACAAGTTTAAATGGTCTGTTGTGAATACTTGACAACAAGTTTAAATGGTCTGTTGTGAATACTTGCCAACAAGTTTAAATGGTCTGTTGTGAATACTTGACAACAAGTTTAAATGGTCTGTTGTGAATACTTGCCAACAAGTTTAAATGGTCTGTTGTGAATACTTGACAACAAGTTTAAATGGTCTGTTGTGAATACTTGACAACAAGTTTAAATGGTCTGTTGTGAATACTTGACAACAAGTTTAAATGGTCTGTTGTGAATACTTGGCAACAAGTTTAAATAGTCTGATGGTTCCCTGATCCTGAAAGAGTTTAGATTTACTGATTAATATTCAGTGATCATATGGAACTGAATAGCTTTCATTGAACAAATTTAATCATGTCAAATTTACTTAAGCTTAATCATATAATTTTCCTTTAAAGTCGTAGTGCATCTGCCTGAAAGGTGAGAAACCAACAGTTTGCACACAAAGTAAGATAGGTCTGTAAAACAGATGTGCATGCAAAAGTCAAGTTCTGGAATGACACCAAAGTTCAGAAGTGGGCAAACAACCAGAACTTTCCACCAGAGTTTATGACAAGTGAACACAAAGGAGTAGAAGAAGCAGCGAAGAAGATCAAATCACATTTGGTCAGCAGGATTGACTGGCTCACAGTGCACAAGTTTGACTGTGTCATATTTAGTGCACAAGTTTGACTGTGTCACATTCAGTGCCCAAGGTTTGCTGGGTCACTTTCAGTAATTATCCACAGCATTTAACCTCAAGGGCTGAGAATGCTAAAAAAAATGCTGAAGCATTAAGTGGACAATTTTGAGTTGCATTTTTTGAACAATTTGGCGGTCACATTTGTGAACAAGAATTACTAGAAATGTGTTTGATTCTATTCCAGTTTTTAAAAACGGGTTTGACTGTATTCCGCCTTTTTAACAGGTTTGACATGTCGAATCTGATTATGTCACAGTCAGCAAACACATATTAATAGCTAATGACAAATGTACATATTTGGTAGTCGAATCATTTTATTTTCATTTGTTTCATGTAAATGTAACCAATTTAACAAGTCTGACCGCAGATTTGTACACGTAGAACATGCAGATTTGTACACATAGAACATTGATTTACTGTAATGTAACTATTGATTTATATGCAGGAAAAATGTGCGTACTTTAGTTTGTTGATTTTATCACTGTAGGCATGAACACTTTATTAATCTGGTCTCATTGCTGATTTGAACACATGAGAAATGTTTTTTTTTTTTATCTAGTCCAAATGGCATAGTTCTGTATGGAGACCTATATTGTCATGTAGACTTAACTGTTTATATGACATGTTTGTATACAGCAGTCGTAAGTGCTGATTTATAAGAAATTTGTGTTTTCTCTAGCTTCTTACTGCTGGTTTACACGTAATAAATGTTTGGTGCCTCTAGACAGGGAAATTGAGGGTAAACTGGTATGGGATAACATGGCCAGAAAAGAAGCAGACCAGCAACATATGAATACCTTATGTGTCAGCAGTGACAGGAAGAGGATATAGATAAATTGCTTTCTCTGATTGTATTTTCTGTCTCTGACTAGTTTTGTCACTGAAAAGCTTGTACTTGGTTTAAATATCACAGAAAATCTGGTTTGTTTTTCAGCCATATATTTTTTTTGTAAAATCTCAGTATTATATTTCCTCCAAGCCAGTAATAACTGCTTTATAAATGTGAATTTGCCAATTAGTGAAAAATGATGTGGAAGTGACAGAGATGTGAATTTATAGATGATTGTTGAGAACACGTTGAACAGATAAAACACAAGAGTAATGAAAATGTCTTGAGAGAAATTAGCTCCCAAATAGAACTGATTGTCCACATCAGAAGAAGACATTCTTTGGTCATGTCATGGGAAGCATAATCTTGGAGTATGTCATGATGGTGGGAAATGTGGAGACAGAGGGAGGCAGAGAAAGTAGATACTAGATAGTTTGACATCATGGCATGGAAGATCATCTGTCAAAAGTGACTGAAAGTACATAAGACAGAAAGTTGTGGATACACATGACTACCGACGCCACACAGCATGAAGAAGAAATGTACAAGCCATCTTGATTAGTTCAAGATCGAGAAGTTAGTTGAGTATCCTTAACAGGACATTGCAGGACCAACCCCCTCTTGGCCAAAAGTTTTGCCTTGATATGTTGTATCTGTGACAGTTTTGGAGGACGTGATCTGTTGTCTCAGGTGCCAATCCACATGTGCACATGGCTGATTCGCCGATTTTAAATTTTGTGTACATGTGGCTGCGAAGTCGGTTGTGTCCTGTTCTAAGGCGTAGAGTAATAACGCTCTGGTCTGTCCATACCATGGTAATCGTCATATGCCGGTTTTGGTGGTTTTTTCTTCATTTGCACCTTCCTTAGCTAGTATATCAGCTCTTTCATTTCCAGCATCTCCACAGGGGGATGGTATCCATTGCATAGTTCACTTACACCGGCTGCCTAGTTTGGAGAGTAGTGTTCATATATCAGGTAGTTTTCCAGATCAGAGTGCCTGAAGCACCGCTCTTGCATCTGTCAGAAATACCACGGGTTGTGAAATATGACGAATATTTAATAGCTTTTATGCTGTTATCTTGATGGCTTAAACTTCTACATCATAGTTGTGACAGTGCTTCCCTGTAGATATTTCGGCTGTATATCTGGTATTATTTGGATGATCAATATACACTCCTGCTCCTCCATTTCTGCTTTCATTTTGTGCTAACCCATCGGTATAGACACGAACCCAAAAATTATTTGGGTATTCCTCATAAAGTAGAGCGAGGGTGGTTGTTTTACTTTGCACACTGTTTTGTTCTTCCTTGTCGAATAATCTTTTGCCTTCTGTCTGTATGTGTATTGGCAACTTATAATCCTCTTTCCAAGGGGACCGATCTGGAATAGCATTTAAGGGGCTATCAGTTGCAGGCAGATCAATGGTTTGCCTGCAGAGTTGTTGGGCCTGGTGGATGAAACTGCTTCTTTTTAGTTGTCCCATTGCTAGATTTAGGAATCTTTCTTTCATAGGGTATTCAGGCATGCTAAGAAACTTTTCTGCTTGCATTAGAATCTTAGTGTCTCTTCGTTCTGTCAGTGTTTGAGTCATCGCCATCTTCTCCATTACAGCTATAGGTGTTGATTTCATCCCACCTGTTATGATTCTAAAAGTAATGAAAACCTTGGGGATAAGACTTTTAGGGCAGTGTGGGGCAGAGGAGTTGTCAGCCAGAGGATCTTAGACTGCATTGCTAGTGTAGTTACCATGGACTGTGCAGATCATTATTTCTATTTTTGCCCCTAACAAAAAGAAAAATCAAGCTGAAGTATAGAAATATTGGATTCAAACACTTCTGTTGGCAACACAAATCAGTATTAATTTACATGTTAGTTTTACTGACATAATCATTTCATGTTGAGGGAATGCAGTTGTATTTGTTTATATGGGCAGTGAAGACATAGTGGATGGAGTTGCTTTTTTTTTTTTATTGAGGTAGGAAGATACAGTGGATATAGTTGCATTTATTGATCTGAGGTATGAAGACACAGTTGATATAGTGGCATTTGTTTATTTGAGGTACGAAGACATAATGGATAGTTTCATTTGTTGATTCAAGGTATGAAAATATAGTGGATTGAGTTGCATTTGTTGATTTGAGTTATGAAGACCTAGCGAACAGAGTTGCATTTGTTGATTTGAGATATGAAGACAAAGTGGATAGAGTTGTATTTGTCAAGAGGGACGGTTAAGATGCATAGCTGATGGAGTTGTATTTGCTGATAAATTTACAATATATCAATGTATTCTTGGCTGCTGTTACTTTATTTTTAAGTTGTGTATGTAAATCATCTTTGTATGATCAAATATGCCCATACACTGACATATTTCTGGTTATACACATATAGTGTAAATTGTAAAAATATATTTGTGCTTCTGTTGTGATGATCTAGTCTCTTGCAGTGTTTATCTTTTAGCAAGCTTGAGGCGCTACTGGTACCAGCATTTCCTATGTGTGTTCCGGGACCCCTTTGTGTGTGTGTGCGTGGGTGGGGGGGGGGGTGGAGAATAGACCCACAGCCTCCCCAACAAGCATGTCGTAGGATTCGACTGCTTGGTGGCAAACCATTTAATTCGCTGTCTTTGTATGTAATTAAGGATTGGTTCTGTGCCAACTCTTATGTCCTAATTTTAATATTGTCTGGTCACTCCTACAGCTCTTCTCAGACAAATCATTTCCATAGTAATTTTATCACAGGTTCACAAGACAAATCAGTCAGCAAGACATTCAGACATAAATCAATTAATTTTCATGGCTTAACCCCCCCCCCCCCCCCCCCCCCCACTGAAATGGGGTCCTATAGTTTGTTGTGAAATTTTTTTTTTTCAAGAATCCCTTGCCTGACTTTCTGTACAGGCAAAGAACAAACCAGCATACAACCAGGCAACAAACGTTGTACTAAGCTGACTGAAATACTCACGAAAAGATTGATTGCTGAACATTTATAGTTCACATTTTTGGTGTTTTGACAATACAAAGTGCAGTATGACATTTTTTGAATCTCAACATCATTTACCTCACAACTAAATTTATGCGTTTATTTATCTACTATTGGACATTGCAATAGCATTTTAGTGACAACAGTCGTTACTTTTTTCAGCTTCGATTGAAATGTCCATATTTAAACCATGACACATTAAAGGCTGATTTTTTATGTCACTTTCTTAATTTTGTGAATTAGAAAACCATATTATTAAAACTTGAGCCGCAGTTGCTTGCTTGCTTGTCAGTCCAGTGTCTTGGGGTCACATCCCCATCTAAGTGGATTTTGGTAATTGATCTGTGCTCCCAAGTCAGTCTAATATTCTTCTTCTGCCTTTGTAACCCCCAATGGAGCATAGGCCCTCAACCAACCTGCATCAAGTTATTCTATCCTATGCTCTCACTTGCAGCTCTTCCTTTGTCCTCCCCATCTTTTTAACGTCACTCTCTAGCTCCCTTCTCCATGTTTTGTGGGGTGTTCCTTGATTTCAATCTAATATGGGTATCAGAAATTATCTTTGGAAGTAAAGGTGGCAGGCAATATTTTAAGCACAGTATGCATCAAGATGTACTTTAATTTGAAAAAAAAAAAATATTGGTCGAGCACAGGGCTATGCAGCAAAGTTTACTCAGGGGCCAATATTTTGAAAATGGGATTTGTCATGGGCCAGAGGCCTCAGCATGGAAAGATGATTAATACAGTACAACTGGCAATGAACCATGGGCCACTTGCTAGGCCTCTGTGAGCTGGATTTAACAGGTGAGTTGCCAGTTTAATGACTCTGGTCTAGCACTATATGCCTGATGTGCAGACAGAATAAAGAGAGCTTTTTTTTTTAACTGCTAAAAACTAGACAGTTTATTTTGTCTTAAATATTGATGTAAACATTTATTGCCATTTCCAGTCAGTCTATTTTGTGATATTAGTAAACAGTATTGTTACAACTGGTCACTTGTATCTTTGTCTTAAATTTTGATGTCATTGCATTTAGATTATTTATTTCTATATTAAATGCTAAAACAGGCCAGTATAGAAGAGAAAGAACAGAGTAACTATCTTACTTTCAACTCTACATTTATTTATTTGTTTTAACACGAATGCCTGCATTTTTATTATTCATTTTCGTCATCTCCTTGACAGCATTAAAATAAACCTCAACAAGAAAAAAACTAATGTCAGTTTTTAGGCTTCGGACAGGACACTTCTGTCCTTCAAGCTCAAAAAATCTTCACATGGAAGTCCATCATAACCTGACTAAAAGCACACGATACTGAAGACATTTTGCAATGAAATAGATTCTTAAAATCTGACAAAAAGGCAAGGCACTCCTGCAAGCAACAACAACAAAAAACAGAGATAAGAGGAAATAGATAAAACAAACAGTGCACAACATGCACATAGCTGAAACAGACCCAGAAAATGACATAGTGTACATCTCTATTGCAAGCATCAGAGCAATATTAAGGACCTGTCCCAGCACAGCTCGAGGGCCTGATGGTATAAGAGACAGCAACTTAAAATGCCTCGAGGACACAGACACAATTGAAATATCCAGATATTTAACAAGAGCATTAAAAGCATCATTGTCCCTGATGACTGGCTGCATGGCCACATCAGACCCTTTCTTAAGCCTGGGAAAGATATGCAAAAATTAATGGTATAGAATTATCACACTCTAGAACATCGTAGGGAAACTCATGGAAAAACATCGTTGAAAAAAAAAATTTTTGTCAAGCGACTGTTTGGCACCTACACTAGGTGAGTACCACCCAATGCTGCAGTATTTGCTTACAATACTTATGAGGGCTTCCATGCAGAAATGAAAACTTCTGCAGCTGCCATTGACTTAGAAAATGTGTACAACAGCATTCCATACAACATGCTTGTCAGATTGCTGTTGGACATACACACAGAGATGAATTGGGTCAACTGGATCGCAGCAGCGCTCTTCGAAAGAACAGTGTCGCTGTAATGCAGGGCCTGGGCATCGAAACTTCAGCGTGTCTTGATGAGCTTATCCCAGGGATCACCATTGTCTCCTGTTCTCTGTAATGTGTACACGTCAGTAATTACCATGCACAGATAGGAGGTCTGGGCAGAACAATGTCATTTGCAGATGATATCCCTGTGTACTGACGAGGAAGAAACAAGCATGAAATGACAACAGCATGAATTAGACAGACAGTGAATGGTGCCAGGAATCAAGAGCACTTGTGAACCTTGCAAAAGCCTCCTTAACATGGTTCTCTTCGAATACCCCCTTTGTCAGAATACCTACACCAGTTGTGAGCATGTGTGGTATAGACATTGAGAGAACGAACACAATGAAATACCTTAGCATGACTTTTGACAGATGCTTGTCATACAAGCATCATGTAGAGAATGTCATAGTCAGAGCCAAGAAAGATCTCATGGCACTGAAGGCAGTGGCATAAGCTGACATTGAACAATTCCTAGTTTCCCTTCTCTGTCATGGACTTGTGTTAAGTATAGCCTACGGTCTAGGCCCTTTCGGTGTCAGCAGAACTCCGCTAGAAAGAATGGACCGGGTAAAAAATGAGGTCAAGCAACTCATACTTGGCTACATAAAAGACACCTCTTGCCATGCTATGTGATATGCCTTTGGTTTACCGACAATGGCCACCAGACATAAAGTGGCACAGGTGAAGGGGTACATGAGAATATCAGCAACCATCAATAACCCACTGCACAACGCTATCAATGATACAAAAGGGACGTGTCTCAAAAGAGGCTGCTCCTGGATGGCCGAGGCAGAAAATCTAATTAATCACAGAAAAGAATGGATGGCTATATCAGTAGACATGCACAACAGTATCAATGCTGAATAGGTATAACAGAATTTGTCTCCTCAACCCCCCTCTCTTTCCCCACATGAATGTGCAGCAGACAGACAGACACCGCATGTACTGCAGAACTACACTACTCCCGGCAAAGGCTGTGGATCTGGCCCAATGGAGCCACAGTATGAGAAGCTGTGGGGAACCTTAGATGCACTGTCCTGCTTGTGACTCAAATGGGACTGAATGTTTAGATGGTCTATGTCAAATGCAGAAGAATAAGAAGAATCTACCTCCTGACACACCATAGACTAGAATGGAAACAACAGAGCAACTAACTTTTAGTTCTATACTTGTATATTATAACACCAGTGCTTTTGTGTTATCCAGTCATTCTATTGACTGACTAAAACTTACGGATGCACAATGGTAATCTATGTTTATCCTTTTTGCGTAATATATTTAAAAAAAAAAATTATTTTGATCAAACTGCAATTACACTCTAGGGTAGAAGATGAACAACAGTACATATAACTAACTTACTTTCAATTAGTTACTTAGTTGGGTTATCATCATTGCACTCCATGGGTGCTCAGAACCTCCACTCAGTATGAACCCCAGCGTCCGGTGGCTAATAGTACCAGTACTATGTTGATTAACAAGTCCTCTGATGTGCCTGATGTGCGTCTCATTTTTTTCTATGCCCATGGGTGCTCAGAACCTCCACTCAGTATGAACCCCAGCGTCCGGTGGCTAATAGTACCAGTACTATGTTGATTAACAAGTCCTCTGATGTGCCTGATGTGCGTTTCATTTTTTTCTATGCCGATCTTAAATCCATAAGTCTATTATTCTGGCAAGTGATGTGGATTCACTGCCCCCAAAGTCCACCCTTCCCACGTCTCGGAGGGCATTAATAATATCAGCATGATTTACTTTCAGCTCTACACTTTAATGCCAGCATGTTTTCTGGTCATTCTGGAGACCAGGCCTGTTCGGCTAAGTTTACTCAGAGGCCCAAACTTTAACATGGCGGTCGTCGGAGGCCTGAGCCCTAGTTTAGAAATATAATGAATATAACTGGCAGTGATCCGTGGACCAGATGTTAGGCTTCTGCATGGGCTGCCAGTAGAATAACCCTGGTGTAGACCATCTAATACAGAACTTATGAAAATTTATTAGTTTTTTAAATTAATTTATCTTCTTCTTCTTCTTCTTTCGTTCGCCTGAAATAAGTTGTCTATATCAGCAGTTTTGTCTCTTGTATAAATTTCACTGTCGTTAGTTCATTCAGTGGTCCATAGAGTTTACGTTCCACTATTGTTCTTTCTGGCCAAAAGGTTTGCCTTAATGTGTCAAAATCGGAGCAGTCCTGGAGTACATGCTCTGCTGTCTGGGGCACATTTCCACAGATGCACATGGCTGATACACCTATCATTCACACGCTATGGAAATATTTATTTATCTGATTTCCATCTCATTATTAGCAGACAGCTAAAACGCTGAAGAGTAGAAAAGGAAAAACAGTAACTAACACTTTCAGTTCTACATTTCTTTATTTTAATATCAACGCTTTCATGTTATCCAATAATTCTGCAAACTTAAATGTAAAACTTACTAAGGAATTCTATGAATTCTTTCTCTGTTTTGTGAGATTTCATCTTACCATCTCAGGTTTGAATTTATTTTTCCAGGATTTGTGTTTTCTGTGACTATATATGACATAATTCCATGTGTGTTTGTATTAGGGTTGACATTTTACGGACGCTAAGATATTCTCTGAAATGAGGAAATATGGTGACATCATGGCAACCCTGGTATAAATACTTGCCTAGAAGTGTGATGTTTCTTGTTAAATGCTTGTCATGTATTATTGACATGTTGCAATAAAGATCATAATCATTCTCAGTGAATTTGTGTTTATTTTCCCCTCTTTGTGAGAAAATTCACAGCCCTTACTCATGTTCACTGCCTGTAAACTCCTGCGGAAAATTATGGTTCTTCCACTGGTTTTTCAAGAATCTGAGTTTTGCATGCACATCTGTTTTATAGATCTGGCTTATCTATATGCAGACTGTTGGTTCTTCACCTCTCAGGCAGATGCACTCTGACTTAAAAGGAAACATTTCTTATTAACTGACTCTTACGACATGCTTGTTAGGGAGCAGTGGGTCTATTCTTTTTGTTGTCCCAGAACCCAAACGGGAAGCATAATTTTTGGCAGAACAGATAGTTTATATACCTGTGCAACAGCTTCTGTGGCAGGCTTTGTTCCAAACATGGAGTTAACAAAGCAGGATGAGAGAAGGATCATGTTGCATGGGCAACAACACACAGTGTCTACAATACTTTGTGCTACATAGTAGGAATTTCATTCGTGGCATTAACTGGTATCTCCATGGCCTATCTTCTTCTTAGCATTCAATGGCTGTAAACTCTGACAGAAAGTTCTGGTTGTTCATCCATTTCTAGACTTTGCATGGTCCTGTTCTAGAATTTGAATTTTGCATGCACATCCAATCAATTTGACAGATCTGCTTTTGCGTGCACGTTTGTTTCTTTGCATTGTAGACTAGATTCCTTGCCTCTCAGGCAGAAGCATTTTGAATTTGTAAGGAGCATTCCTAATTAGTCAATTAGTCCTCGCCTTTACAACATGCTTGTTGAGACGGGGGGGGGGGGGGGGGGTAGATCCCCCCCCCCCCCCCCAGCCAATGAGGCCTCAGAACACCCACAGAGACCCATGGGTTGCGATTCTCATGCCTCCTGATACCACAAAGGAACATTATCATCTGTAAAGATCCCAACAACAAACAACAAGTGTAAATTTTTTATGCACAAACACAAATAATTCATTTGTATTTATTTGTTTTCTTCAAATATATTTGAATATGTTTGCATACACCGATAGATTACAATGACAATTCTGGACACATGATTGGCTGGTACTGTGTGAATAATTGGAATTCTTCTTCAGCGATCAATATTTGCTATGAATCTGTTTTAAGACGGGTCACAATCAGGGTAGTACGTTTAAGGTCTTCACCCATGCCCCATAGAGTCTGTCTGGCAGGATTGCACCAGTGTGCCAGATTTCTTCTTATTGATTGGCAAAGTTTAAATATCAAATTTCTATGCATATTACAACATATTACATTACTATGCATATTACAACAACAAAAATAAATAGAAAACTGTAAAAGAAAACACACACACAGACAATAACTGAACTTTTCTAATCAAAGTATTTTTAGAGAAAGAAAAAAAACATGAATGCTTTTATACAAAAACAAAAAATAATAATCCTAATTATGGAAACAAAAGTTTTTATTTCCGGAAACAGGAATGTTTTAAACCGGAATGGGAACATATATGAAACCAACTGTATACACATATGTATATCTATATAAGATGAGAGAAGATGAATTTTCATTCCTGCTGGTTTAAGAGTGCCCAAACTAAGATGATTCTCTAAAGACAGGTGAATGAAATGAAATTCAACCTCACCAGGGCCGCACAATGAGCGATAAACACCTGGTGACACAAAGTGCCACCATTCAGATGAGAATCACCCAGGCGAGTGTCCCAGAAATCCTGCTTAACCGTCAGGTTATATTAGGGCTTTCGACAACAGCCGGAATGAGGCTTCATAATAACAAAAAAAACTGCATCCCAAATCGGGACAGCAACAGATATTAGGTGATGCTGTCCAGTGAGAAAGATTTAATGACAATGATAAAAAAAGCTGAGACAGACCTAGTAAGCCGGCACTGGAATTATTCTTGCTACAAAGAATATACTGAGATTTAAACTAAATAAAATATATTGCACAACATGTAAATTGTGTCCTGCCCTAAAAAAAAAAAAAAATACACTACATAAAAATAGGGTTTATAGTATACATAAAGATTCATCTATGAAATGTAATAGGAATTTAATAATTAAATGTTAACAAATTAGGAATAATTTATTAACTCTTTCAGCATTAAAAAACTCATGACCTGTTTACTTATTACTTTACAGGGTATCCCATAAATATCCATACATAGGTAAAATAGGTACATACCATGGAAATCACTCCATCTCATCGAGCGCGAGATTTCGTGCTGGCTCCCATTCATGCCGTGGTGGTTCTCACAATGTCCTATGCTGTAGGGGTGTAAGGATACGAGTTCGCTCGCCCTCAGCATCTGTTGACACCGTTTGGAAAAACGGCTCCTGTTTGTTCAAGACCCAACACGAAAGTGTGCAGCTCTCTTTCATGGCAGGTGACATTTAGCAACTGTGTGTTTGTGTGCGTGCGCTAACAAAAGAGTGTTCAACAAGTTTTCTTTTCTCTGTCAACTAGGTCTCTTGTGCAACTGATTTGAGAATTGTTGACATTTTGGGGGCAGGCCCTGAATCAAGTGACCAAGTACGGCCGCAGTGATAGCCATGAAGAGCCAAAGCACAATTCAAGTAACACTCACAGTGCTGTCCGCTCACAATGTGAAAAATATAACATGCTGGCCGCTGACAACGTGGAATACAGACTGCTTATAGGGTTGGAAATAGCAAAACATGACATCTCTCGAACACAGGTCAGCCTGTGGGAAATCTTGTGCCCGATGGGGTGATTTTGGTGATATGGGCAGAAAAATACACATATCCCCAACGCCATTATAATCATAAGTCCAGCTGTGCTTCCTCATGTTCTTCAGCAGTGATGGTCTCACACTGACTGACTTTTTACCCCATCAGGACATCACACTAAGCTATAAACACCCAGTGACATGAAGTGCCATCATTAGGATGAGAATCACCCTGGAAGAGGTCCCAGAAACCCCTGTTCAACCGTTAGGTTATATTAGGGCAACAACTAGGGTGGGGTTTCAAAATGACAAAAATTTCGTCCCGCATGGGGTCAAGGATTGTATCAACTCACACTGACAAGTGTTTTCCTATGTATAAAACTTATGGTGAAATCCTGTATATAGTTTCTTCTTTTTCTGCATTCGTCCTTAGAAGGGCAGTTTGCTAGTTGTGGTGTGGTTTTCAGCTAGGCTGTAATATCTATGCCTGTTTGTTCAACATATCCGATTTCAGCAAACCCCTATTAGTAGACTTTTATGATAGGCTTTTAAAGGAGTAGAGACGCATCTAACACACCCCCCCCCCCCCCCCACCTTCTGAATATAGCTTTGGAACCCAAATGGTGACTCCACATATTGTAATACTGTACACAATTCTTATAGTTCTATGTCTCATTCTTCTGTTACATTAATGAGTTCATCTCACTTGTTACTTTAACTCTTGCTAACACTTAGAAGTTTTATATTTACTCATTCTTCTTTCTTCATGTTCACCAGCTATAAATTCCTGTAGAAAGTCCTGGACTCTAGCCCTGTTCCAGAACCTGAATGGTGCATGCACACCCATTTTACAGATCTGACTCTGCTGGTTCCTTGCCTCTCAGGCAGTTACACTCCGACTTTGAAGGGAGCCCCCAATCAGTTAATTCTTACAACATGCTTTTGGGTAGGCAGTGGGTCTATTCTTGTTTTCCCAATAACAGAGCCCTGGATCCCACATGGGATTCACTAATTTAAACCAATAAGACTCACAGAAATTTACTCTGCAATATCAAATCATTGGATAGACAGTAATGAAGTCATTGGATAGACAGTAATGAAGTCATTGGATAGACAGTAATGAAGTCAGAACTTAATGTACTGAAAAGGTGAAAACATTTAATTTATGTACATATTTTTTTTTCTTTTTCAATCTGGCAACATCTTATAAAATGAATTTGGTCCCTCAAATTGTCTTCTGTCACTTATTCAAGATGTCCGGCATCTTTCAGACTCACGTATCGTGATGCTATAAAAGCTGCTGCAAATGCACCGACCGTAAGGCAAAATGCAAAAATGTAAAACGATTCTTCGTCAAAGATATCTTCGAATGCTGGTAAATAAACTGAGAATGTCTGTGTGACTTCTTTGCCAGCATGGCCTTTAGGAAGCATCGTGCCAGGCTTTAGAGGCAGTGACAGTTAAAGATAATAGCTGTTCTCCAGATCTATGTTTGATAATATGATGCCTCAAGTAAAGTTCACCTCATAAAAAGTCTTGCTTGAACACCACAGACAGGATCACCTGTAAAATAAACAAAACAAACCCAGTTTAAAATAATCAGTTAATGCTGTTCTGGCAATAAATATTTAAAAGTTGTTCAGTAAAGTTTATGTGCATAATTCTTCATGCTGATCTCTAGTATTCTTTTTCTTTCCTCCTCCTCCTTCCTTTCCCCTACTGCTTCTTCCCCCTTCTTCTTCCCTTCCTCATTTTTCTTCCCCTCCTCCTCTTCCTCCTCCTAATCCATGCCATGTGACACTGGTAGTCAAGTATGTCCACAGAATTCTCTCACGTCATTTCAATTGTTTCAGACACATATGTTCCTCTGTGCAACGATGCCAAACTATGTGTATACACTTTTCTTTGCAAAATACCCATAGCAGGCTGCAATTTCTGTTCTGTGAGAGCAGTGTCCATACAGGATAGGCAGTCCTAACCACTGTATCCACAGAGCAGTGGTCTCCAAGCCCTTTCAGACTGCACCCCTCTTGAGTATATGGCCCCCTCCCCTTTCCTCCGCAACATAAAATGTGATAAAATAAGGAGAAATTTGGGTTCTTTTGCAATATCCTACCCCCAGATGACATCACAGGACAGTCCAACATTTTAGAGGGTGGGAAGACTGGGTTTCCCGGCTTTCTAATGCTTTTAACGACCCAAAACATCTAGAACTGGCTCTAACCCCAATTCACCTACGTCCCATGAGAGAGTGCAGCCTAGGTCCCACAACTGCATGCAGCCTATCTACCACCCCTTGAAATATTAGACTGTCTTGGACCTGTAAAATGCCCCTGTTTTGGGTAGGATATTAAGACTTTTTTCAGCAAACCTACATTTTAAAATTCTATGAAAAATATTTAGAAACATCTTTACAGTAAATAAACTTTACCTGTACCTCTACATAGTGTTAAGGTTCATGAATCCATTACCTATTTCTCAATATCTATGTTTGTTTTGAAAATTTCAGGATTCTAAGTAAATGAAATTTCAACAACATCTAACATCCATGAATGAAGAATGTAAAACAAATAATATGAGAATCAACACTGAAAAGACAGAAGTAATGTCAATAGGAAAAAAGAAGACAGATCTAAACATAGTAATAGAGTGCAAAGGCATTAAACAGGCATCTGAGTTTAAATATCTGGGAACTACATTTACCGAAGATGGGAAATTGGATAAAGAAATTAACATTAGATGCAGTAAAGCAAACCAAGTATTGGGACAGCGAGCCCCCTCTTACAGCATAAGACAATCCCAATCAGCACAAAGAGACATCTTTTTCAAAGCATATTTATTCCAACTCTGTGCTACCAGTGCCAGACATGGTCACTCACAACAAACCATAAAAGAAAATTAGTAACCACGGAAATGAGATGTCTGAGAAGTGCTATAGGAGTGACCATAAGAGATAAGATCAGGAATGAGATCATAAGAGAAAAAGTCGGCACAGAACCAATTCTGGATTACATATGAAGACAGCAAGTGAAATGGTTTGCCCACTTAGAGAGAATGCCTTGTGACACCATACCATACAAAGCATGGAAAGAGAAGAAGGACGTAGAGCACGAGGTAGACCAAGAACAAGATGAAAGGATAACATCAGAGAAACTCTACAACAGCACGATGTGCCTATGGTCGAGGCGGCCAGAAGAGCTAGAAACAGAACCTTATATCTCCCTCGACACCCACAGCGGTAAAAGAGGAAGTGAAGAAGAAGAAGAAGTAAATCTTGCCCCCCCCCCCCCCCCCCCCCCCACTAAGATTGCGGCTATTGCCATGGCAACTATGATTTTTTGTAAAAAAGTATGCAAATGTATTAACATATATCCCTACAAATGACCATTATAAAATAATTGGTCTAACGCTGTAAATAACCAAAAAAAAATAATTTTTGGGTGTAGAGAAGCTATATGTTCTCAACCTGTGGGCTGCGATCTTTTTTGGGTCGAACAACCCTCTCATATGGGTCGCCCAAGACCATAGTAAAACACATATTTAAGTTATGAAGTAGCCAAAAAAATAATTTTATGGTTAGGGTCACCACAATATGACGAATTGTATTAAAGGGTTACAGCATTAGGAAGGTTAAGAACCAGTAGGCTTGGCAGATACTCGACCCTTGCCCATGCGGTGTCCCGTTGGCTACAGAAGTGTTCTATGCTCACTACCAGGGAACTACAGACCAAGTCTAACAACCATCTATTGGCGGCTGTCAAGCTAAATTCACTACATGCTCCCATGGTTCAAATTAACAAAATTCCAGTGTAGATAATTACTTTTTAAAAATTCCAGTGACAGCAAGTCTCGAAAATCAGCACAGAAAAATGCAGTGTCGCTGAGATGAAACTAATTATGCCAATTATAATCATTACAGAAGTCCACTGTGCGTGGAGTCACCTTTATTTTTGTTTCGGGATACGCAGGCGTCGATGGAAATGAAAGAGCTGATAGGTTGGCTGGATCCGCTATCACTACTGACGGTCAGCCTATGGATCATGCTGATATTATTAATGCCCTCAGAGAAATGGGAAGGATAGAGGACTTTGGGGGCAGAGAATCCACATCACTTGCCAGAATGGCAGACTTGAGAGCTAAGATCAATGTAGCAAAAAAATGAGACGCACACCAGACGACTTGTTAAACAACACAGAACTGGTACTATTAGCCATCGGACATTAGGGTTCATATTGAGGGGAGGTTCTGAGCACCTATGGACATGTCCGGAGTGCAATGATGATAACCCAACTGACTGACTGACTAACTAACTAACAATTATACCGTTAAAAAAATCAGATCTTTTATGCAACTAACAGTTTAACATGGCATGATAGAAAAGTTATGGCCCCAGAACAGTGGTCTCAAACCTTTGTTTCAGTATATGGCAGGACACCTACCCACCCTTGAGTATACTGCAAGGTCCACATGCCCCTACCCCAACACAACAAAATGTGATTAACAAGAGGACAACAGATTCCACAACAAGTGAAACAGACAGTCTGGAGATACATTTTGGTCAGAATTTGTTCTTAATCTATAAAACCATCTTAAAATTTTTAGGGGAATGAGAAGGGGGCGGCCGGGGGGGGGGGGGGGGGGGGGGGGGGGGGGGGGGTACATTTAAGTGTGCAATAATAATAACCAAGGATTTTTTGGTGGTACACAATGGTGAACGGCACAAACTATATCTTTCAGGCATCAATTTTTTCTCCCCAGCGCCACTGTAACAGACCTTGGAAAGGGGGGGGGGGGGTGTTTACAGGCACCATTTTAGAGACACTTTGTGGTGAGCACTAGTATTTGTTTGTATATTGAAAAAAAGAGTCAAAATAATAATTATTTAATCTACACATACTATCAGAGCAATACCGCCAGTACCAAAAGGATCTATACCAGATGGTAATTGATTTTTAAAAAGTCTTTGATAGTGTTTGTCTCTACTAGCAGCTAGGAACCTCTTTTAACTACAGTGAAAAGATGGAAAAGGCAAAGGTACGGACATATACTAAGATCTAATGGTCTCTCATGAAACAATACAACAGTAGTCAGTACATGAAAAGTGGCAGACCAAAAAAGACCCGGAGAAGACTTTGACTGATTGGCCAAGCCTTAGATATGCAACCATGTATATGAAAGATGGAGAGAGCTAATAAGTCAGTCAAAGGCAACTGGTGACCCAACAACATTACGAGGCTATCATGAATAATTATACACTGAATGACTAACAAATATATTAATATATTTGAAATAATATAAAATGTATTAATATAATAAACAATTACTTAAAAATAGAATGTTGATACTTTCATTTTAGCTCACCCCAAACACGGAAAACTGCAGAATAGCCTGGAAAGTCCAATATTATATGTGTATTAGGGTTAGCCAGTGTTCATTTCAAACTGTAACACTCATATAATACTGAACTTTTCTGGAGTTTCTCTGTTTAGGGTGAACTTAAATAAAAATACCGAGAATATCTATGCACAATTTAAGGGACACCCTAGCCCCTTTGCAAATTTTTTGAAGGAGTAGTTGAATCTCTCGAGGTCCCTCTCTGACACCCCCCCCCCCCCCCACAAATAAAATGGTCCTCAGCTCATGAGCTCCCAGATGTTGGTGCCCTGAAACAAATTTTATAAAAATAACGCCCGAGAAACACAGACGCGGTGCTCTGGGTCAATGACGTAACTGTAAATAATTAATATATTTTATTACTAATAATAATAATCACAGTAATAGTTAATTTTTCTGGTGGTACGCAGTACCTGCCTGTATTTATGCATTACTGTTCAGCACTGGCACTACTTAACAGGCACTTTTTATTGAGTTCAAGCGCCTTTGCAAAAGATAAGTGATATTGAAAATGATTATTCATTACTTCATGGTGAATTATCTTACGTAAAATTTCATGAGATGGAAGTGCCGTGAAACTGATTTCGTGTGAAATACGTGATGTTTTTCTGGGACATTGTGTTCCTCGTCTGGAGCTGTCAGATCTTAGTCGTCTTCGACTCTTCGTCGTTATAAACATAAAACATGCAAAACTACAACCGGAACACACGCATCTGCATGGGCGGTAACCGATGAGGTGCTTTTCCTTTTCGTTTTCCCATTTTCTATCTGGCTTAGAATTAGGGTTATAATTGGAATATATTGTGTTAATTGAGATGAGTATATATTTTTGAACAAATTACAGTTTAGTCATATAAAAAATTACATGATATATAAATTTAAAATAACAACCATACATTATGAGAACTTAATTAAGACTATATAACCCAATTATAATCCTGAGGGCTGAACATTATATTTGATTTGATTCAAGAACCGACATCACAGCATTCGGGGCATTCCCATAAGCGCTCCGTCCCCATCTTCAGCAGCCAGCAAAGAGTTCCGATACTAATGGTGCCAGTAGGTTTCTGATTATACGTCCGTCTTGCCTTTCCTCTGAGCCTTGAGCTTCTGCCAGAACCTCTCGTCACCTCCAACTGCATCAATCTCACCAGACTGTGGTGATCCATCTGCTCCTCCGCATTGTACACGCTCTCCCACAAGGCACTAACCACGTCTGCCCTATCATGTATCAGTATTCCACTAAGTTGTGCAGAGCCAGCCAGTCTGTCCGCCTGTTCATTTCCCAACACACCGGCGTAACCCGGTGAAAAAATCCAGACAATACTCTTCACTCGTGTCCTCCGCAGCGAAGCATGCCACTCTGCACGAAGCATACCTGTTCTGATCTTCCTCAGCATGCTTTCTGAATCAGTTACAATCACGATGTGTGTGTGTGTGTGTGTGTGTGTGTGTGTGTGTTCTCTAGCCAACGGAAAGCTGCAGTGACCGCCTTCACCTCCATTCTTAAGCTGGATGTTGTGGTATTGAACATTATATTCTTGAAACTTTAATACGAATAAGGCAGTCGAATAATACATTGCAGACCACTTTAGTAAGTAAGCTTTACCCCACCAGGACATCACACAGAGCAATAACACCCAGTAACACAAAGTGCCACCATGCGGACGAGAATCACCCGTGGAGAGTCTCAGAAACCCCGTTCATCCGTTAGGTTATTTGGGGCTCCTAGCAATAGCCAGGGTGAGGCTTCAAAATAACGAAAAATTGCATCCCACAAGGGGACGAACAATTTGTAACAGCTTTAGGCGATCTCAGAAATGGTGAATTTCTGTTGTTAAGAACAATTGTTTATCGCTGACAATTACCATATGGGCATATGCTTTAACTCTTATCTGGATAAGAGGAAATTCTGATAAAAAGGACTATTTCTTAGGTCGATGGTGAAATTTAATATTAGGTCTGCAGTGTATTTTTTAAGTTAAGATGGCTTTTTCCGATTCTGAAAAAAAAAAAGGAAACATTTCTTAACCAGGACCGAACCCGGGTCTCACGATAGTCCATCACACTGATGCACGTAGAACAGAAATCCAATCCAATCCAATCCAAGTTTTCGTTGTTAGCAGACGACCGCTCGTGTTTAGACATGGCAGACTAGCTGAACTGTACTGTTGACTTCTTCTCTAGAGATATCTTGCCGCTAATTATTTGGGGGAGACCCCGTACTTTAGCACGATGTTTATTTTCAATGGATTTTTACTGCTAATCATTTGTGCCGTTATTGGCTCCGTACGGTCGGGTATGTACAATCCGTTTATGCCGTTATTCGATATTTAGTAACTTATATTTACTTGCACTAAAAAGGTATTTACAAAACATGACGAGGTTTCTCACTGTTAGTTATCTTATGGCTGGATGACCGATCGACTTAACAAATTCTTCCATTCTTATCTCAGCTCAGTCGCACTACATGTTACTTCATAACTGCCAGTTGCCTCGAATTAACTGTGTATGATTTAAGGGACTTTGCTGAGATTTTACTTGGAGGATTCTCATCCGAATAGTGGCTGTTTGTTTGAGTCAGAATGTGTTAGTTATAGTATCGCTCAGTTTGCAGCCTCAGCGGATTCTTCCTCACTCACTAATCCTGTAAGCTTAATTCCTGCCTGGCCCTAACTTCAGGTCACTGTGTAACCATCAGGACCTCAGTACAATTGTTATGCGGTTGATCAGGGCTTCCGGGATTTATACCTGTTTGATTCTCATCTCTGAGGTGGTAATCAAATCCTCTATAATGCAGTCATGTAGGGGAATCATTACTTACTAATTCTGTCAAGAGCAGTCGCGAAATGTTAATTTAGTTTACATGTAACATTTCATTTGGAGTTAAAGTAGTGAGGGATCCTGCTGCATGGGTGGGCAATACAGGCTCTCTGTAGTAATGCCCAGGCTTTATGCTGTAGCATGAGATGGGTGAACTTTGATTCCTGACCTTAACTGGTATTGTCATGGGTTGTGATTACTATACCCCTCTATAGACAATGGGACATTGTCATGGGTTGTGATTACTATACCCCTCTATAGACAATGGGATATTGTCATGGGGAAAAGTGCCATCACATGCATCATTAAATTAAACACTTCTCACGACTTGTCCAAGTACAGCTGAGAGTTGAGTAGTAGTAGTAGTAGTAGTTGTAGTAGTAGTAGTTTTATTGTATTAGCAGTATCAGTCATATGCAGCACCCTAGGACACCCTGCCAGTCATTTTCTGTTTTCTTATACACTAGTATTAACCCTAACGTAAAAGGTAAAGTCGGGAGATGTGAACCAGCGTCACTGACACGGTTATAAACCATAAGTGCTCTACCACCAGTACTGACAGCTGATAAGAATTGTCCACCTATGTCTCCATTTGCACATAACTCTGTAGCTACAGCGACGTTCCTCCATTTACCCCAGAGTGTCAACTCTGGTACCCATTTTCTAGAAGCTGGGTGAACCGTCTGGTTTCGAACACCGACCATGGGCTGCAGCGAGTCACAGCTGGATTTGAAAGCGAGCTTCTTACTGACTGAAATAACGCAGCCCTCCCCCCACCTACCAGACCTGAGGAACTGAACCTAACTGTCCCCTATACCTGAGCTCCTGGGCATTAACGCGAAAAACCAACATGATATATACAAATATTAGTTACATGCAAACAAGTGGCTAGAGTAAGATGAAACTTGGAGACATTGTAGAAAATAGGCTTATCTTTTATCTAGCGCCAGTATTCCACTTTTGTATCCCAATCCACTCAGGAGGATCAGGATTGTTTCACAAAGTAAGCACTAGATGTTGCTGTTTGAGGGACACGCCCCCTTCTCTTACTATTGATCTATTTCTAGATTTATAATTTCCAAGATTCTCCTAATTATTCGAGCTGAATGTGTCACTTCAACTGTGAACATATTCTTCATAAAATTATGACTCCGCAGAGTCTGAATAAACCAAAGTATTGATTACCTCGTGGACTGCGAAAAGCCTTGACCTACTTTACTTTCCTATTGAAGTGCTTGGTTTATCAGTCGCTCATTTCATTGTGAATTTTCAGAATTTGTTCACGTAAAACACAAATTTAATCCAAACACATGTGGGCGGACATCTAGGAAGACTATCCACAAGATCTGATTACAATTGGCCTGTTATTTTTAGTCTGTGACGCATCTTTTTCACGTACTAGGCAAATTGCCGAAAATTAGGGACAGCTGTCTAGCGTCAGGTTAAGAAATTCCCGAAAAATCGGGTCATCGGTCTGGTAGGGTTAATTCATTATTAATTGTAGTTAAGACTTTTTTTTGCATGTCTAAGCACTCGGATCCCATCTTTAATATATCCCTCAGCCTGTGGCGACTGATCACACCAGTTCTGTGTTAGTTTACTCTTTCCTTTGGCTATCTGTATAGTGTCCATATCTGTGACACCTCTTTTGACAAGCAGTTCTTATTATAATCTTTTGAATGTTGCTGATTCACAGCTGTCCCCTGAATCATTTACTGATCCTGTTGAGTGCATTGAGAATATCAGCTTGGTCCATTGCTTGTCCTGTACCTATCATGGCCCTGCCGGCAAGCCAGTCTGCTCATTCATTTCTCTTACCCCAGAGTGCCCTGGCACAAATATGAAACTGATACCTGTCAGACAAGATTTTATCAGCAAATCCAACCATTGTCTTCTATAACCCTTCCTGTCTCGATCTTTTTTAAGCACGCTGCTGCAATAACTTAAAAAGCTCGCATGGGAAAAATGATGCATCTGTAGCCACATCATTGTTTAGAGCCACATTGCTAGAGCATCTCTAGCCTCATCATTACTTAAAGCTCATTGCTAGAGTATCTCTAGCCTCATCATTACTTAAAGCTCATTGCTAGAGTATCTCTAGCCTCATCATTACTTAAAGCTCATTGCTAGAGCATCTCTATCCTCATCATTGCTTAAAGCCACATTTCTAGAGCGCCTAGACTCATCATTGCTTAGAGCCGCATTTTTATAGCGCCTCTAGACTCATCAATGTGGCTTAGAGCCACATTGCTAGAACGTCTCTAGCCAAATCAATGTTTAGAGCCACATTGCTAGAGCGTCTCTAGCCATATCATTATTTAGAGCCACATTGCTAGTGTGTCTCTATCCATATCATTATTTAGAGCCACATTGCTAGAGCGTCTCTAGCCACACTGCATATAGAATACTATGTAAATACTATTCTTTTTTCTTTTTCTGCATTCATCCTTAAAAGGGTGGTTGACATATTGTGTTGTGGTTTACAGCTAAGCTGTGTTATTGACACCTTTTGGCGCATTTTTTAAAATTTGGCAAGCCCTTAATTAGTTGCCTTTAAAACATTCTTGTTTAGGGTCAGCGAGTCTCTTCTGTGTGTTTTTCCCCCCACCCCAAAAATGGGGCCCTGGGACCCACATGGGGCCAGTGTATTTTGTTTTTTAAGATCTTACTTTCTTCAACTCTCTGCTCTCTTTTGACTGTGTGCTTCAAAAAGTGAATAATTATATATTATCATCATAGTGCCATAACACAGCATGTTGTGTCACCAGCTGATTTTCACTATCTGATCAGCTCACTCTACCTGTGTCAGACAAAAGCAGTGAACTTCATATGTGAATGTTTGAGGCCTGTTCATATAGCCACATTCTGTATCCAGATGTTTCTTGGTCTACCTCTTCTCCTCTTGGAGCTGCCATGGTGTAGCAGCAAGAAGCTTGCATGTAGATCTAAAGGTCATGGGTTCAAATCCAAACAAAGCAGGACTTTTTCAAACACAACCTTGGCACCCAGGGAGACCAAGCCTTAAATGGGTACCAGGTAAAGTCCTGGGAAGTAATGGTGGTTGTGGGATTTTGACTACATCACCCACAGAGTGCCAATTAGTCTATAAAATATGAGTAGAGCAATATATACCCAGTATGCCCGAAGGCCTAGTTTTTATCGTGGTATGGGACGTCGCAGGTCGACCCAGCCTCAAATGGGTACCAGGATGGGCTGTCCTGGGAAAGTAAAGACGGCCGGCGTAATGCTGACCACATTACCCACCGAGTGTCGATTGGTCTGTAAAAATATGGGTGCTCTTCCCATATGCCCGATGCGCCTAAGGGTGTGTAAAGGGATCTTTACTTTTGTTTAACTTATGCCCGAAGGCCTAGAAAAGGGTCCTGAACTTAGTCTTCTTCTCTGCAGTTTCATTTTGAAGAGGCCTGTAGATCTTGTTACATGACCGCACTATTGCATTTTCCATCTTTTTGCACTTGTTAAAAAAATAAAGGTTCATAGTTGCTTAGTGTGCATGAATCACTATTCACAACACAATGCTGTTGACGTTACTAATGAGTACATGATTCCTGGCAGGTGAACTTGAAAGCAGCAGTCCTGCATTCATGTAAAGTCGCCCCCGTCTGGGTACGTGGACCTCAGAAGCATGCAATATCACCCAGGGACTATCCCAGGGTTTTGCAGTTTTACCAGTGCTCTTCACTGTGTATAATCATGATTCGCAACACATCCCTGTTGACTTTCCTAATGAGTATGTCATTCTGAATGTCTTTGTTCCATAGATGTGGGGAAGATCTTCATTAGCGAACAAGACCCGACAACTGGACGTCCTACACCAGATGAATACACATTTTCAGCTGGTGATCTCAGTAACAAAAGACTAACAGTGTATGCTTTGGTGTTTGACTCAAGCAATCCATCAGTAGTAGTACCCAAAACTGAAGATGTAAGTGTATATTTAGTGGTAGTCATATAAACTGTATTAGAAGATAAAATCAGCAGTTTTAGATTACAACAGATGACAGACTTAGAAGGTGTAAATTTAGAAATAAAACAAACGGAGATGGAGATGGATTAGACACGTCCTCAGAATTAAGAAGGAGAGACAGGCAATGCAATAGACACTACAAGGACAGCGAGGAAGTGATAGGCCCAGAGGCACTTGGAGGCAAACCTTTGAGGCTGAACTCAATGCTATGTAAAGGACAAAACTGGAGGTAGATAGGATGGCTCAGGATTGAATTGATGGTGACAGTTTGTCTTTGCCTTATGTGCCTCTGGGCGTGATGTGGATTGATTGATTAATTGATTGATATAAAGTATAGTAATGATGTAGCGGAGTAGCAGCTGGCTGAACAGTTAAGAGTGCTGGATTTTCATGCGGGAGACCCAGGTGCAAATCCCCGGTAATGTTGTAGATATTTTGTTGTTGGGAGCAAAGATAGAATCCTAACCTGTGCAGTCCATGATGACAGCACTTACCATGAGGCCGCACATCCTCAGGCTCAAAGATCCCCCCCCCCCCCACCCTGCAACATTGATCCCCCCCCCCAGACACCAACCAAGCGGTACATTGTTGGTAAAGTGGAGTAAAACTACAGCAGACAGTAATGGCATTTCTTAACAAGCGGTGTAGTAATGGTAAACAAGGAGTAGCGAACTGAGAATCAGCAGACAGTAATGGCAGTTCTTAAGAAAAGCAGTGTAGTAATGGTAAACAAGGAGTAGCGAACTGAGAATCAGCAGACAGTAATCTTTTACAGTATCTATTAAGAATGCAGCCAGAAAACTACCAATGCAAGCGCTATACATGAAAATATCTGATGTGAAAGCAAGAGGCCGCTCTAGGAGAACATGGATTGATGACATTAAAAAGCCTCTGCATCGACACGGAATGACCACAGCCATTTCTGCCCGTCAAGCAATGGATTACAAACTGTTTCCTCCCCACTGAGCTCAACAGCAGAAGTGGAAATTGATGATGATGATGATCTATTCAGTGAATGTTTATACATGATAAGTTGTCTATACTTTTCAGGTCAACATATCCTGTACTGTTTCTGCTGGTGGTTTTGGATTCTCTGATGTTCAGATTGGTTCTACAGAATTGGACGCTGGAGAAAATTTTACACAGATTCCACTTGTGTAAGATAAAATTTCATGTCTAATAAAATTATTTGTGAAATGTTAATGCACCGTGAGAACAAGCAGCCTCCCTATACTCTAGCATTTGCAGCGGGAGACTGAGCACATGTAGGTGTGTCTAGAGCCGACTCTAGTTAATTAGTCAGTGCCGACAGATATTAAAAAAACATTCTCATTGTCCTGTTGTGTCATTATGTATCACATAGGGCTCACAGTCTATTTCTCCATTCTGTTCTGACCTATGCAATCCAGTGGATATCATGGATGCGATCCAGTCCAGCACTTCTATCTTCTCTCATTGATGTTCACCGTCTGGTTTCTCTTGGATAACCTCTCTTTCTCAGACCTTTATTTCTGATTCCAGTGCCTTTTTAGTGATTCTCTGTTCATCTTTTCTCAGTGTCTATCCAGCCTAGCGCCATCTTCTCTGTCTTATAACTGTTGTTACTAGCGTTGTCCAGACATTTCTCTCATTTCTTCACTCCTCTTGAATTAATTCCATTTTATGTTTATAAATTTCCTCAGGCATTTGTTTTCAGTACCAGCTGTTCAGTGAGAAAGAATATAACATCTGTTCAGTGAGAAAGAATATAACGCCTGTTCAGTGAGAAAGAATATAACACCTGTTCAGTGAGAAAGAATATAAACACCTGTTCAGTGAGAAAAAATATAAACGTCTGTTCAGTGAGAAAAAATATAACGTCTGTTCAGTGAGAAAGAATATAACACCTGTTCAGTGAGAAAGAATATAACACCTGTTCAGTGAGAAAGAATATAACACCTGTTCAGTGAGAAAGAATATAACACCTGTTCAGTGAGAAAGAATATAACACCTGTTCAGTGAGAAAAAATATAACGTCTGTTCAGTGAGAAAGAATATAACGCCTGTTCAGTGAGAAAGAATATAACGTCTGTTCAGTGAGAAAGAATATAACGTCTGTTCAGTGAGAAAGAATATAACACCTGTTCAGTGAGAAAGAATATAACACCTGTTCAGTGAGAAAAAATATAACGTCTGTTCAGTGAGAAAGAATATAACGCCTGTTCAGTGAGAAAGAATATAACACCTGTTCAGTGAGAAAGAATATATAGTGAGAAAAAATATAACGCTGTTCAGTGAGAAAGAATATAACACCTGTTCAGTGAGAAAGAATATAACGTCTGTTCAGTGAGAAAGAATATAACGTCTGTTCAGTGAGAAAGAATATAACGTCTGTTCAGTGAGAAAGAATATAACGTCTGTTCAGTGAGAAAGAATATAACGTCTGTTCAGTGAGAAAGAATATAACGTCTGTTCAGTGAGAAAGAATATAACGTCTGTTCAGTCGAGAAAGAATATAACGCTGTTCAGTGAGAAAGAATATAACGTTCTGTTCTGTTCAGTGAGAAAGAAATAACGTCTGTTCAGTGAGAAAGAATATAACGTTTCAGTGAGAAAAGAATATAACGTCTGTCAGTGAGAAAGAATCTGTCAGTGAGAATAGAATATAACGTCTGTTCAGTGAGAAAGAATATAACGTCTGTTCAGTGAGAAAGAATATAACGTCTGTTCAGTGAGAAAGAATATAACGCCTGTTCAGTGAGAAAGAATATAACGCCTGTTCAGTGAGAAAGAATATAACGCCTGTTCAGTGAGAAAGAATATAACACCTGTTCAGTGAGAAAGAATATAACGCCTGTTCAGTGAGAAAGAATATAACGTCTGTTCAGTGAGAAAGAATATAACGTCCTGTTCAGTGAGAAAGATATAACGCCTGTTCAGTGAGAAAGAATATAAACACCTGTTCAGTGAGAAAGAATATAAACGTGTCAGTGAGAAAAAATAAACGTGAGTGAGAAAGATATAACGCCTGTTCAGTGAGAAAGAATATAAACACCTGTTCAGTGAGAAAAAATATAACGTCTGTTCAGTGAGAAAGAATATAACGTCTGTTCAGTGAGAAAGAATATAACGTCTGTTCAGTGAGAAAGAATATAACGTCTGTTCAGTGAGAAAGAATATAACGTCTGTTCAGTGAGAAAGAATATAACGCCTGTTCAGTGAGAAAGAATATAACGCCTGTTCAGTGAGAAAGAATATAACACCTGTTCAGTGAGAAAGCATATAACGTCTGTTCAGTGAGAAAGAATATAACGTCTGTTCAGTGAGAAAGAATATAACGTCTGTTCAGTGAGAAAGAATATAACGTCTGTTCAGTGAGAAAGAATATAACGTCTGTTCAGTGAGAAAGAATATAACGTCTGTTCAGTGAGAAAGAATATAACGTCTGTTCAGTGAGAAAGAATATAAAAGCTGTTCAGTGAGAAATAATATAACGTCTGTTCAGTGAGAAAGAATATAAAGTGAGAAAGAATATAACGCTGTTCAGTGAGAAAGAATATAACACCTGTTCAGTGAGAAAGAATATACGTCTGTTCAGTGAGAAAGAATATAACGTCTGTTCTGTGAGAAATCAGTGTTCAGTGAGAAAGAATATAATATAAAAGTCTGTTCAGTGAGAAAGAATATAAAGTCTGTTCAGTGAGAAAGAATATAACGTCTGTTCAGTGAGAAAGAATATAACGTCTGTTCAAGTGAGAAATAATATAAAGTCTGTTCAGTGAGAAAGAATATTCAAAATAATGTTGTTCAGTGAGAAAGATTATAATGTCTGTTCAGTGAGAAAGAATATAACATCTGTTCAGTGAAAAATAATATCAACGTCTGTTCAGTGAGCGGAAAGAATATAACGTCTGTTGAGAAAGAGATATAAAAGCTGTTCAGTGAGAAAGAATATAAAAGCTGTTCAGTGAGAAAGAATATAAAAGCTGTTCAGTGAGAAATAATATAACGTCTGTTCAGTGAGAAAGAATATAACGTCTGTTCAGTGAGAAAGTATATAAAAGCTGTTCAGTTAGAAATAATATAACGTCTGTTCAATGAGAAAGAATATAAAAGCTGTTCAGTGAGAAAGAATATAAAAGCTGTTCAGTGAGAAAGAATATATAAGCTGTTCAGTGAGAAATAATATAACGTCTGTTCAGTGAGAAAGAATATAAAAGCTGTTCAGTGAGAAAGAATATAAAAGCTGTTCAGTGAGAAAGAATATACCATCTGTTCAATGAGAAAGAATATACCATCTGTTCAGTGAGAAAGAATATACAAGCTGTTCAGTGAGAAAGAATATACCATCTGTTCAGTGAGAAAGAATATATAAGCTGTTCAATGAGAAAGAATATAAAAGCTGTTTAGTGAGAAAGTATATAAAATCTGTTTAGTGAGAGAGTATATAGGCTGTTCATTGAGAAAGAATGTATAAGCTGTTCAGTGAGAAAGAATATACCATCTGTCCAGTGAGAAAGAAAAGATAGGCTGTTCAGTGAGAAAGAATATACCATCTGTTCAGTAAGAAAGAATAGACAGGCTGTTCAGTGAGAAAGAATATACCATCTGTTCAGTAAGAAAGAATATACAAGCTGTTCAGTGAGAAAGAATATATCATCTGTTCAGTAACAAAGAATATACAAGCTGTTCTGTGAGAAGAATATACCATCTGTTTAGTAAGAAAATATACCATCTGTTCAGTGAGAATAATATACCATCTGTTCTGTAAGAAAGAATATACAAGCTGTTCAGTGAGAAGAATATACCATCTGTTCAGTAAGAAAGAATATACAAGCTGTTCAGTGAGAAGAATATACCATTTGTTTAGTAAGAAAGAATATACAAGTTGTTCAGTGAGAAAGATTAATGATGGTATTGTTGACTGTTCACAGAAAATGGATATTTTATGCACTCGGCTTTTAGTTCATGTATTGATAGTTTGCAATGAAAATTTCCAGACTAAACAAAGCCGGACGACCTGTTGTAGTGAGTTGTTCTGGAGAGTCGAAGAATTCATCCTGCTTAGTGGCTGCTGGGAGGGATCAGTTTTGCCCTGCCACATCAAAATCCAATTCTGTGTAAGTTTTTCATGTCCTCTCTAATCTCTGTGGGTCTCTGTAGCTTAAAGCTTATCACAGGTGCTTCACAATTCTCATGAAATGAATGCTTAAAAGTGTGATTAAAATTTGCGATAGAAATTACAGTAACCATGCCACTGTCTTTTAACCTGTCTGTATTGTTAGTAAGGATGTCAAGAGTGTTGAGCATGCTGCAGATGAACACTTTGACAGTATAATAACAGATTAAAGATGGTCATGCCACTTTAAACATGAACCAAAGAGGAACAGCTTTTTGTTATTCATTTTTTTTGGTTAATCAGTGAAGGGGTAAAAGGTAAAGAAACTCATCGGTAAATGAAGGTGCAGTAGGATGATGGTAGAAAGATAGGCACAGGATATGATTCCTTGGAAAGGAAAATGCATGAGATGGGAGAGCTGGCTAGACAGTTTCTTTCAGGTAGACTGTGATGAGAGCAACGTTCTGCTAAGTACTTGCTAAAGGTGAGGATAATGTTCCTTCGTACCATGATGCCAAAATGTTCATATTTTCTCTTGGTCTCTCTCTAGCTTTCTTCCCTTCCAACTTTTCCTGTCTCTAAATGTTCCATTTTCCCCCACCTCTTCTATGCCCCCAACCCCCACCCCCAACAAAAAAATTGAAATTGGTCTGCTCTGATACAGGTAATTAGTTCTCCTTGTTATTTTTTAAAATTATTAGTCAGTCAGTAGGTCCTTTGCATAATGTGGTTCTCTTCGCGACATGCCTGAAAGTCTCTCTTTCTCTAGCCAGTTCTCCAGCCCTATGTGCTTTTATAACCAGTGCATCTTCACTCCCCTGTATTCACCGGTTGACCTCTGCCTGGTTTTCCAGAAAATGCACCATCCATCTTTGTTCTCTCCAGACCAACATGACACTTGACTTGTCCAAAATACCGCAGCCTTCAGGAGAGGATGCTATCCCATTCTCACTAATGCTCCATTCATGCAGGATGCTGACGTCTCATCTCACCCTAACATACATGTTAAAATCCACTATTGTTCAGTTTTCCCCTGTACTTTGATTAATTAATCCATTTTTTACTGTAACCCCTGAACTAACCCCAGCATTTGTTGGCCCTTTGAAGTCAGAGTGCCTCGGCCTGAGAGGTGAGGAACCAACAGTCTGCATACAAATAAGCAAATTCTGTGAAACAGATGTGAATGCAAAATTCAAGTTCTGGATCAAGACCAAAGTCCAGAAGTGGATGAACATTCAGAAATTTCTGCTGGAGTTTACGGCCGGTGAATGCTAAGAAGAAGAAGAAGAATACTGAAGGAGATTAACCATTGATGCTAACAAAGACAACTTAAGGCCTGCATGTCTGCTTAGTTGACAACACAGATTATTTTAACAGTGAAAGGTTATTGTTGAGTTTTACCCATAGCTAGTTGTGTTGAAGTTGAATGTTCCTTTTCACAGATCCATCACAATAAAACCTGAAGGCAGCGTTTCAATTTGTCAGCGACTTGTCCGCATAAAAAACCACGGGATTGGATCTGACTGCGGATTCTCTGTGCGTTTAAGGTAGGAGTCATTTTTATTGAGCAGTTTAGTGAAATGTTTGCACATAGCGGGGAAAACAGGTGACGTTTTAATCAGGCAGCAACTGGCATCATCAGTGCTGGTACTCTTCATTGGCTGCTGAGGAAAGGGATGCATCACATATGGACATTCCCGAGTGCAATATTGATTCATTCATTCGTTTTTTCATATGCAGAGACATATTCATATTTTGGAGACATATTCAGGAGGAGATCGGAGCACTTATGGTCTTGTCTGATGTGCGATGAAGATGATCTCAAAAATAAAGAATGAACAATGTTGAGACCATCAGCGGGTGTTTCATTGACCTGTATAAGTGATCATAATTTGTGTACATCTCACTTCTCCTACACAAGGTATATGTTTATGAAATTCATGTTATATTTTCCATGAAACGATGAAAGATTCAAGATATTCTCCTGTTTTCTTTCTGTATCTCTTTTTCCATAAATCCTTCCCACTGGAAGATCTCAGTTGTTCTTTTCTCATAACGAGACCCACAGATGCTCTACGCCTCTGTGATGTTTGTAATGCATTTAACCACCCCTAGGAGGAGGGTTGAAGGAAACAGTCCTTACTCATGAGAAATAAGGTTCAAGGGAAGGGAAGACCTGTTGTCCTAAATACTCGACGCTGAGCTAAGGCTATGTCACTAGTAAACACAAAAATTAGAAGGGTTGAGAGATGTTGTGGACCTCCATGTCTGCACTGGTTCTGAATCGATTGGATGTTAAATATTCAGTTAAGAATCGACATCATTGCCCTCTAGACACTACCATAAGCTCTCGGTCCCCCATCTTCAGCAGCAAGTGAAGAGTTCATTTCCAGTATTAATTTGTGATGTGTCATTTCCAGTATTAATTTGTGATGTGTCATTTCCAATATTAATTTGTGATGTGTCATTTCCAGTATTAATTTGTGATGTGTCATTTCCAATATTAATTTGTGATGTGTCATTTCCAGTATTAATTTGTGATGTGTCATTTCCAGTATTAATTTGTGATGTGTCATTTCCAGTATTAATTTGTGATGTGTCATTTCGATAAGAGCACGAAGCAGGACTTGATATCTCCCTCGACACCTGAAGCGCTAAAAGAGGACTTAAAAAAGGAAGAAGAAGAAGATATGTCATTTCCAGTATTATTTTGTGATGTGTCATTTCCAATATTAATTTGTGATGAGTCATTTCCAATATTAATTTGCAATGTGTCTTTTCCAATATTAATTTGTGATGTGTCATTTCCAATATTAATTTGTGATGTGTCATTTCCAATATTAATTTGCACTGTGTCTTTTCCAATATTAATTTGTCATGTGTTATTTCCAATATTCAGTGAGCCGGCTACTGGCTCTGTGACTGTGAGCTGCTCCGCTTCACCAGGTATGTCAGCACTCTTTATAGTCTGTATTTACAAAGTCTGCTAAAAAAGTTTTCAGTCTTAATTTGGAGGATACTTTCCTCATATGGGTTCCGGGGAAAACAAGAACTGACCCACTGCCTTCCTAACTAGCATGTTGTAAGAGTTGACTAGTTTGAGGTTTCTTTCAAAGTCAAATAATTTAGGAGTGTTTCCTTTGAAGTTGTAGTGCATCTGCCTAAGAGGTGAGGAATCAACGGTATGCACACAAATATGCCTCATCTGTAATACTGATGTGCACGCAAAACTCAAGTTCTGAAACAGGACCAGAGTCAAGAAATGGATGAATAGCTGGAACTTTCCAAAGTTTACAGCCGGGGAATGTGAAAAAGAAAAAGATGCTCGACAGAACAAACATTGACAAAACTGGATTGCAATATAAACACTGTGTACATTAATAGCACAGGTGAAGCCATCATAGAGTAAGGCTTGACTAGGATGGTAAAGGCAGGTGTCCCATCTGTGAATATCTCACAAATGTTTTCCTCTGCCCTCCCCACCCCCTCCCCCCAAGTGAAGCATAGGCCCTTAACCAGCTCACGCCAGGTTATCCTATCCTATCTACCATGGCATGCAGCTCAACCCCATATTGACCCCATCTTTTCCATCCCGTGCTCTTGTTACAAATGTTGTTGTGAGTAAATTCAGATGGTAAGCTTCGACTACCATGATAAATAGCAGCTGAAGATGTAGCTAGCATGTTTTCTTGCACAGAGGTCTCATGTTTGAATCTCCACTTTCCTGTGTGGATTCAAGAGCTTCATTGTGGTGGTTGGGGGGGGGGGGGCCTACCGT
The DNA here is from genome assembly GCA_905116865.2 of Candidula unifasciata. Classification (NCBI taxonomy): domain Eukaryota; kingdom Metazoa; phylum Mollusca; class Gastropoda; order Stylommatophora; family Geomitridae; genus Candidula; species Candidula unifasciata. Next base: position 182,684 of record CAJHNH020008412.1, on the reverse strand, counting down.
GTATCCAGCATAGCACCATCTCTCCGTCTTATAGCTGTGGATACTAGTGGTTGCCCAGACATTTCTCTTATTTCTTCACTTCTTTTTGAATTCATTTTTTTTTTCATAATTTTCCCCAGGCATTTGTATTTAAATGCATTTAACTTCCTAAAATATTAATACCAGGAAATATTCTGTGAAGTAAAGACTGCCAACCTAATAATGATCATATCAGCCTTTGAGTGCTAGTTTCTTCCCCCAAAAATTATGCTATTGCTATTTGCCCAGTACTGTGCACGAGGGAGTGGAAAAGACACACACAATTTTGCATTGTTTACTTCTTGTGTTTAGCCAGGGCATGCTAAAACACTCAATATCACATTCATCTTCCACTTGGGATGTGTATTTGGGCTCTGTGGATGTAGTTAACCCATTATTTTGTTACTTTCGCATTTGACCCACTGGGGCACTTCTAGTGACCTTCTGGGATAGATAGATTTCATTACTACCATTATGATGAAGGTATATGGATGAACAAACAGATGTTTTGCAAGCAAGTTTGGGTAATAATGTTTGGGTGAAAATATGTTACTTCTTCTTTATTTTGCATTCACCAGCTGTAAACTCTGGTGGAAAGTTCTGGTTGTTGGTCCACTTATTCCTGTTCCAGAACCTGAGTGTTGCATGTGCATCCGTTCAACAGATCTGACTCATTTGTGTGTAGACTGTTGGTTCCTTGCCTCTCAGGTGGATGCACTCCAACTTCGAAGGAAGCTCCCAATTAGTCGACTCTTACGACATGCTTTTTTAGTTAGGCAGTGAGTCTATTCTTGTTTTCCCTATAATAGGGCCCTGGAACCCACACCGGAAGAAAATATGTTAAAGATATTTGGCAAGCAGGCTTGGGTAATAATCCTTGGCTAGCTAGATCTGGGGAGTCTGTCTAAAGTTAGAGAGAGAGCCTGGGTATGATGTTCCTAGAGGTAATAGTGGAAATGTGATGTCCAAGACAGGCTGTAGAAGAGGAATGAAGTCATGAGAGGTCTAGAATCAGTTCTAAATGACATACAAAGTCAGAAGATAAAAAAGGTTCTGCCAACTTAAAGAGTATGCCTGGCGATGACACCCCATACAAGGTATAGCCCAAAAGAGGAGAGGGACACAGAGGAAGGGGAAGACCAAAAAAGAAGATAACATCAGAGAAACTCCACAACAACACGACATGTCTGTGGTCAAGGCAGCCAGAAGAGCACTAACCACAACCTTGTATCTCCATCGACACACAGAGAGGAAGTGAAGAAGGAAATGGATCTTACACAAAGGGATGCTAATTTTTCGACACATATCTCACATGTCTCCTGAATGATACAAGTATTGGGGTTAACTCATGGTAACAAAATGCCATGGACTGTGTTGTGTGGAGAGGGCATATCAAGAAAGGGAATGAGAGTGAAGGAAGAAATGATTGCAGAAAAGATGAGAGCTGAGTGTCTGTGAATAAATGGATTCAACACAAATGTTGACAACAGTGGTCCTGAAATTCCGTCTATCTTTGTGGAAGACTTTTCTTGACACGGGCGGGTCACCATCGCCATCACCATGGGCTGTGAGTCCCAGGCCTCCTCATAGTGCAATATAACACCATTGTCTGGAAAGACGGAAAGGTGCTAATCAATCATTCAATCATCTCTGAGCTAGAGGTGTACGACTAGATGTCACACACTTCTTCTTCACTTTCTCTTTTACCGTTTTGTGTTTCGAGGGAGTTGTGTAAGCTTCTGCTTCTTGCTATACTGGCTGCCTTGGCCATAGATACATCCTGCTACTGTAGAGTTTCTCTGGTGTTATCTTTCCACGTTGTTCTTGGTCTACCTTGTGCTCTACATCCTTATCCTATTTCGATGTATGCCTTGTATGGTATGGCATCACAAGGCATTCTCTCTAAGTGTGCAAACTATTTGATTTGTATGTAATTTAGAATTGATTCTGTGTTGACTTTTTCTTTTATGACTTAATGTCTGATTTGATCTCTTCTGGTCACTCCAGCAGTTCTTCTCAGACATCTCATTTCCATGGTTACTAATTTTCTTTGATGTCAAGACACTACTTCTGCTAAAGTAACATCGAGGAAGAGAAAGAGAAGAAGACAAAGGCATGTGTTCGCAGTTGGCCAAATGCTGTAGTGTAACATTTAATGTTATTGTTGCTTCCCCAGGTCTGCTAGACATCCGCACACTGACGATTCCAGCTGGAAATACGGATGGCAGAGTAAGATTTCCACGTATTTTCTTGTGAGCTGTTGCATTGTGACATTGACAAGTATTAGTGATAACTTCGCTACAGACAGGTTGTTCCATAACTACTCTGGTCCCGTGAAATGTCACACACAATGCGCATCCACTGTACCATTTAATTTTAACAAAAAATTTTTTTTTTCAAGTTAGTTGCGTATCCTTTACAGGACATTTTTTTGTTTTTTGGTGTGTGTTTCAGTGTGACATGCATTGTACATTAAGAAGAACATTGACTATCGTTTCAGTGTGACATGCATTGTACCATAAAGAAGAACATTGACTATCGTTTCAGTGTGACATGCATTGTATCATAATGAAGAACATTGACTATCGTTTCAGTGTGACATGCATTGTATCATAATGAAGAACATTGACTATCGTTTCAGTGTGACATGCATTGTATCATAATGAAGAACATTGACTATCGTTTCAGTGTGACATGCATTGTATCATAATGAAGAACATTGACTATCATTTCAGTGTGACATGCATTGTACCATAAAGAAGAACATTGACTATCGTTTCAGTGTGACATGCATTGTACCATAAAGAAGAACATTGACTATCGTTTCAGTGTGACATGCATTGTATCATAAAGAAGAACATTGACTATCGTTTCAGTGTGACATGCATTGTATCATAAAGAAGAACATTGACTATCGTTTCAGTGTGACATGCATTGTATCATAAAGAAGAACATTGACTATCGTTTCAGTGTGACATGCATTGTATCATAAAGAAGAACATTGACTATCGTTTCAGTGTGACATGCATTGTATCATAATGAAGAACATTGACTATCATTTCAGTGTGACATGCATTGTACCATAAAGAAGAACATTGACTATCGTTTCAGTGTGACATGCATTGTACCATAAAGAAGAACATTGACTATCGTTTCAGTGTGACATGCATTGTATCATAAAGAAGAACATTGACTATCGTTTCAGTGTGACATGCATTGTATCATAAAGAAGAACATTGACTATCGTTTCAGTGTGACATGCATTGTATCATAAAGAAGAACATTGACTATCGTTTCAGTGTGACATGCATTGTATCATAAAGAAGAACATTGACTATCGTTTCAGTGTGACATGCATTGTATCATAAAGAAGAACATTGACTATCGTTTCAGTGTGACATGCATTGTATCATAAAGAAGAACACTGACTATCGTTTCAGTGTGACATGCATTGTATCATAAAGAAGAACATTGACTATCATTTCAGTGTGACATGCATTGTATCATAAAGAAGAACATTGACTATCGTTTCAGTGTGACATGCATTGTATCATAAAGAAGAACATTGACTATCGTTTCAGTGTGACATGCATTGTATCATAAAGAAGAACATTGACTATCGTTTCAGTGGGACATGCATTGTATCATAATGAAGAACATTGACTATCGTTTCAGTGTGACATGCATTGTATCATAAAGAAGAACATTGACTATCGTTTCAGTGTGACATGCATTGTACCATAAAGAAGAACATTGACTATCGTTTCGGTGTGACATGCATTGTACCATAATGAAGAACATCGACTATCGTTTCAGTGTGACATGCATTGTATCATAATGAAGAACATTGACCAGGGTTTCAGTGTGACATCCGTTGTACCATAATGAAGAACATTGACCAGCGTTTCAGTGTGACATCCGTTGTACCATAATGAAGAACATTGACCAGCATTTCAGTGTGACATGCATTGTATCATAATGAAGAACATTGACCGACATTTTAGTGCAGCACAGCTCCGCATTCTTCCAACCGACCAGAAAAGAAAAATTACACTAATTTACACATTGGCAACTATGAACCTCTTTCAACAACAGTGTACGGACGGAAGATGTAATGGAACGGACATGCAACAAGATCTACCGGCCTCTCTAAAATGGTACTTCAGCAATCAGTAGAGAAAAGACAGGCCAGGAAAATTCTAGATACAAAATTTGCAAATGTTGCACCTGACACTGATCAGTGTTACATGCGTGTCACATCATATTGGTGACGACTATATGAGAGCCACGGTCTGTGGGATCACTTACATGAGAGAATTATTTTTATATCATTAAAATTTTTTTTTTTAATTCGAATGTTTCTAATGTCGATGTAGGACATCATTTTATATGGCTCTGAAATGTGAAGCACAACTAAAAGAGATAAAGGGTTATTACAGGTTTTTTGAAAATAATGTATTACGACGAATCTTTTCACCTATCCAAGATGTAAAGAGCGGGGAATGGAGGGTGAGAATCAGCAACGGACTTCATAATCTGTTTAAATCACCACTGATCATTTGCATTATGAGGTTGAAATGGCTGGGGCATGTTGATAGAATGTCAGATGGCAAAGAGGTCAAAACTTGTATACACAAGGGAGATGAATGGTTGTAGTTTATAAGGCAGACCAAGAAGACGATGGAGAGATAATGTCCTGACAGACCTGCAAACACTTGGTGTCACCAACTTAAAAAGGGAAGGCCAACCAGAGAGATGAGTGGAGGTGGCTGATTTCTGCAGCAGTGAACCTCAAGGACCTGGAAAGCTGAAGAAGAAGAAGAATGTTTCTAATGTCTGTTAATTTAGTTTATAAATTGCTTTTAACTGACTAAAGTTAATATTTTTGTTGCAAAAACTGTATTCTGTAAATTTTAGCATACAAGTCGACCTTGTGTACAAGTCGACCTGTCAGTTTAGCTCAGAAACTTGAATTAGATCGATACCTACCGAACAAATTTTATACCTGCCATATTATTCGACTTTTAGTTTTGAACAGTTTTTTTTTTACAAACGCTTGAAAACGTGACCTGATTGATTGGCACCTTTCCGTCTTTCCAGAAGATAGTGTTATATTGCGCTATGAGGAGGCATGAGACTCACAGCCCATGGCGATGGCGAGTGTGACTAGCAAGAACCGCCCGTGTCAAGAAAAGTCTTCCACAATGATAGCATGGGATTTCAGGACCACTGTTGTCAAAATGTTTGTTTAATCCGTTTCTTTTCAGACCCTCAGCTCTCATTCTTTCTGCAGTCTTGTTTTCCTTCAGTCTCATTCCCTTCCTGATATGCCCTTTCCACACAACACGGTCCACAGCATTTTGTTCCCCAGAGTCCACCTCAATACCTGTATCATTCATGTCCCGCTTGCACACATCTTTAAAAAACGTGACCTATAGGCTGCAATTTTCTGTAGTTTTGTTTGCAAACTTCCAGATGACCTGCCTAACTTTGAGTGGGGTAGCTGGCTCGCAAGCTAATGTGACATGTAGAGCACAGGGAGCGCAGTTTACCAGTGGCACAGTGGGTGAGTATGTATATCTGACCTTTCTACTTGTCCACATCTAGCAAGTGTTGCTTGCTCACGGTAATATTAGGTGTTCACAGTCGTGAATAAAAAGTCAGTAAAGGTCCCTTTTCCACGCCTTTAGGCATATAGGGCTAGACCTATATTTTTATAGACCTATCAACATAAAATAGGTGATGTGGTCAGTATCACGCCAGCCGCCTCTACTTCCCTCAACTTCCCTCAACAGCCGCCTCTACTTCCACTCAAGACTGGGTCGACCTGGGAGTTGAGGTCATTTGTTAAAAAAGTCCTACTCTGCGAGGGAGCGAACCCAACAGTCGTGAATGCAATGGGATAAAAAATGGTTCAGTAAAGTACTGTATTTTTTCGTGTGAAAGCAATGTTTTCCTAGATTTTTTTTTAAAGTTTAAAATGTGTTTACAATATTTATTTCATTTGTTTGGTCTAAAAAATAGGGGTTGTCTCATAAATGAAGACATCTTGTGCACATAAAAAATATGGTTTGTCTTCCAAGCTTTTAGCTATTTCTTCTTCTCTTCATCCCTCAGTAGAGCAAGGTCCTCTACCAACTCACCCCAAGTCATCCTTTCCCTTGCTGTTGCTCACCCCATATCATCCTTGTCTTTTTTTTTTATTTTAAACTTCACTCTTTAACTACCTTCTTCATATGTTTTTTTGGTCTGCCATTTTTTGCTATGCCCCTGTGGGTTTTATTGTAGAGACATTCTAGTTATATTGTCCTCAGGTTTTCTTAATGTGTGTCCTGTCCAACACCATCATCTTTCACTTACCCCCCCCCCCCCCCCCCAAAAAAAAAAAAACAACCTATGCTGGCAAGTTAAACACTGTGCAGTTGCACATAGGACCACTTTTTGAGAACAGATCATTGCAGACCTGGTGATTTATCAGCATTTGCCGGACTGAGTCACAATCGGAAAGCACTAGATTTGGTCTTCTGGAGTTTTAAAAAGAAAAGGTAAAGATCCCTTTTCCTGCCTTAAGGCATATCGGGTATATGGGAAGAGTACCCTTAATTTTTACAGACCATCAGCACTAGGTGGGTAATGTGGTCAGCATTACGCCAGCCGTCTTTACCCCCCCCCCCCCCCCCCCCAAACAGCCATCCTGGTACCCATTTTAGGCTGGGTCAACCTGGGACACCCCATACAATCATAACAATTCATGCCTCCAGGAGTGGGTTTCGATTGCGGTAAGTTGGGATTACGAGTTGGACTTGCAATGCCTAAGCCACGGATGCCGGTGGTCTGCTGGAGACGATGGGGTTAACGGTGAGAACGAAAGAAGAAGAAAGTGAATAGGTCTGTTTTTAAACAGTTATATGTAATTATAAATTCCTGCTCTGCTTGTCCACAGTGGATGCATCAACAGCACTGTTTATTATTGGAGACAACACCGTCAGCTTTCAGCCTGCCTGGTCCCAGATATATAACACAACATTTACTGTATGTACATCTCCTTTTTTAATATAGACATTTACTGTATGTTCGTGTCTTTCTTTTATAAAAACATTTGTTGCAGGTGCATGTCTTTAAAAAATACAAACATGTATTGTCTGTAGATGTCTTTATTTAATACGTTTACTATATGTACATGTCTTTTTTTTCTATACAAACATTTGTTGTATGTCATCATTATCAATTTCCACTTCTGCCATTAAGCGTTGTGTGATGGGCAGCAATGGCTACTGTCATTCCATGTCAATGTAGAAACTCTTGAATGTCATTATCCATGTTCTCCTAGGGCAGCCTCTTGCTTTCATTTTAGATCTTTTCACGTGTAGCGCCTGCGCTGGTAGTTGTTCTGGCTGCTTTCTTACTAAATGACCAGACCATTTCATCTTCTGTTTCTCAAAGAATTTGCTGCATGGTGTTGCTATAGTCTGTCTGATAATACCATTTCTAACTTTGTCTTGGATGGTTAAGATGGCAGCTTTTCTGACGCATCTCATTCCACAAGTGTTAATTTTATGTAGGTAAGCTTTTGATGATGTCCAAGTCTGGCACTGGTAGCACAGTGTTGGTATGAAAATGCTGTTTATAATGTGTCTATTGGATGTACTTGTTTTTATTTAATACAATACCTTATCTGCATGTCTTTATTTATCATATCTTTGTGACTTAAAATTTTTTATTTTTTAAATTGAAGAACATTTTGTTCGCTAATTCCATGTCATTGGAGGTTAGGAAAAGAATTCTCACATGCTATATAGAGCCAGTTTTAACATACGGCTTTAAAGCCTGGACAATTAATAAACAAGCCAAACAGTATCTTGAGGCCTCGGAGATGTGGTTGTACAGAAGAATCCTTGGAATTTCTTGGACAGCTAAGAAGAGCAACCCAAATGTTTTGAAAGAGGCGAGTGCTCGAATGCAGCTTATCACAAACATCAGAGACATTATTTTTTGGGTCATATTGTGAGAAGAGGGAAAATGGAACATGTGACCACTGGAAAGATCTGTGGAAAAAGAGACAGCAGAGGTGGGGTACCAACAAACTGCGTTAGAAGTGTGCGTCTGGCTGAGAGGTGGGGTACCAACAAACTGCGTTAGAAGTGTGCGTCTGGCTGAGAGGCGGGGTACCAACAAACTGCGTTAGAAGTGTGCGTCTGGCTGAGAGGCGGGGTACCAACAAACTGCGTTAGAAGTGTGCGTCTGGCTGAGAGGCGGGGTACCAACAAACTGCGTTAGAAGTGTGCGTCTGGCTGAGAGGCGGGGTACCAACAAACTGCGTTAGAAGTGTGCGTCTGGCTGAGAGGCGGGGTACCAACAAACTGCGTTAGAAGTGTGCGTCTGGCTGAGAGGCGGGGTACCAACAAACTGCGTTAGAAGTGTGCATCTGGCTGAGAGGCGAGGTACCAACAAACTGCGTTAGAAGTGTGCGTCTGGCTGAGAGGCGGGGGCGTGGTACCAACAAACTGCGTTAGAAGTGTGCGTCTGGCTGAGAGGGGCGAGGGTACCAACAAACTGCGTTAGAAGTGTGGCGTCTGGCTGAGAGGCGGGGGTACCAACAAACTGCGTTAGAAGTGTGCGTCTGGCTGAGAGGCGGGGTACCAACAAGCTGCGTTAGAAGTGTGCGTCTGGCTGAGAGGCGGGGTACCAACAAACTGCGTTAGAAGTGTGCGTCTGGCTGAGAGGTACCAACAAACTGCGTTAGAAGTGTGCGTCTGGCTGAGAGGCGAGGTACCAACAAACTGCGTTAGAAGTGTGCGTCTGGCTGAGAGGTACCAACAAACTGCGTTAGAAGTGTGCGTCTGGCTGAGAGGCGGGGTACCAACAAACTGCGTTAGAAGTGTGCGTCTGGCTGAGAGGTGAGGTACCAACAAACTGCGTTAGAAGTGTGCGTCTGGCTGAGAGGCGGGGTACCAACAAACTGCGTTAGAAGTGTGCGTCTGGCTGAGAGGTGGGGTACCAACAAACTGCGTTAGAAGTGTGCGTCTGGCTGAGAGGCGGGGTACCAACAAACTGCGTTTGAAGTGTGCGTCTGGCTGAGAGGTGGGGGTACCAACAAACTGCGTTAGAAGTGTGCGTCTGGCTGAGAGGCGGGGTACCAACAAACTGCGTTAGAAGTGTGCGTCTGGCTGAGAGGCGGGGTACCAACAAACTGCGTTAGAAGTGTGCGTCTGGCTGAGAGGCGGGGTACCAACAAACTGCGTTAGAAGTGTGCGTCTGGCTGAGAGGCGGGGTACCAACAAACTGCGTTAGAAGTGTGCGTCTGGCTGAGAGGCGGGGTACGGGTGTACCAACAAACTGCGTTAGAAGTGTGCGTCTGGCTGAGAGGCGGGGTACCAACAAACTGCGTTAGAAGTGTGCGTCTGGCTGAGAGGCGGGGTACCAACAAACTGCGTTAGAAGTGTGCGTCTGGCTGAGAGGCGGGGTACCAACAAACTGCGTTAGAAGTGTGCGTCTGGCTGAGAGGCGGGGTACCAACAAACTGCGTTAGAAGTGTGCGTCTGGCTGAGAGGCGGGGTACCAACAAACTGCGTTAGAAGTGTGCGTCTGGCTGAGAGGCGGGTACCAACAAACTGCGTTAGAAGTGTGCGTCTGGCTGAGAGGCGGGGTACCAACAAACTGCGTTAGAAGTGTGCGTCTGGCTGAGAGGTGGGGTACCAACAAACTGCGTTAGAAGTGTGCGTCTGGCTGAGAGGCGGGGTACCAACAAACTTAGAAGCGTTAGAAGTGTGCGTCTGGCTGAGAGGCGGGGTACCAACAAACTGCGTTAGAAGTGTGCGTCTGGCTGAGAGGCGGGGTACCAACAAACTGCGTTAGAAGTGTGCGTCTGGCTGAGAGGCGGGGTACCAACAAACTGCGTTAGAAGTGTGCGTCTGGCTGAGAGGCGGGGTACCAACAAACTGCGTTAGAAGTGTGCGTCTGGCTGAGAGGCGGGGTACCAACAAACTGCGTTAGAAGTGTGCGTCTGGCTGAGAGGCGGGGTACCAACAAACTGCGTTAGAAGTGTGCGTCTGGCTGAGAGGCGGGGTACCAACAAACTGCGTTAGAAGTGTGCGTCTGGCTGAGAGGCGGGGTACCAACAAACTGCGTTAGAAGTGTGCGTCTGGCTGAGAGGCGGGGTACCAACAAACTGCGTTAGAAGTGTGCGTCTGGCTGAGAGGCGGGGTACCAACAAACTGCGTTAGAAGTGTGCGTCTGGCTGAGAGGCGGGGTACCAACAAACTGCGTTAGAAGTGTGCGTCTGGCTGAGAGGCGCGGGGTACCAACAAACTGCGTTAGAAGTGTGCGTCTGGCTGAGAGGCGGGGTACCAACAAACTGCGTTAGAAGTGTGCGTCTGGCTGAGAGGCGGGGTACCAACAAACTGCGTTAGAAGTGTGCGTCTGGCTGAGAGGCGGGGTACCAACAAACTGCGTTAGAAGTGTGCGTCTGGCTGAGAGGCGGGGTACCAACAAACTGCGTTAGAAGTGTGCGTCTGGCTGAGAGGCGGGGTACCAACAAACTGCGTTAGAAGTGTGCGTCTGGCTGAGAGGCGGGGTACCAACAAACTGCGTTAGAAGTGTGCGTCTGGCTGAGAGGCGGGGTACCAACAAACTGCGTTAGAAGTGTGCGTCTGGCTGAGAGGCGGGGTACCAACAAACTGCGTTAGAAGTGTGCGTCTGGCTGAGAGGCGGGGTACCAACAAACTGCGTTAGAAGTGTGCGTCTGGCTGAGAGGCGGGGTACCAACAAACTGCGTTAGAAGTGTGCGTCTGGCTGAGAGGCGGGGTACCAACAAACTGCGTTAGAAGTGTGCGTCTGGCTGAGAGGCGGGGTACCAACAAACTGCGTTAGAAGTGTGCGTCTGGCTGAGAGGCGGGGTACCAACAAACTGCGTTAGAAGTGTGCGTCTGGCTGAGAGGCGGGGTACCAACAAACTGCGTTAGAAGTGTGCGTCTGGCTGAGAGGCGGGGTACCAACAAACTGCGTTAGAAGTGTGCGTCTGGCTGAGAGGCGGGGTACCAACAAACTGCGTTAGAAGTGTGCGTCTGGCTGAGAGGCGGGGTACCAACAAACTGCGTTAGAAGTGTGCGTCTGGCTGAGAGGCGGGGTACCAACAAACTGCGTTAGAAGTGTGCGTCTGGCTGAGAGGCGGGGTACCAACAAACTGCGTTAGAAGTGTGCGTCTGGCTGAGAGGCGGGGTACCAACAAACTGCGTTAGAAGTGTGCGTCTGGCTGAGAGGCGGGGTACCAACAAACTGCGTTAGAAGTGTGCGTCTGGCTGAGAGGCGGGGTACCAACAAACTGCGTACAAATAAGCCAGATCTGTAAGATGGATATGCACGTTCTGGAGCAAGACTTAAGTCCAGAAGTGGACGAACAACCAGACCTTTCCACCAGGCTTTACAGCAGGTGAACAGAAAGAAGAAATGCTATGAAGCTGAAACTAAGACTACCAGACCAGACTACCAGAAGAAGAAGAAAATATTGTATGTTCATATCTTTTTTAAAAAAATACAAACATTTGTTGTATGGACATATCTTTTGTTTAAGCAAACATTTGTTTATGGAAATATTTATTACAAACATTTATTGTATGGACAATTCTTATTCAAAACAAACATTTGTTGCATGGATCTATCATATTTAATATAAACATTTGTTATGTTTACATATGTTGTTTATCGGTGTATGTTTGACTGTTTTCAGTCATTCTTCTACCTGAATGAACCTGTGGATTCTGGCACTGTGAAGGTATTGTGCCAGGCCAGTGTTGTCAGTTCCATGGATGAAGCTGCTCGACCACCTGACTGCTCATTTACACAAGCTTCTACAGCAGGTGAGTTTTAGCATTTGCCGTTTTCCTCAAATGTAAGACAATCCCAAGTTTAAGACGCACCTTGATTTTGGGCCCAAAATTGGGAGAAAAATAATAATATGATAAAATAAAGTCATTGAACAATTTCCTAATCATCACAGAATCCAGAAAACTCATTACTGTTAAAACTCTCATTCCCCCCCCCCCGTGTGGGTTCCGGGGCCCCATTGTAGGGAAAAACAAGAATAGACCAACTGCCTCCCCAAAAGCATGTCGTAAGAGTCAACTAATTGGAAAGCTTCCTTTGAAGTCGGAGTGCGTCTGCCGGAGAGGCAAGGAACCAACAGTCTGTATTCAAGAGTATGAGATCTGTAAAACTGATGCACACGCAACACTCAGGTTCTGGAGCAGGACTGCAGTTCAGTAGTGGACGAACAACCAGAACTTTCCGCCAGAGTGTACAGCTGGTAAACGTGAAGAAGAAGAAGAAGAAAACTCTCATCCATATGATAGTTCTTTAGCTAGTCCTTGTTTGTAGCTGATGACAAATCACTGTCTTCATATACTACCTCATCCTCAGTTCCATCTGTGACATTTGAAATGCTATACCTCTTGAATGACCTGGCAACAATCTCAATCTTCACATTATTCTAGGATCTTTTCACCCAAGTACAAACTTCTGCTATAGTTGGTTTCTTCTCATTGCCTGCTGGTGTCAAATTGTCCCCAGACGGCTTCATCAGCTGGTTGCGCTCTTCTGTCATGGCAACTTTAAAGAGTTTGTTAATGCTGACATCAAGTGGTTGAATCTTAGTGGACACAGGAATCCCTAGTGTAACTAGTCAGGTATTGCTGATGTAGCTAGTGTGAAACAATGACTGTGAAGACAAGCTCAAAAGCTGTTACAGCAGGAAAGAACTGTTAATTGTATTTTTGTCTTCTGTTTTATGTCGCCCCGTGAACTGGAATTCCCAAATGAGGCACTGAATGGGATATTTTCTAACAAATCATTTGGTACAAGACTCACACTGTTTTCAGACCCTATGTTTTTGGAGGCCTCAGAGATGTGGTTTTACAGAAGAAGGCAGCCAAAAAGATCAACCAAGAGGTTTTGAAAGAGGTGGGAGCCCAAAGACAACTTATCACAGCCATCAGAAGGAGACAGTCATCAATTTTTTGGCCATGTTATGAGAAGAGGGAAAATAGAACATGTTGTGACCACTGGAAAGATCTGTGGAAGGAGGGATAGAGGAAGATAACGAGAGAAGATGCTTGACAGTCTTGTTGCATGGCATGGAGATGTGTCGGCACACGAACTGATACATGCTGCAGGAGATCGCAGATTATGGAGAGGCATGATCGCCCATGCCAGTCGGCAAGGCACCTGATGATGATGATGATGTTTTTGGAAAATAAATGCGTCTTATACTTAGGAAAATATGGTGCATCTCATCTAACCTTGTATTTTCTCATCTGGCTTGGGTGTGTCTTTGGTTTATGACAAACATGGTGGTGTAGATTTGACAAGAATGCAGGGGTACACAGATGAAGATTTTAAAAGTAAACAAAATGTATGTCATCTGGGTAAAGATTCGACATCACAGCATTCAGGCCAAGCCCATATTAGCTCCATCTGCCTCCTGAACAGCCAGCCAAGTGTCTCATACTAAGAGTACCCGTTGTCATCTGGATAATTACTTGTGTTGCCTTTTTCCTGAGTTTCAATACTGCCCAGAGGCTGCAGACACTCCCTGCTGCATCAGTCTCTCCAGTTGCAGGTTTTCATTATCTTCCATTTGTTACCTTGTCCTGCAGCGTATAAACTTACGAGAAACTTGAGAACCTGTCACTGACAGCAGATGTTAAAAATTATCTCTGGTTCTCTTCTTGTATGTCAGTCATGGAGTCTCACTCTGGTGTCTTTGATGAAGAAAATCAGAGCTTTTGAACTGAAATGCTACAGAAAATTTCCTAGAATATCAAGAAGAAGAAATACATCCAAATCCTGCATGACCTGAACATCAAGGAGAATTGACTCATAAACAGCATCCTCTCCCAGATGCTGATGTATTTTGGACATGTCAAGGGCCATGGTGGTCTGGACAGAAAGGTGATGGAAGGTGCAGTTTCCGGAAAACGAGGCAGAGGCCTATCTCCTCGCATGTGGATACTGGACGGTGAAGACACATCGGCTGTGAAAGCAAACATGGCTGCTGGAGGCTGGAGTATTGGCTAGCGAAAGAGTCTTTCTGGCATGCTGTGAAGAGAAAGACGTTCTGTAAACATGCTGAATGATTGATTCTCAGCTTATTTTAATGGACCTCAGAATCATTTAACTGCCACTCTGTGGCGCTGGACCTCAGAATCATTTAACTGCCACTCTGTGGTGCTGGACCTCAGAATCATTTAACTGCCACTCTGTGGCGCTGGACCTCAGAATCATTTAACTGCCACTCTGTGGCGCTGGACCTCAGAATCATTTAACTGCCACTCTGTGGCGCTGGACCTCAGAATCATTTAACTGCCACTCTGTGGCGCTGGACCTCAGAATCATTTAACTGCCACTCTGTGGCGCTGGACCTCAGAATCATTTAACTGCCACTCTGTGGCGCTGTTGTCTATGTCTCTGGGGGTACTTGTATTTTTTGTCTCATAGCACAGTGTGGTGAAGGTGATGTGTTTTGAGGCACTGCGGACAGCATGGGTCTACATAGCCAACCAAGACCCCTTTCAAGGAATGGACCATCTCAGGGCTTCAGAGTTGGATAAGGACCAACAAGGACCACTAATACTACAGACATTCACAAGTATAGAGAACTATGTACACTGATACTATAAAGGTTTAGAGAATTATGTACAGAATGCTAAGTTTACTTTTAATATCCATGTAAATTGGTGTTTTTTGTTTCACAGCTCCTACTACATCTACCACTACTACCACTACAACAACCACCACTGTGACAACAGCTGCGACAACTGTGGGGACAACTTCAAATGACACTGATATGAATGTTACTGATGCCACAACTGCTGCGACTGTGACCGGACCACCCCCCACAACACTGCCGGATCCTAGCTCTGACTGGAGGGTGGTCAACTCTCAGTTTGAGTTGTCAGTAAGTTGTGCCAGTAATTTTATTTTGTTGCAGAAAGAGAGTGACTTCCCTTCCCATTCATGCCTCATCGCATCGCAGGACCTCTCCTGTGTTGTGGGGGTGTCATGTCTTCCTTATTGTCAGCGCTGTAACTTTTCTCATCTTCTTTTGTACACAGGTGCCTCAAAGAGACTCACAATCTCCCACAAACATTATATTCGCCGAGCAAACACCGAACCAAGCCATATCATAAAACCCCCGCAACATAGGAAAGGCTCTGCGACACGATGAGGCATAAATGGGAAGGGAAATCACTCTCTTTCTACAGCAGAAAACGTTACTTGAACCCAGTAAGTATAGGGGAAGTACGCCAAGTCTGATGCCAGGGACACAGGAACTTAGGGGAAATCTCTTAGTTAAGTGCTTAACCGTTTTGCACACACACACACACACACATGCATGCTTGTGCACACATGCATGCACGCACACATGCACGCACGCACACACACCCACCACACATTTGCATCACACAGACAACACACACACATACACACCACATGCACACAATAGGTCAAGACCCTGCTAGAATCCCATAAAAAAATCTGTTAAGACAACAATTTTTACACAGGTCACTAATAAATGTGTCTAAAATGGTGAATAGTTTGTGGGATATTGTCTTCTCTGTGTGCTGACTGGTTGCTAGGGGTTGGTTCATACGAAAGACATGAATGACATTCTGCATGCACGCAGCTGGTAACATGTAGACGATATCCAGTTAATATTTTTTATTACACTTTCACAGGTGATCTGGTCTGGTCTGTGGAAATACTGAAAGCATATGGTAGCCATCCGAAGTGCTAACAAAACAGTCTTACGTTAGAAATGCAGTTCATCATTGATGGTAGCAGAAGTCACCAAAAGATCAGCAGTTGCACACGCGATCAATTTTAATCAAATAATGGCCCACCAATATTGCGACAACCGGCATCGCGCCATTTTCTGAATCTACAAATCCCACCACCACGTTGGTCAGTCGAAAAACATTCCAAATAAAATCCGCAGCTCACAGTGTCACGCCATGCACTCAACTCAGAAGCTGGGTAACGAAACTGTATACTTCTAGTCTACAAAAGGAGCAAAAAATCAACGGCCACAGTCTGGCAGAAGCAAAAAATGTTTGCCGTGGTTCAAAACAGTGGCAGTGCCTAGTGTTCATTTGGACCTGAAGCATTATGTGAGGGTTAATAAACTATCACCCCAGCAGTACCCTAGTATTAGCTGGAGAAGGGAATTAAGGACATTACATCCACCATCAAGCGTCGCCCAAACAACGACCTGACTGCCTTCGTTAACGACTGTTCACCCAACAGCCATGCAGTTCTTTGGCACGAAGGAGACACCTTGAACTTGGGTTTCGGACTGCCGACTCCCTACACGAAGATATATGTGTGCTACTGGTGTCCCGTAGCCAAAATACTATCTCACTGTATTAATAAAATTCAGCACGCATACTCAAACGTGCAGTAGTTTAAAAAAAAACAAAAAAACACACACACACACTCATATACATACACTCATTACCTGCCACCCGCTTGCTTGCTGGTGCAGCACACATGACTACATATTTATATAAGTATATATATATATCGGGAGAGGGAGAGAGTGAGACAAGGGAAGAATCTGCAGAATGACCACACATATGTAAGACACTGACACAGGGAATTCCCTATGCACACAAGGTCGGCATGACTGGCTCCAAGAAGGGGACAGTAAATTCAAATGGCTCAGTCAGATCAGACACAGTCCCTGCTGTGACAGAAAGTTGGCTGTAATAAAGGACTGCCGTAGAAAAGTACACCCAAGGGACGGTTTCAGAAAGAGATGCATACTTTGTGGTAGGGTAACATTGCTTGAAAAATGTATTCTGCAAGCCACCAGGGGTTGCATTCATATTTTCTAGGTTCTAACAATAGTAATACACTAGCGATGACTAATAATAATCATTGACAGCTCAGCCAATACATGCATAAATCAGCGTAGACAGAAAGAGAGAGATGGAGAGAGAGAGAGAGTGAGAGAGAGAGGGATCACCGCGTAGCTAATTATAGCACATGTATAGCGTTCATTGAGTCTTCTGTTTCGATATCCAAGCGTGCTTGTTGTCAGCCATACATTTTTTGCGTGCATCGATCAAGGCCTGAGAACAAAAAATCAAGTGCTGTGTCTCTATGTTAATTTCTAGGTGGCCACATGGTCACAGATGGAACTGTTGTGAAGGGTAGAGCCGCGTGAACTTGAATCCTGCAGGTAAATTGGGTGCTTAGAGAATGTAGTGTTCTCAGGTGTATCTAGTGTATCCTGATGTGATGTCATCGCGAAGAAAGGTGAAATATTTACAGGAAGAGAATTCGGAGTGTCTGTAATTATTTCTTCTTCCATTCGTGAACCAGCCTGCTTCAGAACAAATGTTGCTCCATTAAACGGCGTCTAGGTGTCCGAGAGAGCGGGGCGTATATTGGTTGATGGCCTGGTTTCATATTCCACGTTTTACTGGTGTAAGAATTATTGTCCTCTTTCTGTCTCACACAGATAGGCAAGTCGCCTTTAATAACCGTTGGAAATACCGCGCGTATAATGTTCTTCGTATTATCATTGTATCAATGGGATGGTCCGGATGCCTATAGTTCGTTGAGTGAGTCCAGCAGCTAGCATTTCCCTAGCATTACTATCTTTTAAAAATGCTCAGTCCTATCGTAGTCACACATGTTTCGTTTGTATAGTGTGACACTTGCGGGACGTCTCTCGGTTAGCCAGTGTTCTGGGTGGTGATAAATCTCAGTGACGCGGACAAAACGCCCACTGATTTTCACGTCCGTGGTTCATGTGTCTGTATCATCGGCACATTTCCGCTCAAAATATATTTGAGAATGCTACAAAAACCACATTTGTATGCAATCATGACATCTAATTGCATGAAACAATATTTTACTACACGTCTAACGAAATAACGATTACAACGATAGTAGTTCATAGGCACAATTAGAATAAAAATACAAATAGTAAGAACTAAGAACTATGAAAAAACACGTCCTCTCAGTAGGGAGTCGGAGTGTCTACTGGCAGGTCCAGTAAGATAAAATGACATTTATCAGACATAAACTGTGCATCTTCTTTCGTTCACACTCGTTACCTTCAGTCCTGTATCCTCACATGCAGAATACACACAATGGTTGATCCAGCAGTTGTGATCATGGTGGTTCAAATTCTTGACTGATTGGAACTGGTTGGATGCCACTTCGGATTAGACTGTCATCTTGCGGTCTTCTCTCAGAACAGAACTCCTCACATCGTCAAATATACTTTGTCACATGAATGCGTCCATCAGATGAACCTTTCACCCCAGCTGCCAAACACATACTAACTGATTACACCTTGGTCTAACCTTATAACCCTCGGTCTGGGTTTCACATGTTGGTCTGAGCCCTACTTGAATATCTCGTGTTTCTATGAGTATTCATGTTCTCATGTATTTCTGTCTTATCTTGAGGTTTACTCCCATATTATTGCTTAGGGAATCACAGTGGGAAGATACCAACATTACAGTTTGTGACAGCCAAAATACTACATGTTGTCTGTAAAGGTGTTTTTAGATATAAAAAATAAAAAAAAAATAAAAACGCTATGAAAGACTACATCTGAATGTACTTACTACAAATAATTTTATCATTTCTTGTGTCCCCAGCGCACGTCCACCTCATCGCCTGCCCTGTTTCAGTCTGTGACGACTGAGCGCGTGAAAGACGTCATTAGTGTCCGCACAGAGATTGTTGTCACAACATGTTGTGTCCTGCCTTCTGGGTCCCTCACAAACTATCACAATCGAAGTGCAGTCTCTGTTGCTGTTGCTCATCTGGCCCCATTTGTGTGTGCAGGCTGCAAGAATATCTGTCAGTATTTGTATGTCTGTGTGATGTTAGTTAGTTAGTTAGTTAGCTAGCTAGCTAGTTAGTTAGTTAGCTAGTTAATTAGTTAGTTAGCTAGTTAGTTAGTTAGCTAGTTAGTTGGTTAGTTAGTTAGCTAACTAGTTAGTTAATCTAGCTAGCTAACTGACTAATTAACTAACTAGCTAGCTAGTTAGTTAGTTATCTAGCTAGCTAGCTAACTGATTAACTAGCTAGCTAGCTAACTGATTAACTAGCTAGTTAGTTAGTTAGCCAGTTATTTAATTAGCTAGTTAGTTAGTTAGCTAGCTAGCTAGCTAATTAGTTAGCTGGCTAGTTAGTTAGTCGACATGTCATCCTCATTGCACATCGAAGCATTCAGTCCATAAGTATTCGGATCCTCTCCTCGGTAAATTCTACAGCATGTAGCAGATAATAACACCAATTCTGAGTTGGTTTATTATTCTTTTTTCGATCCTACCTAGTTCTCTGGTCTGCCTCACCCTTTTAGTTTGCTGTTTTGTGCAGTCTGATTATGGTTGCAGATGTGCTGTCATTTCTTGATTTGTGCAAATGTTTGAATGCAGTATATGAATTCACGTGATCTTGAATTTTGTCTGTCAGTGTGCTGTTCATGAATTCGTGTGAATGTATGCATGTTTGTGTAATGATAGTATATGTGGGATGTGTCTGCATCACTTTGAATTTTTTTTGGTCTTTTTGTCTGTGTGTTTTCTTGTGGGTATGTAACTGTGTGTGTTGCGTATCCATGTTTGTGTCAGTGTATGTGAGAGATAGTGTTTGAAATTGTCTGTAGTGTATCTATGATTGTGTCAGTGTGTGTGTATGTGTGTGCATATGTGTTTACTGAGAGAGAGAAAGAGAGATTAATTTTGTATTGTGTACATTCATATGAATGTACATAACTATATCTATCTAATGGGCTTCAACTTACTTAAGGAACTTACCATCCAATCCATCTTTATCTGATATTGTTTTGGTAATTAAAGCTCTTACTAGCCACACTTTTTTTATCTGGCTTGAATTCATTTCCTGTATTCACCCATGCCTCAGAGCTCCAACTGGCCAAACATGTGTATTTTTCTTGTAGATGCCTCATTTAAGTGATTTTCTGTATTCTTGTTTGTAAAAGTGAGTAAAGGTCTCTTTTCCACACCTGTAGGTATATAGAGCTAGACCTATATTTTTATAGACCAATTGACACAAGATGGGTGATGTGGTTAGCATCATGCCGGCCACCTTTACTTCCCAGGACTGCACCCGGTACATATTCAAGGCTTAGTCGAACTGGGAGTCGAGGTCATTTTTGAAAAATGTCCGGCTCTGCCAGGGAGCTAACCCACGATCTTCCGATCCGCACACGAGCGTCTAGCTATTGCGCCACAGTGACTCTCTTCTTGTTTTTAATTGCAAAATTGTCTATTCATATGATTTACTTATGAAGGCTTTCTAGCCGCACCGTTCCCCTGTCAGTTGTAATTGGAATAACGGGAAGCTGACTAGATATGCTTTGATTTGATTTGATTTCTTTTCGTAACGGTATCTGTACATCATGAAATATAATATCCGTGAACAAGAATGAATGACACTGACATCTGCGACACAACAACCACATGATGTTTCTCTACTGCAGCTCTCACTAATCCCAAAGCTGAAAGAACTCTCCAGAACCCAGGTTTTGTCGAAGTAGCACCCTGTGCTTGTGATCTGACACAGAATGGTTGTGACATCAACTGCTGCTGCGATTCTGTGAGTGTCCCAACTGTTATTTGTTTGTTAACTAAATTTAATTGCCCAGCTGTGCCTGAGATTGTGAAAGAATATTTTATTCTTCGTCTTTATACTTCATCTTTGACCCACCGCTGCTGAGTCTCTTACTGTCCCCTGGCTGTTCCACCAGTACTCAGATCTGTCCGATGAAGCCAGCGCTAATTAAAAGAAATATGTGAAAACATTTGCAGGATATGGATATTGGACCAGGTTGTGACACCGAGAGGTCAGATTGGGCAGTAGCATGGGGTTGCGGCAGAGGATGTAATAAGCATATACATAATAATATAATAAATCATCATCATCAAGTGCCTTGCTGACTGGCATGGGCGATCTTGCCTCTCCACAATCTGCAATTTTCAAAAGCATGGGTCAGTTCATGTGCTGGCTCCCCTTCCTGCAATGGCAAAAGGCCGTCAAGAATAATATGATAAAGTAAGTAAAGATCTCTTCTCACGCCTTTAGGTGCATCAGGCATACGGCAAGAGCAGCCCTATTTTTACACACCAGTCGGCACTAGGTGGGTAATGTGGTCAGCATTATGCCTGCCGTTTTTACTTCCCCAGGACATACATCCTGGTACCCATTTTAGGCTGGGTCGACCTGCGACGCCCCATACCATGATAAAAATCAGTGGAACTAGCAACACATAAGCCACGATCGCGGCCAAGAATAATGTGATACTATGTAAAAAATAATAATAAAATATAATATATCAATAGTATAATAAATAAGCACATACAAGTGACTTCAGGAATGTACGTATCTTGTCTCCAGGAGTGTTCCAAAAATGAACGTGCCAGATTTTCTGGTTGTGTCCCTGGACTGCCAGGTGGCCAAGAAACAGAACCAGAAGACTACAGATGTTCGTCAGTGGCATTTGACCAGCCAGACTGGCAGACACTGACCTGTGTTTACTGGGAGAACAACTGGTTCCTGGGACTGTTTTACAAGAATGCCAGGAAACTGCAGACCTTGGAGGACATCAATGCTCAAGTGGCTCGCACCTTCCGGGGCAGGTTTTCTTTCAGGTTAGTGATGGCTTGCAGGTTTGCACATAGTTGTCATTGCTTGATGTTTTACTTGTTTGGCTATGAGATTTCCTGCTAAAGTACTTGCTTGGTTACACGACATGATGATAGAGTACTTGTTTGGCTATGAGATTTCAGGCCGGAGTACTTGTTTGGTTACATGAGATGATGCAGAAGTACTTGTTTGGCTATGAGATTTCCTGCTTAAGTACTTGCTTGGTTACACAACATGATGCGAGAGTACTTGTTTGGTTATGAGATTTCCTGCTTAAGTACTTGCTTGGTTATGAGATTTCCTGCTTAAGTACTTGCTTGGTTATGAGATTTCCTGCTTAAGTACTTGCTTGGTTATGAGATTTCTTGCTTAAGTACTTGTTTGGTTATGAGATTTCCTGCTTAAGTACTTGCTTGGTTATGAGATTTCCTGCTTAAGTACTTGCTTGGTTATGAGATTTCCTGCTTAAGTACTTGTTTGGCTATGAGATTTCCTGCTTAAGTACTTGCTTGGTTACACGACATGATGCGAGAGTACTTGTTTGGTTATGAGATTTCCTGCTTAAGTACTTGTTTGGTTATGAGATTTCCTGCTTAAGTACTTGTTTGGTTATGAGATTTCCTGCTTAAGTACTTGCTTGGTTATGAGATTTCCTGCTTAAGTACTTGCTTGGTTACACGACATGATGCGAGAGTACTTGTTTGGTTATGAGATTTCCTGCTTAAGTACTTGCTTGGTTACATGACATAATGCAGAAATACAAATTTAGTTATGAGATTTCCTGCTGGAGTACTTGTTTGGTTATGTGATTTTAAATTAGAATATATGCTTGTTTTTGAGACTTTATGTTGGAGTATTTGCTTGTTTATGAGATTGTATGTTAAAGTATTTGCTTGTTTACAAGATTTTATGTTAAAGTATTTGCTTGTTTATGAGGCTGTTTGTTAGAGTATTTGACGCAGGTAATCCTCGGCACAAACTACTGGACGTAAATTTGCCTAGAAAAACCACACAACAGCCCGGGGCTGTTCGGGTTGGCTCTGCAACGTCCTGTAAAGGATACACAACTAACCTTAATCCTCGGCAAAGTGATGGTAATTAGTTTTTCAAAATAAAAATTTGGAACCTTGTTAATTCATGGTTTTTGCACTAACAGGACATTCCTAAATCCTCACACTCAAAATTTTCCTGCCTTTTCATCAACAGTCTGCTGGTCATTTACAGAATGTTGCTTTCGTGCCCGAAAGTCTCTCTTTTTTCTGGCAAATTGTCCAACCCGTTGTGCTTTTATAGCCACTTCATCTTCAATATCTTGTTTCTACCTTTTCAGAGGTCGACCTCTGTCTCCTTTTCTGGAAACTATTCTCTACTGTCCACTGTGAAATTTAATATTGACAGAATACATCGCTTTTAGGAGAGGATACTGTTTATAAGCCAATTTTCCTCGATGTTCAAATCACATAGGATGTGTTTTTCTTCTTCTTGGTTCATGGTATTCTAAGAATTTTTCTTTAGCATTTCAGTTCAAAAGCTGTGATTAAAAAAAAAAATCTTTTTCACAGAGTTTCATGACTCTGCCCTTAAAAGTTGTAAATTCAGGTAGTAAAGATAGTTTATTTTATATTGTCTCTAGTTTATTTTATACTGTCTCTAGTTTATTTTATACTGTCTCTAGTTTATTTTATACTGTCTAGTTTATTTTATACTGTCTCTAGTTTATTTTATATTGCCACTCAGTATATTTGTATTCTTACAGTGAAACGGAGAGGCGTTTTTCAGATCCTGCCCAACCCAGCTATACATATGGGGCTGTTGTGAGGACCATTCGAGAAGACATTGTAACCATTTTACCGACAGGCACTCTCACCTTGCCTCAGCCTGGCCCAGGAGCTTCCTGCAACCCGCTGACACCTGTTCGCTACCTGGTGGATCAGGCTTCTTCATGTACAACTGCACTCACCCAGCAGCTCTGCTCACCTCTGAGTATCCTGAGTGCTGGAGTATATCTGGCCTCTTCGGCTGTTTCAGGCTGTTCTCAATCGTATAAGGTAAAGCAGTGTGACCTGCATAACATTTGTAGACATAAGATGATAAAGTGTGGCTGAGAGGTACAGCATTCACCTTTCTTCTTCTTCTTTACGTCCTCTTTTACCGCTTCGGGTGTCTTGCTTCGTGCTCTTCTGGCGGCTTCGACCAAAGACACATGGTGGTGCTGTAGAGTTTCTCTGATGTTATCCTTTCATCTTGTTCTTGGTCTACTTCTTGCTCTACTTCCCTCTTCTCTTTTAGTATGTGCCTTGAATGGTATAGCATCAGAAGGCATTCTCTCCAAGTGGGCAAACCATTTGATTTGCTGTCTTTCTATATAATTTATAATTGGTTCTGTGCCGACTTTATCTTGTACAATCTTATTCCTGATTTTATCTCTTCTGGTCACTCCTACAGCCTTTCTCAGAAACCTCATTTCCATGGTAACTAATTTTCTTTTATGTTTTGTTGTGAGTGACCATGTCTAGCACTGGTAGCATAGGGTGGGAATGAATATGCTTTGTATAAGATGTCTCTTCGTGCTGATTGGGGTTACCTTATGCTTTTACCCAGTGAAAAGTTAGGTTCATATTCAGTTATAGATGTTTATTTTAGTGTGTTTGAATAAACATTAAGGAAGCTGAGAACATTTAGTGGGTCAGATTTTGAGCCCTCTCAGAAGTGAATGAGTGGAAGCATAGGAAATAAAACATGCACATTTGCATGTTAATGCAGTTAGAGATAGAAAATTGAGAGTAGGGCCTAAATAAACAGTTAGCCCGGCCGGCTACTGTGTCACATTCTTCTTCTTCCTCATCTCCTTCTGCTTCTTCCTGCTCTTCTTCTGCTTCTTCCTCCTCCTCTTCTTCCTCTTCCTCTTTTTCCTCTTCTTCTTCTTCCTTTTTTTTCCGCATGTTCCTCTTCCTCTTCTGTCTTTGCCCTCAAAAGGGTTGATGGCATGCTGTGTTAAGATTTACAGCTGAGCTGCAATATCTGCACCTTTTGATCCAACATATCTGATTTTGGCAAATCCTTAATTAGTCACCCTTTTATGACATGCTTGTTAAGAAGCATTGGATCTCTCTTTCCACAAATATCTCTCTTGTGTCATTTATTGTACTGACACCCCTCCATGCCAAGAATCTTCTAGTGTCGTCTTCTCTGTCTCTCTTTCCATAAATCTCTCCCTTGTGTCATTTTTTCCTCTTCTCATAACTTGGCCAAAAAATGATGTCGCCTGCGGACATTTGTTTTTTCTTCTTCTTTCATTCACTTGAAAAAAAATTATCTGTATCTGCAGTGCTGTCTCTAGTATGAACGTCACTGTCTTTTGTAATTCACTTAGCCACCCGTAAAGTTTGGCATCTACCAGTCTGGCATGTGTGAAAAGTTGTCTTCAGGCCCTCGCCACGTTCTTTATGGTTAAACAGTGTAAACTCTGTACTTCTCCTTCTTCTCCTTGGTGTTCCCCGGCTGTAAACTCCTACAGAAAGTTCTGGTTATTGACCCACTTCTAGACTTGTTACAGAACTTGAGTTTTGTGTGCACATTCGTTTTATAGATGCAGACTGTTGGCACCTTGCCTCTCATGCAGATGCACTCTGACTTCAAAGGAAACACCTATTATTAATCACCATTTGTCATATGCTTGTTAGGGGCCAATGAGTCTATTCCTCAACCCCCCCCCCCCCCCCCCCCCCAAACAGGGTCTCTCGGAACCCACACGTTAAAATTTTCACCTGGCAGTGGAAACGATTTTAACCAGCCAGTCAGGGAACTTGTATACACATAAAGAGAAGTTGATATTTAACCCCAGGTGTCATATTTTTAAGTTGTCTTCTCCTGTTCATTTCACACGGGTCTTGTGTACATTTCTTACAGGTTGCCAGGAGTGCGACAGGAAATCAGGTGGCACCCACAGATGTATACTACTACTGTGCAAGTGGACTCGAACTCTGTCCATATGTAAACATGCAGGGCGGGTTATATCCAGTATGATTTGTGTTTGTAAATATTTTGTCTGAAGGTTTCCTGGGATTTTTATTGTTTGTTAGATATGGTTCTCTGTAGGGGTTCCAGGGCCCCTTTGTAAGGAGGGGGAGGGTTAATAGACCCACTGACTCTAACAAGCATCTCCTCAGAGTTGACTTACTTAGTGTTGTTTCCCTTGAAGTGAGTACATCTACCTGAGAGGCGAGGAACCATCAGTCTGGAGACCAATAAGCCAGATCTGTAAATCAGATCTGCATGCAAAACTGAAGTTCTGGAACAAATCTGAAGTCCGGAAGTGAATAAATAAACAGAACTTTCCACCAGAATTTACAGCCGGTGAAAGCAAAGAAGAAGTTATATTTGATGATCACTGAAGTCATCAGAGTCATCTTACCAGTAGAATATAATTTAAGCACAGGTAGACTTAAATGTCGGCGTCTGTGGCTTCGTCGCAAAGCTTCTGAGTTGAGTGCATGGCGTGACACTGTGAGCTGCATTTGTTTTTCGTTGGCACAGGATCGGAGCATCTGTGGGGTGACCCGTTTGCTATGAAGCTGAAACTAGGATTACCAGATTACCAGAAGGAAAGGCGAGATGAATATACAGACTGTCACTAGTACCATCAGAGTTGAAGCTCTCCGCATACTGCTGAAGATGTGGATGAAGCACTTATGGGAATGTCCTGGGTGCTATAATGTTGATTATTGAACTTTTTTCAAAAAGTAATTAAAGGATTCTTTTTCACGCCAGTGGTGCATTGGGATGTGTGGATCATTTATCCACTCCTGACTGCTGCCTGACAAGTTTGACATCACCCTGAGATTATAACATCTCAGTCTGGATGGCAGACCAACAGGACCTGCAGACTTAACACTGTGAGACTGGTGGCAGACCAGCAGGACTTGAAGGTTTAACGCCATGAGACTGGTGGCAGACCAACAGGACCTAAAGGTTTACCACCATAGACTGGTGGCAGACCAACAGGACCTGAAGGTTTAACACCATGAGACTGGTGGCAGACCAACAGGACCTGAAGGTTTACCACCATGAGACTGGTGGCAGACCAACAGGATCTGAAGGCATGACACCACGAGATTGGTGGCAGACCAACAGAACCTGAAGGTTTACCACCATGAGACTGGTGGCAGACCAACAGGATCTGAAGGCATGACACCACGAGATTGGTGGCAGACCAACAGAACCTGAAAGTTTACCACCATGAGACTGGTGGAAGACCAACAGGACCTGAAGGTTTAACACCACAAGACTGGTGGCAGACCAACAGGATCTGAAGGTTTGACACCACAAGACTGGTGGCAGACCAACAGGATCTGAAGGTTTGACACCACAAGACTGGTGGCAGACCAACAGGACTTGAAGGCTTAACACCATGAGACTGGTGGCAGACCAACAGGATCTGAAGGTTCAACACCACAAGACTGGTGGCAGACCAACAGGACCTGAAGGCTTATCACACAAGACTGGTGGCAGACCAACATGACCTGAATGCTTGACACTGTGAGACTGGTGGCAGACCAACAGGACCTGGAATCTTGACACCATGAGACTGGTGGCAGACCAACAGGACCTGAAGATTTAACACCATGAGACTGGTGGCAGACCAACAGGGCCTGAAGGTTTAACTGAGACTGGTGGCAGACCAACAGGACCTGAAGGTTTAACACCATGAAACTGGTGGCAGACCAACAGGACCTGAATGCTTGACACCATGAGACTGGTGGCAGACCAACAGGACCTGAATGTTTGACACCATGAGACTGGTGGCAGACCAACAGGACCTGAAGGTTTAATACCATGAGACTGGTGGCAGACCAACAGGACCTGAAGGTTTAACACCATGAGACTGGTGGCAGACCAACAGAACCTTAATGCTTAACACCATGAGACTGGTGGCAGACCAACAGGACCTGAAGGCTTGACACCATGAGACTGGTGGCAGACCAACAGGACCTGAATGCTTAACACCATGAGACTGGTGGCAGACCAACAGGACCTGAAGGCTTGACACCATGAGACTGGTGGCAGACCAACAGGACCTGAATGTTTGACACCATGAGACTGGTGGCAGACCAACAGAACCTGAAGGCTTGACACTGTGAGACTGGTGGCAGACCAACAGGACCTGAAGTCTTGCCACCGTGAGACTGGTGGCAGACCAACAGGACCTGAAGTCTTGCCACCGTGAGACTGGTGGCAGACCAACAGGATCTGAAGGCATGACACCACGAGATTGGTGGCAGACCAACAGGATCTGAAGGCATGACACCACGAGATTGGTGGCAGACCAACAGGACCTGAAGGCATGACACCACGAGATTGGTGGCAGACCAACAGGACCTGAAGGTGTAACACCATGAAAGAAAAAAAAAAAAAAAACAGTAATTCTTTCAGTCCCAAGGAACACATCATACATTCACTGGTTTCTGCTTAGAAGCCTAATGAATGCAAGATGCGCTGATTTTACATTTTGCATCTCTCTTAAATACCCCTTGGGCCTCTGATGCAAAACTCCTTGGGCCTCTGATGCTAAACCCCTTGGGAGTCAAAGAGTTAATGCTGGTGGCAGACCAACAGGGCAAGCCCAGATAGATATCTTGGTTCGGCCTCCAAGGGAGTTATAATTAGGGCGCTTGTAGCGGCCACACCAGCCCTGTGTAACCTGTAGTCCTGTATAGGTAAGAATTTGGGCATTTGGGGCATGACTTATATTTTTATTGACCAAGTAGTACCCAGAGGTGGATGTGGTCAGCATAATGCCTTCCACCTTTACTTTCAAGTACCCATTTTACCCTGGGTTGGCCTGGGCTCGTGTTAGTATTAAAGATTTGTTTCACTGAGGATTTGGGTTATGCCATGGATTGTTTTGTTGTGACTGTCACTGTAGTATTTTACACACTCTGACATTTAAATAACTGTTTCAAGAGCCCTTGTCTGATTTGGAAACAGAATTAATGTTTACCCTTGGCTCTATGCTGCCTACGTAGCAATGCAACTTTTACTAGCTAAACAAAATGGCAGGTTACTTGTCGCCAGCTGACCAGGCAGAGTTACAGGTTTGCCAGATAATAGACGAATGGTGTCTGTTTGGATGCCATGTTTTACTTTGTGGATGGCTTGTTTTCCATAATAAAATCTGTCTCATTATTGAATTGACAGAATTTATATTTCAGTTACCGCAAAGCTTATGTTGTTTATTTCTTGATTGGACCAGAACTGTGTAGATTACAACAGAAATCGCAGCATGGAAGCTAGCCCAAGCCTTCCTGGTCCTTGTTCCTGGGATGACTCATTTACTACCCCTCCAGTTCTGGATGGCAGCTGTGCAAATGTTGTAGTGGATGTCAGGTACTGCAGTTGTCAGGGAGGGTAACCACAATGTTATGTCTTAGATACAGAAGAGTTATCTGAACTTTTTGCGCGTGCACGCGCGCGCGCGCACAACACCAACTGATCATTCCTACTTTCTTGTTTTCAATCCTTTCTTCCCGTTCACAAGTTTCTGCTTCCAGTCACTCACTGGTCCATGAGAAATCACATGCTTACTTTGTACACGCTTCCCGCACTGATTCATTCTTAACTGGCTCTTGACATTTAACCCATCACACTGGGGAACCCCTTATGACTCATATGATTTCCCACTCATTACAGTTAACATTAACGAAATATTTGGTCCCTGTAAGGATTTAAAATTTTTTTTATAATTTCTTATTGTCTGTCTCGCAACACCAAGATCAAAATATATAAAACGTTGATAAGACCAGTCGTGTTATATGGCTGTGAAACTTGGAGCACAACTAAGAGGGATGAAGCCTTATTACAGGTTTTCTAAAACAAGTGTCTTGCGACGATTCTTTGGACCCATCAAAGATGCAAACAGCGGGGAATGAAGGGTGAGAAGCAACAACGAAATTCATAATCTGTTTAAATCACCATTGATCACTAGCATCAAGAGAGCTAAAAGACTGAAATGGTTGGGGCATATTAACAAATTGTCAGATGACAGAAGTAAAAACTGTATACATCAGGGAGATGAATGGTCGTAGACCACGGGGCAGACCAAGAAGATGATGGAGAGATAATGTCCAGACAGACCTGCAAACACTTGGTGTCACCAACTTGAAAAAGAAGTCTAACCAGAGAGATGAATGGAGGCGGGTGATATCTGCAGCAATGAACCTCAAGGGCTCGGAATGCTGAAGAAGAAGAAGAAGTAGGGATTTTTTTTTATGTCACCCAAATAACTCAAATTATTTTTTAAAAGAACTCGATTTTTCAGGCTTTGGAATTTATGACCACACTTTGCACCATTTACTGTTAATCTTCTATAACCTCTCTATCTGTGCACTATTTACTATAACCTCTCTATGCACCATTGACTGTAACTCTTCTATGACCTCTCTATGCACCATTGACTGTAACTCTTCTATGACCTCTCTATGCACCATTGACTGTAACTCTTCTATGATCACTATGTCTATGCGCCATTGACTGTAACTCTTCTGTGACCTCTCTTTCAAAACACCATTGACTGTAACTCTTCTACGACCACTCTATGCACTACTAACTGTTTCTATTTTATGACCACATATCTATGCACCTGAAAGAGACAATCAACGTATTTTGGTCATGCTATGAGAAGAGGGAAACTGGTACATGTGACCACTGGAAAGGTCTGGGGAAAGAAAGACAGAGGAAGACAGCACGTGAAGATTCTTGACAGCCTTTTTGTCATGGCATGGATAGGTGCCACCTCACAAACTGATACATGCAGTTGTGTATCGCAGATTGGGAAGAGGCCTGATTGCCTATGCCAGTCGGCAAGGCACTTGATAATGATATCTATGTGTCATCGACTGTTAATTTTCTATGGGTGCACTAGTTCTGATGAGCTCAGACTGTAGAGAGTTTGGTATATTTCTCCATCCAGGTATAACTTTGAGTGGAAGGGAAGTGAGATCACTAAACTGTCAGCGGTGGTGATCCTGGCAGACCTGACCACTGTGGTCAACAAGACTGGGCTAGAACTGGTGCAGCAGTTTTCTGTCAAGTGGCTCAACAAACCCAACACCACAGTACCGCTGTCTGACAACTTTGCTGGCACCTCTCAGGCTTACACTAGGTCAGGTTCTGCAGGTGGGTAGGGTTCTGTTTCAGTGCCCTATTTTTTGGGTTAGCATCTCATTATAAGGTTTCCTAGACTTACGACTGAGTTCCGTTCAGAATAACAGGCTGTAAGTCCAGTTTATGTTTTTGAAGACTATTTCCATTTAAATTGCTTATTAAAATTGGTAATAAAACACCAAAATTCAATCTATAGATGTATAGTTGTCGGCTCTGTGGCTTAGTTGATGCGAACGCTTCGTAATGCCTTGGTGCCAGGTTCGATCCCAGCTGCGGGGTATGTGCCTTGTGTTGGTTTCGATAGTGGTATCAGGGGGCCGATCGTCCAGAAAGCAATGGCAAACTACTGGACGTAAATTTGCCTAGAGAAACCTCACAACAGCCAGGGGCTGCTAGGGTTGGTTCTGCAACTTCCTGTAAAGGATACGCAACTAACCCAGATGTATAGATACTGTATATAGTACATAGTGTGAAAGATAATAATATGTACTCTGTTGGATCAGTTCATGGAACTTTAGGGCCCTTCCCATGTATATCTTGTTATTTACTATTTTTGGGGGTATTTTTTGTTGTTGTAAGTGCAGGTGGTCTTAAATTGCATAGGTCATAAGTTAAAGAGCATGTTTTTGGTCTTGAATTGTTTTTATTCTTCTTTGCTCTTACTGGCTGAAAACTGCAGCGGAAAGTTCTGGTTGTTTGTCCACCTCTGGAAGTTAGTCTTTTTCCAGAATCTGAGTGTTGCGTGCATATCCGTTTAAGAGATCTGACTTAATTGTGTGCAGATTGTTGGTTCTTTGCCTTTTTGTTTTGCCCACAATGGACCCCGGAACTCACACAGGAAATTTGTTTTTAATCTAGAATTGTTTTCAATCTAGAATCATCAAGAATCAAGTTCCCTCTCATCCACGAGGTTGACTACATTGGATCTGCAACTCTTTGTCTTTCACTCTGACAGACTTCTCTTTATCCATCTCTTAAGGTTATCATGTTTGCCATTGGAACTCTCAGTATTATCAGTATGATGTTTGTTTCCCCATGTGGTTTCCGGGGCCCAACTATAGGAGGAACAAACGAACAAACAAACTTTTTTATGAAGGAGAAAAGAATAGTCACACTGGTCTTAAACATTTGGTAAAAGGCAACTAATTAATGATTTGCTGAAACAGACATGTTGAACCAAAAGGCATAGATATCACAGCTTATCTGTAAACACCAACACAACATTCTATCTGCTCTTTTAACTCTTTCAGTCCCAAGGAACAACTTGTCAGTTTAATGAACTTGTCAGTTTAATGAACTTGTCAGTTTAATGAACTTGTCAGTTTAATGAACTTGTCAGTTTAAAGAACTTGTCAGTTTAATGAACTTGTCGGTTTAATGAAAACATTCTTAGGCTACATGATGGGGAAGCCCTTGTTGTCTGGTCAGATGCGGCGCAATACAAGCACTGGGCAGTTTGATCAGGTGGATGTTGCCTTGGAGAAACAGATGGCAGTCTGGAGACCAGGTGAGACATTGTTTATTGAGCATCTGTATACCAGGTATGGTTATGTTTACTGTCTGTCTAGAGACCTGGTGTTTTTATGTTTCTTGTCTGTCTGTATACCAGTAATGGTTATGTTTACTGTCTGTCTAGAGACCTGGTGTTTTTATGTTTCTTGTCTGTATACCAGTAATGATTATGTTTACTGTCTGTCTAGAGACCTGGTGTTTTTATGTTTCTTGTCTGTCTGTATACCAGTAATGGTTATGTTTACTGTCTGTCTAGAGACCTGGTGTTTTTATGTTTCTTGTCTGTATACCAGTAATGGTTATGTTTACTGTCTGTCTAGAGACCTGGTGTGTTTATGTTTCTTGTCTGTCTGTATGTATACCAGTAATGGTTATGTTTACTGTCTGTCTAGAGACCTGGTGTGTTTATGTTTCTTGTCTGTATACCAGTAATGGTTATGTTTACTGTCTGTCTAGAGACCTGGTGTGTTTATGTTTCTTGTCTGTCTGTATACCAGTAATGGTTATGTTTACTGTCTGTCTAGAGACCTGGTGTTTTTATGTTTCTTGTCTGTCTGTATACCAGGTGTGGTTATGTTTACTGTCTGTCTAGAGACCTGGTGTGTTTATGTTTCTTGTCTGTATACCAGTTGTGGTTATATTTACTGTCTGTCTAGAGACCTGGTGTGTTTATGTTTCTTGTCTGTCTGTATACCAGTAATGGTTATGTTTACTGCCTGTCTAGAGACCTGGTGTTTTTATGTTTCTTGTCTGTCTGTATACCAGGTATGGTTATGTTTACTGTCTGTCTAGAGACCTGGTGTGTTTATGTTTCTTGTCTGTCTGTATACCAGGTATGGTTATGTTTACTGTCTGTCTAGAGACCTGGTGTTTTTATGTTTCTTGTCTGTCTGTATACCAGGTGGGGTGTGATTATGTTTACTGTCTGTCTAGAGACCTGGTGTTTTTATGTTTCTTGTCTGTCTGTATACCAGGTATGGTTATGTTTACTGTCTGTCTAGAGACCTGGTGTATATAGCTGTATGTGGTATTCTTAAACTTATTCCTATCATCATCATCATCCTGTGCCCTGGCAGCTGATGCATCTCCACAGATCACTATCCCTGGTTGCCATGGAACAGTTCTCTTGATGAAATTTCTCCATGCCATCATTTCAGCCCATCAAGCATCGTCTCTCTTGGTCTGCCTCTACCCCTCTTTCCACTGATCTTTCCAGTTGTCACAATATTTTTCAATTCTTTTCTTCTCATTACATGGCCAAAGTACAGTGTTTGTCTCCTTCTTATTCTTATATTTTTAAAAAAAATAGGACAATTGTCTTTATGTGGCATACCGACAGAACGGCCAGGACATAACTAAAAACCGGACTGTCCCAGTGAAAAGGGCAGGTATGGTTACAATACTTGAAGGTCATCCTTCACCATACTGGGGATTTGTGATACACACAGCTGGATCTGTGGGCAACAGGAACTTGGCAGTTCCATCATGACAATGCACACCTCTATTCTTTACTTTTGATTAAGATTTTCTTGGCCAGACACAACATTTCTATGGTTGTTGGTGTTCATACTCTCTAGCCTTGACTCTTTGTTGTTGTTGGCTGTTGTTCATGATGAAAGAAACTCATTTTGAAGCAGTCAGAATCTCAAGATAGAGCTGTGTTTTATTTCTATGAGGCCTTCCTGACACGCTTCTAACAATGGAGGAGGAGGGAAAGTCGGGAGAGAACTAAAGAAAGTTAAAAATGTGTTGTGAGTTTTATATTAACACTGTTGTATGTTGAAACTAACATGCTGACATACCATTTTGAAAGGGACAAGTCAGAAAGGACTACAGAAATAGATAGATACAGTAGTGGTAGAAAGTGATAGAATGAGCCTTCAGAGATTAATAGATACAGTAGTGGTAGAAAGTGATAGAACGGGCCTACAGAGATTAATAGGTACAGTAGTGGTAGAAAGTGATATAATGAACCTACAGAGATTGATAGATACAATAGTGGTAGAAAGTGATAGAATGGGCCTACAGAGATTAATAGAAACAGTAGTGGTAGAAAGTGATAGAATGGGCCTACAGAGATTAATAGATACAATAGTGGTAGAAAGTGATAGAATGGGCCTACAGAGATTAATAGAAACAGTAGTGGTAGAAAGTGATAGAATGGGCCTACAGAGATTGATAGATACAATAGTGGTAGAAAGTGATAGAATGGGCCTACAGAGATTAATAGAAACAGTAGTGGTAGAAAGTGATAGAATGAGCCTTCAGAGATTGATAGATACAGTAGTGGTAGAAAGTGATAGAACGGGCCTACAGAGATTAATAGATACAGTAGTGGTAGAAAGTGATAGAATGGGCCTACAGAGATTGATAGATACAATAGTGGTAGAAAGTGATAGAATGGGCCTACAGAGATTAATAGAAACAGTAGTGGTAGAAAGTGATAGAATGGGCCTAGAGAGATTGATAGATACAATAGTGGTAGAAAGTGAAAGAATGAGCCTAGAGAGATTGATAGATACAATAGGGGTAGAAAGTGATAGAATGAGCCTACAGAGATTGATAGGTACAGTAGTGGTAGAAAGTGATAGAATGGGCCTACAGAGATTGATAGATACAATAGTGGTAGAAAGTGATAGAATGGGCCTACAGAGATTAATAGAAACAGTAGTGGTAGAAAGTGATAGAATGGGCCTACAGAGATTAGTAGAAACAGTAGTGGTAGAAAGTGATAGAATGGGCCTAGAGAGATTGATAGATACAATAGTGGTAGAAAGTGATAGAATGAGCCTACAGAGATTGATAGATACAATAGGGGTAGAAAGTGATAGAATGAGCCTACAGAGATTGATAGATACAATAGTGGTAGAAAGTGATAGAATGAGCCTACAGAGATTGATAGATACAATAGTGGTAGAAAGTGATAGAACGAGCCTACAGAGATTAATAGAAACAGTAGTGGTAGAGAGTGATATAATGAGCCTACAGAGATTGATAGATACAATAGTGGTAGAAAGTGATAGAATGGACCTACAGAGATTAATAGATACAATAGGGGTAGAAAGTGATAGAATGGGCCTACAGAGATTAATAGAAACAGTAGTGGTAGAAAGTGATAGAATGGGCCTACAGAGATTGATAGATACAATAGTGGTAGAAAGTGATAGAATGGGCCTTCAGAGATTGATAGATACAATAGTGGTAGAAAGTGATAGAATGGGCCTACAGAGATTGATAGATACAATAGTGGTAGAAAGTGATAGAATGGGCCTTCAGAGATTGATAGATACAGTAGTGGTGGAAAGTGATAGAATGGGCCTACAATGATTGATAGATACAGTAGTGGTGGAAAGTGATAGAATGGGCCTACAGAGATTGATAGATACAGTAGTGGTGGAAAGTGATAGAATGGGCCTTCAGAGATTGATAGATACAGTAGTGGTGGAAAGTGATAGAATGGGCCTCAGCCTGAATAACGAGGAGACAGAAGCAATGGTAATATTAAAGAAAAGAATAGTGCCTAAATGTTTAATTAAAGTCATAGGCATTATTTTAAGACAAGTGTAGAAATTTAAGTATCTAGGCACACGGATAACATCAAACGGAAGATGTATCACAGAGATAACGAGCAGAATAGGACAGGCTAAAAGTGCACTATATAACAAGAACATTTCATGCAATACGTCTATGACACTGGAGGTTAAAAAAAATTCTTGCATACTATATAGAGCCAGTTTTAACATGTGGTTGTGAATCCTGGACAATTCATAAACAAGCCAAACAATGTATAGAGAACTAGGAGATGTGGTTTTACAGAAGAATTCCTTGGACAGCCAAAAAAGAGCACTGATGCTTTGAAAGAGATTAGGGCTCGAAGACAACTTATAAAAAATATCAGGATGAGACTGTCATCATATTTTGTTCAAATTATGAGAGGGGCATGGAGGAGTGTCAGCATATGAACTCATACCTTCAGTTGAGGTTCGCAGGTTGTGGAGAGATATTATTTCCTACACCTGTTGGTTAGGCACTTGATGATGATGAAGCACTGTAAACACATATTTTTTTAAATGTTGCAACAGTAGCAGACTTATCAACTCTTGTCATTCTTGCAGGTCTCAGTGGCTTATGTCGAGATGCCACACGTCAGCCTGTCACATTTGGTGATGATGTCTTGTCAGGCTGTGTGTTAAATTTGTCATTTAATGACCTGAACAACAGTTGTGATGATCTGAGGTAAGAGACTGGGATCAACAACAGACATGATGAACTAAGAAAGCATGACTTACAGACAGAAATGATTAACTGAACCATGTGATTATTACGAAGAGACAGACATGTGAACTGAGCCGTGAAAACATGACTAACAAACGTACATCATGAACTAAACCATGAAAATGTGACTAACACACAGAAATCATAAAATGATCCATGGGATTGTTATTAACAAACAGACATCATGAATTGAATCATGGGATTGTTACTTAAAAACAGACATGGTGGGCTAAGGCATTAAATTGTATCTAACAAATAGACATCATGAACCGAACCAAGGAAACATGACTGATAAGCAGACATGATTTACTGAACCAAGAAAAAAATAACTAACAGACTAGACAGGAGAACTTGACAAACAGACAGAGATGATGAACTGAACTGAGAAAACTAGAGTAACAAACAGACTTGATGAACTGAACTGAGTAAACAAGTGTAACAAACAGAATTGATGAACTGAACTAAGAAAATGAGAGTAACAAACAGACACGGTGAACTGAATTGTGAAATTAGTACTAAAACAGACGTGATGAAGTGAAGTAAAAAAATTAGCAATCACATAATAGAAGAATGATCAAGAACTAATGACTAGCTCAGACATGATATTGTCTGAGTGTTGTTGAAGATTCTTTTGTCATCTCACTGATACCAGGTTGTAGCCAAGGGTCATAGTTTTCTGTATTTGTCTTGTGTTTCTCAGATGGAAATGTTCATCTTTTTGCAGGTTCAGCTTCATTATTTATGCATCTCTTTCTTGGTCTTCCCCTTGCCTTCCTAATAAATATTCCTTTAAAAAAATTCTAAATGAGATTTGATCTGGCTGCATTCTCACTAGTTGGCCAAACCATTTCATTCTTTGATCAACCGCTACAATGTAAGAAAGTTGTTGAAGTTAATTTACTGCAGTGATTTTGTTTAACTGTTGCTGAAGCTAGTGAACAAAGACAATATTGTCTAATTGTTACTGGAGTTCACGAGTTCACACATTTGCTATATGTTACAGGCAACAGATCCTCGACAGTTTGGATGTTCTTATGGCAGCAGATGTTATTGGTCGTTATGGTTACAATGATATCAGCAATGAGAATATGTGGGTCCCCGTGTTGAGGTAATGTCTTCATCTTCTTGGCATTGACCGGCTGTAAACTCTGGCAGAAAGTTCTGGGTGTTCATCCACCTCTGGACTTTAGTCTTGTTCCAGAACCTGAGTGTTGCATGCATGTCCGTTTCACAGATCTGGCTTATTTGTATGCAGACTCTTGGTTCCTTGCCTCTAAGGCAGATATACTCCGACTTCGAAGAATGCGCTTAATTAGTTGTCTCCTATGACATGCTTGTTTTGGAAGGTCTATTCTTGTTTTCCCCACATTGGGGTTCCCAGAACTCACACATTTAGTGTTGAGGTAACTTAATAACATTAATTTTTATTTATTAAGTCCTTATTTGAATGTTACCTATTACGATGCACGAGGCAGACCAAGAAGACAGTAGAGAGAGAACTTTCAGGCAGACCTTCAAACGTCTGGATTCACCAACTGGTAAGAGGAGAACGGTAAGTGGCCAGGCGTGCATGTAATCTCTGCTTACAATTTCTATTGCAAAAGACAAATAATTTTGCTATTTATCATTTTCTTCTTCTTCTTCTTCTTTACTTCCACCTTGTACCTAATTGAAGTGTCAAGGGGAGATGTAATGTACGTTGATGAGCTCTGTCAAGAGCACTATTAAGACTGATGTTTATTTCTGTAAGGCTGTTCTTGATGCCATCACTCCATATTTTCTGAGGTCTTCCACTTGCTCCACACCCGTTGTAATGTTTTAGTGTGGCTCGCTGTGGCAGATGGTACCAGGGCATTCTTGTTAGGTTTCCAAACCACTTCATTTGTTGTTCTTTGATGACCTGTAAGACTGGCTTTATTTCTAGCATTCGTCTGATTTTGTGATTTTGTATTCTGTCTTTCCTTGAAACTCCTGCAGCTCTTCTAATGCATTTCATCTCTGTTGTCACAATTTTACATTCATTGGAGGATGTAAGTGTCCACGTTTGGCACTGATAGCATAGTGTAAGCCAAAAAAATAGTTCTGATAAGATTTACTATTCTATATATTCTGTATTTTGATATTTATCTTTACTGTTTACTATTTATTACCAATATGCCATGGTTTGCATCTTGAACATAGCGGAAAGAACCCTTGCTGCATGCTTATGGCACTTATTCAGAAACTGTAGTGTGTGAAAGCTGCCAGTTACTAGTATTACAATGCTAGCTGCGCACTATATTCTCAACAGCATAGTGACAAGATGGACAAAATCACAGGATATCCTCTTCAGTGTAAGTGTTACCTGCTAATGCTTAAACATGAAAATTAATCACGCCTTGCCACTGAGGTCAGTCACAGAGATCATTGGAAGTGGGGGGGTATTGAATGAGTTAAGAAAGTCTGCTAAGAAACCTGGGATTTTCATGCAGTTTGATAGTTTCTTGATTATTTAAAAAATGTTTGTGACTAAAATGAGAGATTCTCTGTTTCAAGGCAAGCTCTGAACATATCAAGTTCAGAAGAAAACAGTACGAGTATATCTAACACAACGAGCCTGAATGAAACAGTCGAGGAGCTGCA
Source organism: Candidula unifasciata (assembly GCA_905116865.2). Taxonomy (NCBI): domain Eukaryota; kingdom Metazoa; phylum Mollusca; class Gastropoda; order Stylommatophora; family Geomitridae; genus Candidula; species Candidula unifasciata. The sequence goes on along the minus strand of CAJHNH020008412.1, from coordinate 143,408 downwards.
ATCGTGGGCTAATTCAATCACTGGTGTCTGCTTGCTTCCCTCTGCTGCAAGTCTTCACATCTTGTATGCCCAGACTGGAGCTGCCAATGGCTACCCCAGATATGAAGTTTTAGGGGCCTATATCCAGTGAGTTCACCACATGGACAAAATAATAATACAAATATCATTTTTATTGGTGCTGATGTGTGTGCACAATACACATGTGTTCATTATAGCTTTTGAATATTCCCATCTGTATTTCAATCAGCACAGCTTTAATTTAATCCCCATTTATTGTCACTTAATTTAATCTTTATTCACTTATGCTTTATTTAACCTGTTTTCTTTTTTCAACATAATATTTCCACTTTACTTTTTTTTAATTTCTACATAATATTTCCACTTTCTGTTTCTGCTTAACATTTCTACCAGATATTTCCACTTTACTTTTTTAAATATCATGTCTACTTAATATTTCCACTCAACCATTTTTAATTAGCACATCTACTTGTAATATTTCCACTCCTAACTGTTATTAATTATCGCCTCTACTTAACAGCTCCACTTAACTGTTTTTAGTTATCATTTCTACATAAAAATTCCACTTACTTTTTGCCCTTATCATTTCTACATGATATGTCCGCCTAACTTTTATTAATTATCACGTCTTCTTCTTCCTCAACATGCCGAGCTCTTGAGGTTCATTGCTGCAGATATCACCCACCTCCATTCATCTCTCTGGTTGGCCTTCTCTTTCCAGTTGGTGACACCAAGTGTTTGCAGGTTTGTCTGGATATTATCTCCCCATCATCTTCTTGGTCTGCCTCGTGGTCTATGACTATCGTCTCCCTTGTGTATACACTTTTTACCTTTCTGTCATCTGACATTTTCTCAATATGCCCCAGCCATTTCAACCTATTAGCCCTCATGATGCCAGTGATCGATGGTGATTTAAACAGATTGTGAATTTTATTGTTGTTTCTTCTCACTCTGCATACCCCGTTGTTTACATCTTTGATAGATCCAAAGATTCATCATAATGTTCAGTTTTCGAAAACTAATAAGACTTGATCTCTTTTAGTTGTGCTCGAAGTTTCAGAGCCATTTAAAACGACTGGTCTTATCAACGTTTTATATATTTGGATCTTGGTGTTGCAAAACACTTTGACTTTAGCATATGTTGAAGGGTATAGTATACTTTATTTCCAGATTGTATTCTAGAGTGTATTTCTTCTCTCAGCATGTTGGAGCAGTTGGGGTTTGCACACAAGTTCTTGTTTGTTTCAGTTTGTTTGATTTTCATATTATTGACTTGTATGTGGCCGAAGTTTATTTCCTTTCCCTGTCTTGTTATTATCATGTATTCTGTTTTATCTTGATTGAAAACTAGTCCCATTTTATGAGCCACAATTATCACGTTTACTTTTACTATTTCCACTTAACTTTTTAAATTTTCATTTCTGCTTAACAATTCCACTTACTGTTTCCGCTTACCACTTCTACTTGATATTTCCACTTAACTGTGTTTTAATTATCGTGTCTACTTAATAACTCCACTTAACTGTGCTTCTTTATCATTTCCAAACACTGTTTCTACTTACCATTTCTGCCTAGGATTTCTGTTTGTACTTACCATTTCTACCTAATATTTCTTCTTACTGTTTCTATGTAAAATTTCCACTCCACTTATTTTTCAATTGTCTTTTTTACTTAATAATTCCACTTAACTGTTTTTTAATTATCATTTTTATGAGGCGGGTTAAAAAAAAATTTTTTTTTTAAAGTAAGTCCCATTTTGGTCACAGTGACAAACACTGATGGTAAATGTAAATGTGCGTATGCAGTATGTTGTTGTGGCTCATTAGCTAGCTGTGTGTTATTTGTTCCCACTGTGGAAAGTTTGTTTAATGCTGCATGTGAGTGATTTATAATGAGTGCACAAATTAATACTCCCGCCAGCAACCAGGTTCGTGCTGTTATCCGTTGTTTCTTTAAAGCAAAAAAAAAATTACAATTCTGCAGAATTTCACAGGCAACTGATTGAGGTTTATAGGCCAGATGTTATGACTATGGTTAGGAAATGGTGTCGAATGAGTAAAGAAAGGCAAACAAATATCCATTCTGAAGATCGTAGTGGTTGTCTGAGTGTGGTGACAGATGATTTTGTCGAAGAAGTGAACAAATTCAGGAAAATCGTATTTTCGCAGTTTCTGCCTTGTCTGTTGAATTTTCAGAAGTTTCACATTCACTGATTTACAATATTGTGGCAAGAAACCTTGGATATAAACAAATTATATGCCATGCAAAACAAAAGATGTGGGTTGCTGTACTCCAGAATTGTGCTTTTGCATTTTAATGCTCAACCTCACATCGCAGATGGAACTGTTCAGTCGTTGCACAGATTTCACTGGGAAATTGTTGACCACCCGTCCTACAGCCCCGATCTGGCGCCAAGTGATTACCACCCTTTCATGCACCTAAAAAAGTGGCTAGCATCCCAACAGGTTGAAACTGATGATGAAATGCAGATAGGCATTAATGAATGGTTCAATACTGGTGGCAGACTTCTGGTGACTGTGTTGAGAAACAATGTAAATGTGTGGTTCATTTTCAGCTGCAAAAAAAAAATCATTTTTTATATATAATGTTTTTTTGTGTGTTTTTATTTTATTTTATACCCGGACTTACTTAAGAAATGTAACTCATTTATCCCCCCCTACTGTTTCTGCTTATTATGTCAATGTAATATTTCCCCTGATTGTTTCTACTTGTTTGTTGCCGTGGCTACAGTTACACCATCACAAACTTCACCATGGACTGTATGGGGGCCAACAGTGGACGCTGCCAGCCGACTTCCGGCAGCAGCCAGCAGTTTCTGCTGTCCAGTTCTGTCACATTCACTCTAGTACCAGCCACACCATTGGACTCTCGTAGAAGGCAAGTCGTGGTTTTCTTTGTGTCCTTCCAGGTTCATACAATTGCAGCAACTTACTGTTAAATGATTGCCTGCCAAGACAGTGACTAGGTTCATTCTCTTAGAGAGACGGATAATTGTTTTTTTAACTTTTGTGGCTCTTTCTTGTGTGCAATAAATCCATGTCATTGGAGGTAAGGAAAAGAATTCATGCATGTCATATAGAGCTAATTTTAACATACGGCTGTGAATCCTGGACATTTAATAAACAAGCCAGACAATTTGTTGAGGTCTCAAAGTTGTGGATTTACAGAAGAATTCCTTGGACAGCCAAAACTAGCAACCCAGATGTCTTGAAAGAGGCAAGGACCAAAGACAACTTATCACAGTCATAAGAAAGACAGTCATAATTTTTTAGTCATGTTGTGAGAAGAAGAAAACTGGAACATGTTGTGACGACTGGAAAGATCTGTGGAAAGACACAGAGGAAGACAGCGCGAGAAGGTTCTTGACGACCTATTGTAATGGCATACAGGGGTGTAAGTACACAAATTGATACCTGCTGCAGAAGATTGCAGATTGTGGAGAGGCATGATTGCCCATGCCAGTTGGCAAGGCAATTGATGAGGATGAAGGCTGTGATACAACGGGCAGCAGACAAAAACACCTCGATAGGTTTCAGGTCCCCATTTAGAGAGAAAAAAATAGACCTGCTACCCTCTAACATGCATTTCTTGAATAGACTAATTAAGGGTGTTTCCTTTAAAGTCAGAGTGCCAAGACTTCTGATTTCTGCAAACCTCAGTTAGATGTCTTTTACAGTATGTTCATTAGGGTACAATGAGAACATAGTGGCTGGACGCTCAACTGCCGGCTTAAAGACATCAAGTCGAAAATTTAAAAAAAAAAAAAATTTGCTTTGGCTCCCACGTCACCCAGCTTAAAATGGATACCAGGAAAATTCCTGAAAGGTAAAGGTGGTCAGTATTATGTTGACCACAATACACACTGAGTGCTAGTTGGTCAACAGAAGTAGGAGTCTGTTACAGTCCGTGAGTCTATAGTTGGTCTACTTTTTTCCCCCCCTCCCAACTTGGGCCATGGGGAGATTTGCTATATTTGTGAACTTTGACCTGTCAGTGTTTAATATGTTTTGTGACTCCGTTACAGGTTTGACACGAGGTGTAACCCTGACAGCATTCTCTCGGATACCTGCTATCGCTACTTTACTGACTTTGGCTCCGAAGAGTGTTACTATGGCACTTGCTGGCAGGAACTAGCCTACCCACTGTTGTCAGTGTATCAGGGTGATCCACGGGTGTATGCTCTTCCATTTTTCCTTGTATTGGTTCTTGGGGTAATAGGGTATGTTTCAGTAGCCAGACCAGGCTGGAGGTAACAGCATGCTGGGTTATGCCTAGATCTGGCTGGAGATAGGTAATGGTGTGCTAGGGTATGTCTAGGTGTGGCTGGAGATTGGTAATGGTGTGCTAGGGTATGTCTAGGTGTGGCTGGAGATAGGTAATGGTGTGCTAGGGTATGTCTAGGTGTGGCTGGAGATTGGTAATGGTGTGCTAGGGTATGTCTAGGTGTGGCTGGAGATTGGTAATGGTGTGCTAGGGTATGTCTAGGTGTGTCTGGAGATAGGTAATGGTGTGCTAGGGTATGTCTAGATCTGGCTGGAGATTGGTAATGGTGTGCAAGGGTATGTCTAGGTGTGTCTGGAGATAGGTAATGGTGTACTAGGGTATGTCTAGGTGTGGCTGGAGATAGGTAATGGTGTGCTAAGGTATGTCTAGGTGTGGCTGGAGATAGGTAATGGTGTGCTAAGGTATGTCTAGGTGTGGCTGGAGATAGGTAATGGTGTGCTAGGGTATGTCTAGGTGTGGCTGGAGATAGGTAATGGTGTGCTTGGGTATGTCAGATAAATTTTTATTAGTGCTTGTATTATTGTAATCTATAAATGAATCATTCCGTCCAGAGGTTTTTTCCATTGTAAAATAAAAGTAATTTCTATTTTCTATTAAATTGTGTCTGTTCATTGGTTTGTTCATATGATTTGTTATTCCTGTGGTTTTGTTTTGTTTTTTTGTTGTTGTTATTTGTTTGTTACTGTTAGGATTGTTTGTCATTTTTCAGTATAGGCAGCTTTGTCACCAGCTAAGACCAATGTCCAGTACACACTGGTTCTCACCTTAGACTGGTTTCCAGTTCCAGGCTTTCAGCTTGTCTGGTCACCAGTACATATATGCTCTCAGCTTGTCTGGTTACCAGTACATATATGCTCTCATCTTGTCTGGTCACCAGTACATATATGCTCTCATCTTGTCTGGTCACCAGTACATATATGCTCTCATCTTGTCTGGTCACCAGTACATATATGCTCTCATCTTGTCTGGTCACCAGTACATATATGCTCTCATCTTGTCTGGTCACCAGTACATATATGCTCTCATCTTGTCTGGTCACCAGTACATATATGCTCTCATCTTGTCTGGTCACCAGTACATATATGCTCTCATCTTGTCTGGTCACCAGTACATATATGCTCTCAGCTTGTCTGGTCACCAGTACATATATGCTCTCATCTTGTCTGGTCACCAGTACATATATGCTCTCATCTTGTCTGGTCACCAGTACATATATGCTCTCATCTTGTCTGGTCACCAGTACATATATGCTCTCAGCTTGTCTGGTCACCAGTACATATATGCTCTCATCTTGTCTGGTCACCAGTACATATATGCTCTCAGCTTGTCTGGTCACCAGTACATATATGCTCTCATCTTGTCTGGTCACCAGTACATATATGCTCTCAGCTTGTCTGGTCACCAGTACATATATGCTCTCATCTTGTCTGGTCACCAGTACATATATGCTCTCAGCTTGTCTGGTCACCAGTACATATATGCTCTCATCTTGTCTGGTCACCAGTACATATATGCTCTCAGCTTGTCTGGTCACCAGTACATATATGCTCTCATCTTGTCTGGTCACCAGTACATATCTGCTCTCAGCTTGTCTGGTTACCATTACATGCAGGCTCCCAGCTTGTCTGGTCACCAGTACATGCAGGCTCTCACCAGTACATGCTCTCAGCTGTCTGGTCACCAGTACATATCTCTCAGCTTTTCTCATACATGCAGGCTCTGTCTGGTCACCAGTACATGCAGGCTGCTCTCATACTTGTTTTCTGGTTACCAGTACATGCAGGCTCTCAGCTTTTCTGGTTACCATTACATGCAGGCTCTCAGCTTTTCTGGTTACCAGTACATGCAGGCTCTCAGCTTTTCTGGTTACCAGTACATGCAGGCTCTCAGCTTTTCTGGTTACCAGTACATGCAGGCTCTCAGCTTGTCTGGTTACCAGTACATATAAACTCTCAGCTTGTCTTGTTACCAGTACATATAATCTCTCAGCTTTGACTAGTTACCAGTACATATAAACTCTCAGCTTTGACTAGTTTCCAGTACATATAAACTCTCAGCTTGTCTTGTTACCAGTACATATAAACTCTCAGCTTTGACTGGTTTCCAGTACATATAATCTCTCAGCTTTGACTAGTTTCCAGTACATATAAACTCTCAGCTTTGACTAGTTTCCAGTACATATAATCTCTCAGCATTGACTAGTTTCCAGTACATATAATCTCTCAGCTTTGACTAGTTACCAGTACAAATAATCTCTCAGCTTTGACTAGTTTCCAGTACATATAAACTCTCAGCTTGTCTTGTTACCAGTACATATAATCTCTCAGCTTTGACTAGTTACCATCACATATAATCTCTCAGCTTTGACTAGTTTCCAGTACATATAATCTCTCAGCTTTGACTAGTTTCCAGTAAATATAAACTCTCAGCTTTGACTAGTTACCAGTACATATAATCTCTCAGCTTTGACTAGTTTCCAGTACATATAAACTCTCAGCTTGTCTGGTTACCAGTACATATAATCTCTCAGCTTTGACTAGTTACCAGTACATATAATCTCTCAGCTTTGACTAGTTTCCAGTACATATAAACTCTCAGCTTTGACTAGTTACCAGTACATATAAACTCTCAGCTTTGACTAGTTACCAGTACATATAATCTCTCAGCTTTGACTAGTTTCCAGTACATATAAACTCTCAGCTTGTCTGGTTACCAGTATATGCAGGCTCTCAGCTTAGACCAGTTTCCAGCTTAAACAGGTCTCTAGCTTATCAAAGATGATGGTGTAAAGATAATTTACAGGCAGACCTATAAGGAGAAAGCCAGTCACAGAGATGGATGCGGGTTGGTGATATCTGCAGAGGTGAACCTCAGAGGCTTGGAGAAGAAGTTTAGCATTGGGAAAACTAAGGTATTTGATGACATGGGGGTCGTATGTTTGAATCTGCATCAAAGCAGATTTTTGAAACCTGACCATGGCTTCAAAGTCGACCAAGCCTACAGTGGATATTTTAGGATATGTCCTAAATCCACTCACCCTGGACTACATGTTGTTTCATGTAGCCCCAGTATAACTATGCTATATGGCTATACCATCAAACGAGGTTTCCAGGATTTGCAGCTGTTTGGTTTTCATCCTACCCTGGACAGATAAAAGAGAATGGAGGATGTCTTGAAAGAAACTGGCTCACGAAGAGAACTGATTGTCCACATCAGAAAGAGACAATCTGCATTCTCTGGTTATACGATGACAAGGAGAAAACTAGAGTACATCATAATAGTGGGAAAGTTGGAGGTGAGAAGAGGCAGAGGGAGACTAAGATAAAAGATGCTGAGCAGTTTAACATCATGGCATGGAGGATCATCTGTTTCACAGCTGACAGAAAGTACACGAGACAGAAGGTTCTAGATAGACATGACTTTGAACGCCACACGACATGGACTTTATGAAGAAGATTTTTATCCTGTGATGTTAATCCTACAGACTGCAGTCCTATAGGGAAACAGTTAAAAAACAAATGAGAAGTAAAGGCAGCCTGGTTATATTTACCACATTATCCAGTAATGCCAACTGGTAAATACAATTTGTTGGCTTGCCATATCTATCTGGCATTAGCACAGTTCACAGACACTTGCTTGTTGGGCTAAAGGTCTTGGTTTCAAATCTGCATAGGGCGATTTTGACAGGGGGGCCCCCGGGGGGGGGGGGGACTGGCCCAGGCTACCAGTTGACTCAGTCAAGAAATGATCTAGGAATTAAGTGTGGATTAGTATAGACAGTTGAGCCTAGCATCATGTGCCCAGTTCATCACTGGCGGAAAAAAGATTCTTCATTGTACTGTTTAAAAAAAAATAATTTGTTGTTATTGTTATCAATACAATATGTGTCATTCCTCCATCACAGGGGATGATGATCTATCCTTTTATCCACTAGGACAGTGGACTCCAAACCTTTTAAAGTCACACCCCCTTGAGTATATGGCAAGACCCCTTTGAGTATATGGCAAGACCCCTAGGTCTTCTTTGAGTATATGGCAAGACATCCATGCCCCCCCCCCTTGAGTATATTGCAAGACCTTATGCTACGTTCAGTATATGGCAAGACCCCCATGCCCCCACTGAGTATATCACAAGATATTTTATTTATAATTGTAGTGAAAAAAAACAATGAAACGGATTATTACAAATACAGATGCACTCAATTTCAAAACTGCTTGAGGCCCACCTTGAGCCATAACCTTCTCAACAACTTGAGAATTACCTTGAGTGACTTAGAGTGTCCCAAAAAGAGAGTGCAGCGAGTGACTTTAGTGTCTCGAGGATAGTGGTTGACTTACCAAGAACCTTCAGTGAACAACTTACCAGTGACCAACTTGAGAAGTTCACTGGGCGACTAAAGGGCCCCAAAGATTGTGTCTGACTTATTAAGGAACTTCGGTGAACCACCTGAGAAGTAAACAGAGCTAATTAAGCTGTCACAAAGGAGAAATACATTTAGTAAGTTATGTTGTCCCACATGGTAACAAGAGATTAGCTTTGTCTCAGGGAAACAACAAGAAACTTCAGTTTAAAACTTGAACAGTGCCCTGATCGACTTAATGTATTTCCAAAAAAAAAAAAAGACACCAAGTAACTTAGTGTGTACCCCTGATGGTGAACGACTTATCAAGAAACTTAAGGGCCTGATTTATCAAGACCAGTGAAAGACACGAGTCGTCTCTTAAGTCATTTAAGGTGTCTTGTGGAGAAAGACATCAGGCGACTTCTGGCATCCCTATGGTAGTGGTAAACTTACTATGAATCTTCAATGACTTACTTACTAAGACCCGCGAAAGACTTGTGAAGTACCTTGTGCTGTTTAAGTTGTACCAAGGCTATTGGCCGACTTATCAAGAAACTTCAGCGAATGCCTTCCCAAAACCTTTGACAAACTTGAGATGTTCTTTGGTGTTTCTCTGCCCCTAAATCCCCTCATTTAATTATATCCACACGACGATTTGACCCTCTCTCTAAACATCCGCATATAACATTGTGACATGACACCAACCCAGTTTACTCAGTTTTTCTATTTTGTTATTTAAAATGTCATAGATCCATATGCCACAGGAGCCCTAACACCCCACATCTAACTATTGAAACATCTAAACATCGAACCCATACACTGAGCACCTGCACCTAACATTGTGGCATGACACCAACTGCTTTTGTCATAACTTTTCGTTTTTTTTTACTATGTATAAAGTCATAGCACCATACGTAGTGACCCTCAGACCCCTACAACCTCTCATGTAACTAGTTGACATGACACCTTCATCCCCTTACTGAGCCATCGGAACCTCCCCTCGACACAAATTAATAATTTTTTTCTCTATATATAAGTCATAGGGTTAGTTCCATGATAGTCCCCCAGAGACTGCCCATATACACAAAAGCTCACTTCTGATTGGTCGACCTTGAGTCACCTGACCTTTGAAAACTGCTACGGGGGTGTTCAACAATGCAGTTGATATCGCTTGTTGTAAATTTAAGCACCCAGCACTTTTAACATTTAGAAACTGGGTCAAACACACAACCCTCCCCACCCCGCCCCCCATAGAGAGTGCAACAACCTATGTCACAGGCATTCTCTTTCTCGGAATATAAACGTAAATGCGAGACAAGCCAGAAAAGAACCTCCCCCCCCCCCCCCCCCAAAAAAAAAAAAAAAAAAATTATGAATGGAACGTGACCTAGTTTGTTTGGGGAGATTATTGTGGAACTGACCGTTTTAGCACCATATGCAGTGACCCCCTTCCCCGTTGACCACTTAACCCTCTCATGTAAGTAGCTGACATTTCAACTTGACCTCTTATCGATCCACTGGCACCTAACATCACAACACAACACCTGCTACTTTGCCACAATTTTTCAATTTTGCTCTATATAAACACCATATTCAATTACCTTAAGTGGTCCCTAAAACCCCTCGTGTAACCAGTTGACATGACAACTTGACTTCTGAGCGATCCATCATCACCTGACACTATGACATGACATTCACTCCTTTGCCATAATTTTTTAAATACATATAAATTCATAACACCATAGGCCTCAGGAACACTAACAACACTAAAACCCTCATGTAACTAGCTGACATGACAGCTTAAACTCTCACTGAGTACCCGGCACCTAACACTGTGATATGACACCCGCCTTTCGTCATTTGTTTTTATTTTTTTCTATATACCCCTGCCTCCCCCCATACCCCATAACTTTTAAATATTTCTACTGTATAACATGTATTCATTCTATCGCCCTCCACCAAGCCAAAAAACATCCCTAGTTTTCTTTATTCTACTTTACAACCCCAAAAAATACTCCATACTGCCTGCCTCTGCTTATCGCCGCCCCTGAAACGCTCGGATTCTCTGCTCTGTCCCTATATGAGACCCTAAAAGAGCTTTATCAAAGCCGTCAAATGACCTGAAACTACAATAGCCTTCATTTGACTCGCAGCTGACCTATGACAGAGCCGCCAGGTGATCTAGATTTAAAAAAAAAATGCCAATCTTCTTCCTTCCTTAGACCATCTGGCGGCTGTGAATCATGTTTTAATATTTAGACTATTCAGCGGCTGCATATTTTCCTCTTTTCCTATAGTGGCGGCTTAATACTATAATGTAAAAAGGGGACTGCAAAAAAAAAAAAATATGGTCTCTAAAGCACGTATATACTACTTATTTACACAATTTTCATTTTAAATTGGACACTTTTCAAAGCATCTAGGACGTTTTTCAAACCATCTATTGCATTTAAAAAAAAAAAAGTCCTAATTGGTTTGAAAAATGTCTAGTTTGATTTGAAAAATGCCCTAGATCAGTGGCTGTCAACCTTCTTAATGCTGCGACCCTTCAATACAGTTCCTCGTGTTGTGGCCACTCCCAACCATACAATTTTCGTTGCTACTTCAAAACGTCTGTGAATATGTGTTTTCTGATGGTCTGTGAAAGGGACGTTCGACCCACAATAGGGTTGCGACCACAGGTAAAGAACCGCTATCCTAGATGGTTTGAAAATCGTCCAGTTTGGTTTTAAAAATGTTTCGAGTGGTCTGAAAATCGTCAACATAACATTAAATCAGCAAAAGTCCCGGCACTATAATTTTAGTTCACACTATCTCGGTGAATCCGATAGTTCCCATGAAAAGTCAAATATCGTGGGGCTGGGGGGGGGGTGTTAGGGTTTGGTTTGAGTTAGTCGGTGCTCATTTAATAGCGTAACACCACTATACTATTGGACTTTCCCTAGGAGCTCCCCGGCAACCCTCGTAGTCACCGAGATGGGGTGAATTAGGATAAAAGGACCGTCAGAGCTCCCCCCTTCAGAAAATTTTGTGGGGCTTAATTAAGCTCCAGGTTCCGGCGCCTATGATCTAGTGGTAATCTTGACACATGTCCGAACCATGCGATCTGTTGTCTCCTGGTATAATTATATAAAAGTACTGGTTGGATCTGAACTTTTTTCTTGATACCGTCATTTCTGATCCTGTAGTGACATTTAGGATTCGTCTTAAACAGTTCATTTCTTCTTCCCATTCAACGGCTGTAACTCCGGCGGAAAGTTGTTCATCGACCTCTAGACTTTAGCCTTGCTCTAGAACCTGAGTTATGTGTGCACATCCGTTTTACATATTTGACTTTTTTAATGCAGATTGTTGGATCCTTGCCGTACAGGCTGAAGAACTTCGACGGAAGTAACTCCAGTAAGTCGACTCTTACAACAGAAAATACTCAACGAAAGGTAACTCTAAATAAAGAATCTGGCTCAGGTTCCGGTGTCGACATAAGAAAAGTCGCCACACCACAACCTACACAATCAAACTGGACCAGGGTTGCCAATACTTGGGTTTTCCCCCAAGATCTGGTTTTTATATGACGCCTTGGGTTTGGATTTTAGAATCCTGTTTGAAAAAATATATATGTATATCTTTTTATAAAATTAGTTAAATGTTTCGTTTCATTTTATGTGTACTTTCTATCAATCTTGGGTTTTTGTGTGTTTGTTTTTGTTCCTTGCTTATGTATTGCTTGGTTTTTTTTGTCAGCTTAGCTTGGGTTTTGGTAAAAATCCGATTGGCAGCCTCGGACTGGACGTCATGGCGCTGTCTCAATAGACAGATCTTTGCCGTAATTCATGTAGGTACATAGCTGTAGTTCAGTGGATAGATTGCATACTGACGCATGGTCATAGTAGGTTTGAATCCTAATCGAAGCAGATTTTAAAACTGCCGTAGTCAGGGGCGTAGAGTCCCAATTCGATACAGTATACAGTCTCAGATTTCATGAAATCACATGAAATTAAATAATAAAGGATTTATTTATTAAATTGCAGTGCTCCCAGTCGGTACCAGGAAACTAATAACTTGTGAGACACTTTGTACTTTGTTATAAGTACTGGCACCTTTTTAGACACTTTTTGTGGCGATTACCTCATTACCGGCACCTATTTTTTGTAAGGAACAAACGTCACCCATGTCTTGTGGAATATAAAGGCTGTCGACAGTATAGTATAAGTAAATTGTCAGTTTATGGCTACCAGGCAGCTTCATATATCTACACGAGTATTGTGCCAGAAGAGGCAACAGATCCTTTCGTTCTTTACTGACTCAACCATTGAGTCAATGTGAATTTAATAATAATAGTAAATTACTTCATTTGAAATAATTATTTCCTAATTTATTCCAAATTTTTTCTTGATAAGAAAATAATATGATAACACTGGTAATACTGGTATCAACAGTTATAAGACAGAGAAGATGTCCCTGTAATGGACACATCCTCAGAAGAAATAAACAGGCATTAAAATGGGAGGCTCTCCTTTAAATAACGGTCGCTAGCTGGAAGGCGACGCTCGCTTAGTCGGAGCTCACTCCCTTGGCTGCAGTGCAAATACGGAGTGGTAAAGAGGGAACGAAACAAATGATATAGTTACCTGTCATCCTAGGCTTAGGGTTTGGGGTAGGGTTAGGGTTTGGGGTAGGGTTAGGGTGACACATCACGGAAACGACGGAAGCTTATCGCTCATTATGACATACAGATCTGCAGGTCTCACATCTACGGTCAGTAAGTCTTGCGTCGGAAGAACGCGGTCGCTAATGTGAGTCGCAGCGCGTGGTCTACGAGAGTCTTGCGTCGCAAGACCGCGGTCGCTACTGTCAGTCGCAGCGCGTGGTCTAGCTCTAGCAGGCATGTCGACCTCACTGTGTTTTTTTATTCGTGACTTGTCCGCTCCTTATTTGCACTGCAGCCAAGGGAGTGAACTCCGACTAAGCGGCCGTCGCCTTCCAGCTAGCGACCGTTATTTAAAGGAGAACCAAATGGGAAATAAAGAGATTAAGGAGGCAAGGAACCAACAGTCTGCATTCAAATAAGTCAGATCTGTAGAATTGATGTGCACACAGCACTCGGGTTCTGGAACAAGTCTCAATTCCAGAGGCGGAGAAACAACCAGAACTTTCCACTGGAGTTTACAAACGGTGAATGCAAAGAAGAAGAAAAATCTGTCAGAACTATGTACCCATTATTCTAGAAGGCGGGGAAAAGAAAAGGGGCTTTACTTCTTACCAGCAATACATCATCATCAAGTGCCTTATCGACTGGCAGGGGCAGTTATGCCTTTCAACAATCTGCCACCTTCAGCAGCATATATAAGTTAGTGTGTGCTGACACCATACCATGACAAAAGGCTGCTAAAATACTTTTTCTTTTGTCTGCCTCCATCTATTTTTCCACAGGTCTTTCCAGTGGTCACAAATTCTGTTTCTTTTTTCCACATAACATGACCCAAAAATAAAATGATGACTGTCTCTTACTGATTTTTGTTATAACTTGTCTTTGAGCGCAGGCCTCTTTGATTTACATAGATGAGACATACATTCAGATAGATTAAACAACATAGATTCACATAAATAAGACAGTTTAATATTGGTAACATCCAATAGATAAGACAGATTCATATAGATAATATCACATAGATAAAACATAGTTTAGGATTAACAAGACATACTAATAATCACTATCATGTGCCATGTCAACACATATTGGCTGTGCAAAAATAAACATTTGTAAAGCAGTTGAGTTTTGTAAATCAGTAATTCTTGTTGGTTTTGCAGATTTCCCATGTCTCCCACACTCTACCTGTTGTCACCTGGCTCACAGAAGGGAGGAGGAAACTACTGCACCATCAGCAGAATCAGGTTTTGACCATTTTGTTGTAAACACTTCAGTTTTCAATCTTCCCATTTTGGTTCTCAGGAAATTATTTGCAAATTTATTGGAGGATCACTGAATTTGGATGTGGTAGTTTGAGAAATATTGTTATTGCAACCTACCTGTACACCACAGCACAATATAGATAGTTTGAGAAATAGTTATTGCAGCCTAGCTGTATGCCACAGCACAATATAGATAGTTTGAGAATTACAGTTATTGCAACCTACCTGTACGCCACAGCACAATATAGATAGTTTGAGAAATAGTTATTGCAGCCTACCTGTACACCACAGCACAATATAGATAGTTTGAGAAATAGTTATTGCAACCTAGCTGTACGCCACAGCACAATATAGATAGTTTGAGAAATAGTTATTGCAGCCTAGCTGTATGCCACAGCACAATATACCAACTGCATTTTTAAGTGTAAACACAATAGAAGAAAACAAAGAAGTTTCCAGTCTGTTGTCTAGACATAAGTGATTTTTTTGTTGAAGTTATCTGATAGTTAACATTTGTTGTTTTGGGTTTTGTATGCACCTTTGGGTTTTCCAGACGACAGTTTTTTATTGTGCAATGCCAAGGCATATTAATCACAAACCATGGGGATGGAGAGTGTGACTAGCAAGACCCGCCTGCATTAAGAAAAGTCTTCCACAATGATAGCATGGGATTTCAGGGCCGTTGCTGCCATCACATGTATTTTTTTTTTTTTTTTTCAGACTCTCAGCTCTCATCCTTTCTGCAATCATTTTGTCCTTCATTATTATTCCATTCCTGATTTTCCTCCTCCACTCAACACAGACCATGGCATTTTGTTCCTACAGGTCTACTTCAATACCTGTGTCATTCATGTCCCGCTTGCACACATCTTTAAATCTTAGTAGAGGCCGGCCTCGACATCTATCCATCTGTAATTCATCATGGAGGATGTCTGTAGGGACTCTACCATTCTCCATTCTCCACATGTGATACAACCTGCTGAGCCTTCAGAGACTGAGCATTGAGAAAACTGTTGTTATATCTGCTCTTTCCAGTACCTCAGTGTTTGTCATCTTGTCCCACCATTTAATGCTGAGTAATCTTCTTGGGCATTGCATGTGAAAGCTATTTAGCCATTTCTCCTACTGCAAACAAATTGACCAAGCGACACTGTTAAGAACACAAGTCTCTTAGACACAAGTTGTTGTTTTAAACATGAATTAATCATGTAACAGAAAGTGTATTGATCAGCACTCATAGAAAGAAGTACAAAGATAGAAGAACACACTAGCCAACATAAAAATCGAAAGCTATAGTTACCATGCCGGGAATTGAACCTGTCACCTCCAGACAGCGTGTGCGCCTCGTCATGGACACAAGTGCACTAAGAACATGGTCATCTAGGCACCCCCTGGGTGTTTCAGGATCCTTGCTGGTGCTACAGAGCTTGTGCACTGTGCTTAGCTTCTTGGACTCAGACTTGATTTACAAGAAGAACAGAGCACTTATGGGTTACTACCTGTGTGCCATGTTGTTGATCCATTGTTCAAAACCTCAAACCTGTTACCAGTCACAGAGTTGGAGACAATCTATCTCGTCGTTAGTTTCAATAGTGAGGACACAAACATTATGTTTCTCAGTTTGTTGCCCAGAATATTTTGCTGTATCTCATCACCTGCATTACTGCAGACATGAACATATAAAGCACAAAAGTGTATGCTTTTAGTGGAAATATACAGACATTGTCTCTAGTGACACTTTGTGGGACACTTTGTGGGTTCTAGGACCCCATGTGGGTTCTGGGACCAAGTTTTAGGGGAGAAGGAATAGACCCACTGCTCCGAGCATGTAGTAAAGGGTGACTGACTAGGGGTGTTTTCTTCAAAGGTTTGCTTAATGGCTGAGGAACCAACAGTCTGCATACGTATAAACCAGATCTGTAAAATCAACATGCATGCAAAACTTCTGAAACAAGACCACAATTCAGAAGTGGACATACAACCAGAGCTTTAAACCGGAGTTTACAGCCGGTGAATGCTAAAAAAAAGAGGGGATACTGTGGAAGAATAAGCCAATTTCATCTTGATTGAAGCTTTCTCATCTTGACTCACTAACGTAATATCTACTACTTTATATGTGTAGCCATCATGGTGTGTGTTACCATTGTTTCCCAGCATGATATGTAATTACCCGGCACACTGGCAACTAAGAACCTCTTAACTACAGTGGAAAGACAGGAACTGCAAAATACAGACATGTAATCAGATCTAATGCCTATGGAGACACTGGTTCTGTCAAAAGTGGGGTTAGAACAATCAAGTACGAAAGGAAAGGACCCTTCTGCACGCCTTCCGGGGTATAGGGCATATAGGGCTAGAACTATATTTTTAGACCAATCTGCACTCAGTGGGTGATGTGGACAGCACCACGCTGGCCACCTTAACTTCCCATGACTTTGCCTTATACCTATTTGAGGCTGGGTCATCCTGGAAGCCAAGGTCACGCATTTAAAAAAAATCCGGTACCATGCTGACTTGAACCCATGGCCGTCTGATCCTCAGGCGAGCATCTAACTGCTATACCCTGGAGGTTGCCCATTGAGGTTTTACTGTGTAAATAAATCATCTGTCAGATTTTTTACAGCTCAATTTGAAGTAGATTTATCGTGTCTGCAGACATGACAGTATGGGCTACCCCTGTGTGGGTTCCGGGGCCCCATTGTGGGGAAAACAAGAATAGACCCACTGCCTCCCCAAAGCATGTTGTAAGAGTCAACTAATTGGGGAGCTTCCTTTGAAGACGGAGTGCGTCTGCCGGAGAGGCAAGGAACCAACAGTCTGTATTCAAGAGAATGAGATCTGTAAAACTGATGCACACGCAACACTCAGGTTCTGGAGCAGGACTGCAGTTCAGTAGTAGACGAGCAACCAGAACCTTCCGCCAGAGTTTACAGCTGGTGAACGCGAAGAAGAAGAAGTATGGGCCACATGTGTTTTCATATAGCAGATATTTGTAGAACTATGACTCGTGATTAAGTTTTTGTTGTTGTTCAGATTCAGTTCCTTTATAAGCAACATCTGTTTCAGTGAGCATCTTAGAAATGAAGGATATCGGTGTCATCAGGATGATCCCAAAGAACTTTTTGCCAGACCAGACTTAAGTTCCATAGCAAAGGAAGAAGATGGTGTCATGATTGGCATCCACGCTCTTCGCACTGGGGCTTTTATGAAAGGTAAGGTTGAAATATGCTGTCAGCATCAAAGAACTGAGAACTAGTGTGAATATGAGGAGGTGTAGGAACACCAACATAAGGAGGTAGGGGGCACTAACGTAAGGAGGTAGGGGGCACTAACATAAGGAGGTAGGGGGCACTAACATAAGGAAGTAGGGGGCACCAACCTGAGAAGATAGCAGTTCACCAACATGAGGTAGAGGTTCATAAACGTGATGAGGTAGAGGTTCGTCAACATAATGAGGTACAGGTTCACCAACATGATGAGGTACAGGTTTACCGACATGATGAAGTACAGGTTCACCAACATGATAAGGTAGAGTTTCACCAACACGATGAGGTACATGTTCACCAACAGGGTGAGGTACAGGTTCACCGACATGATGAGGTACAGGTTCACCAACATGATAAGGTACAGGTTTACCAACAGGATGAGGTACAGGTTCACCGACATGATGAGGTACAGGTTTACCAACAGGATGAGGTACAGGTTCACCGACATGGTGAGGTACATGTTTACCAACAGAATGAGGTACAGGTTCACCGACATGGTGAGGTACAGGTTCACCGACATGGTGAGGTACAGGTTCACCGAAATGATGAGGTACAGGTTCACCGACATGGTGAGGTACATGTTCACCGACATGATGGGGTACAGGTTCACCGACATGATGGGGTACAGGTTCACCGAAATGATGAGGTACAGGTTCACCGAAATGATGGGGTACAGGTTCACCGAAATGATGGGGTACAGGTTCACCGACATGGTGAGGTACAGGTTCACCGACATGATGGGGTACAGGTTCACCGAAATGGTGAGGTACAGGTTCACCGACATGGTGAGGTACAGGTTCACCGAAATGATGAGGTACAGGTTCACCGAAATGATGGGGTACAGGTTCACCGACATGATGAGGTACAGGTTCACCGACATGATGGGGTACAGGTTCACCGACATGGTGAGGTACAGGTTCACCGAAATGATGAGGTACAGGTTCACCGACATGATGAGGTACAGGTTCACCGACATGGTGTGAGGTACAGGTTCACCGAAATGATGGGGTACAGGTTCACCGACATGATGAGGTACAGGTTCACCGACATGGTGAGGTACAGGTTCACCGACATGGTGAGGTACAGGTTCACCGAAATGATGAGGTACAGGTTCACCGAAATGAATGGGGTACAGGTTCACCGACATGATGAGGTACAGGTTCACCGACATTGTGAGGTACAGGTTCACCGACATGATGAGGTACATGTTCACCGACATTGTGAGGTACAGGTTCACCAACATGATGAGATACAGGTTCACCAACATGATGAGGTACAGGTTCACCAACAGGATGAGGTACAGGTTTACCAACAGGATGAGGTACAGGTTCACCAACATGATGAGATTCAGTTTCACCGACATGATGAGGTACAGGTTCACCAACACGGTGAGGTAGAGGTTCACCAACACAATGAGACACAGGTTCACCAACATGATGACAGGTTCACCATCACAATGAGAGACCGAAGTCCAGAATTGGACGTACATCTATGAATTTTGTTTGGGTAGAGTTTAAAACATGAGAACACAAAGAAGAACAAGAGACCCATCTTAAGATGAACTATTCATAATTAGGGTCCGTTGAGTAAAGTGAACGATCCTTTTCCACGCCTTTCAGGTTTATTGGGTATATAGGGCTAGACCTGTAATTTATAGAACAAATGGACTTGGTGGGTGATGTGATCAGCATCACGTCAGCCAGTTTTACTTCCTTGGACTGTACCTGGTATCCACTCAAAGATGTGTCGACCTAGGATGCCAATGTCATTTTTGAAAAAAGTCCAGACCCTGTCAGGAACCGAACCCATGACCTTCCAATCAGCAGGCGAGCGTCTAGTCGTTAGACCACGAAGGTTCCCTTAGAATCCGTGTATCTTAGATAAATGTTAATGGTGTGCCTTATCCACAGATTTAGCAAATGATGGATTTTCTGGCCAGGAAATTTAGGTGTGGGAGGTAACGCGCAGGCTGATAGATTAACTGCTGCCAGTCCTCTAGGCAATGAGCTATTTTAAGATAAAGAATACTCCGGGATAAATTGGACAGGGCAATAAAATGGACAGAGAATTCATACATTGAAAGACTAATTCAGCAGTGTGGCATGAGTAGAGGTTCTTCAAGATGTTCAACACTCACACGGTACGAGATGTGGACTTTTAATCAAGTTGCAACTGGTACTTTTATTATGACCACTTTGTTAGTTACTGAAGAAGGTGCCAGAGCACATGTGGGAATGTCACACATGCAGGGATGTCAACTCTTGTTGATTGTTTCATCACCCACAGACAGCTACCTGCCTTATATCCTAATTCTTGGTGGAACAGACATCAATGTCTTCTGTGAAGACCCAGTCTCCATGGGTCTAATGACCCAGGCAGTCTACAGAGCCAGGTAATTTGTGTGCCTAAATCATGTCTGACTTATCTTGTGTCCTGTCTGTTCTTGATTTATGTCCTCTATGTTCTTAGCTTATGTTGTGTTTTGTCAGTTCACTGAATGCCTGTCTTCTCAAACCTTAGTGTATGTTGTGTCCTTTCAGCCCTTGGTGTATGTTGTGTCCTCTCAGTTTTTGGTTTCTCCCTGTTATTGGCTTATGTTGTGTATTGTCAGTTCTCAGACCTTGGTGTATATTGTGTCCTCTCAGCCCTTGGTGTATGTTGTGTCCTCTCAGTTTTTGGTTTCTCCCTGTTATTGGCTTATGTTGTGTATTGTCAGTTCTCAGACCTTGGTGTATATTGTGTCCTCTCAGCCCTTGGTGTATGTTGTGTCCTCTCAGCCCTTGGTGTATGTTGTGTCCTCTCAGTCCTTGGTGTATGTTGTGACCTCTCAGTCCTTGGTGTATGCTGTGTCCTCTCAGTTTTTGGTTTCTCCCTGTTATTGGCTTATGTTGTGTATTGTCAGTTCACTTAATGTATGTCCTCTCAGACCTTGGTGTATGTTGTGTCCTCTCAGCCCTTGGTGTATGTTGTGTCCTCTCAGCCCTTGGTGTATGTTGTGTCCTTTCAGCCCTTGGTGTATGTTGTGTCCTCTCAGTCCTTGGTGTATGTTGTGACCTCTCAGACCTTGGTGTATGCTGTGTCCTCTCAGTTTTTGGTTTCTCCCTGTTATTGGCTTATGTTGTGTATTGTCAGTTCACTTAATGTATGTCCTCTCAGACCTTGGTGTATGTTTTGTCCTCCCAGACCTTGGTGTATGTTGTGACCTCTCAGACTTTGGTGTATGTTGTGTCCTCTCAGTCCTTGGTGTATGTTGTGACCTCTCAGCCCTTGGTGTGTGTTGTGTCCTCAGTCCTTGGTGTATGTTGTGACCTCTCAGACCTTGGTGTATGCTGTGTCCTCTCAGCCCTTGGTGTATGTTGTGTCCTTTCAGCCCTTGGTGTATGTTGTGACCTCTCAGACCTTGGTGTATGTTGTGTCCTCTCAGCCCTTGGTGTATGTTGTGACCTCTCAGACCTTGGTGTATGTTGTGACCTCTCAGCCCTTGGTGTATGTTGTGTCCTTTCAGCCCTTGGTGTATGTTGTGACCTCTCAGACCTTGGTGTATGTTGTGTCCTCTCAGCCCTTGGTGTATGTTGTGTCCTTTCAGCCCTTGGTGTATGTTGTGTCCTCTCAGTCCTTGGTGTATGTTGTGACCTCTCAGACCTTGGTGTATGCTGTGTCCTCTCAGTTTTTGGTTTCTCCCTGTTATTGGCTTATGTTGTGTATTGTCAGTTCACTTAATGTATGTCCTCTCAGACCTTGGTGTATGTTGTGTCCTCTCAGACCTTGGTGTATGTTGTGACCTCTCAGACCTTGGTGTGTGTTGTGTCCTCAGTCCTTCGTGTATGTTGTGTCCTCTCAGTCCTTGGTGTATGTTGTGTCCTCTCAGTCCTTCGTGAATGTTGTGTCCTCTCAGTCGTTGGTGTATGTTGTGTCCTCTTAATCCTTGGTGTATGTTGTGTCATCTCAGTCCTTGGTGTTTGTTGTGACCTCTCAGCCCTTGGTGTGTGTTGTGTCCTCAGTCCTTGGTGTATGTTGTGTCGTCTCAGTCCTTGGTGTATGTTGTGACCTCTCAGTCCTTGGTGTATGTTGTGTCCTCTCAGTCCTTGGTGTATGTTGTGACCTCTCAGTCCTTGGTGTATGTTGTGTCCTCTCAGTCCTTGGTGTATGTTGTGTCCTCTCAGTCCTTGGTGTATGTTGTGACCTCTCAGTCCTTGGTGTGTGTTGTGTCCTCAGTCCTTGGTGTATGTTGTGTCCTCTTAGTCCTTGGTGTATGTTGTGTCGTCTCAGTCCTTGATGTATGTTGTGTCCTCTCAGTCCTTGGTGTATGTTGTGTCCTCTCAGTCCTTGGTGTATGTTGTGACCTCTCAGTCCTTGGTGTATGTTGTGTCCTCTTAGTCCTTGGTGTATGTTGTGTCCTCTCAGTCCTTGGTGTATGTTGTGTCCTCTCAGTCCTTGGTGTATGTTGTGTCCTCTCAGTCCTTGGTGTATGTTGTGTCCTCTCAGTCCTTGGTGTATGTTGTGACCTCTCAGTCCTTGGTGTATGTTGTGTCCTCTCAGTCCTTGGTGTATGTTGTGTCCTCTCAGTCCTTGGTGTATGTTGTGACCTCTCAGTCCTTGGTGTATGTTGTGTCCTCTCAGTCCTTGGTGTATGTTGTGACCTCTCAGTCCTTGGTGTATGTTGTGACCTCTCATTCCTTGGTGTATGTTGTGTCCTCTCAGTCCTTGGTGTATGTTGTGACCTCTCAGTCCTTGGTGTATGTTGTGACCTCTCAGTCCTTGGTGTATGTTGTGACCTCTCAGTCCTTGGTGTATGTTGTGACCTCTCAGTCCTTGGTGTATGTTGTGACCTCTCAGTCCTTGGTGTATGTTGTGACCTCTCAGTCCTTGGTGTATGTTGTGACCTCTCAGTCCTTGGTGTATGTTGTGTCCTCTCAGTCCTTGGTGTATGTTGTGACCTCTCAGTCCTTGGTGTATGTTGTGACCTCTCAGTCCTTGGTGTATGTTGTGTCGTCTCAGTCCTTGATGTATGTTGTGTCCTCTGAGTCCTTGGTGTATGTTGTGTCCTCTCAGTCCTTGGTGTATGTTGTGACCTCTCAGTCCTTGGTGTATGTTGTGTCCTCTCAGTCCTTGGTGTATGTTGTGTCCTCTCAGTCCTTGGTGTGTGTTGTGACCTCTCAGTCCTTGGTGTGTGTTGTGTCCTCAGTCCTTGGTGTATGTTGTGTCCTCTCAGTCCTTGGTGTATGTTGTGTCGTCTCAGTCCTTGATGTATGTTGTGTCCTCTCAGTCCTTGGTGTATGTTGTGTCGTCTCAGTCCTTGATGTATGTTGTGTCTTGTAAGTTCACTTAATTGTGTCCTCAGTCCTTGGTGTATGTTTTGTCCTCTTAGTCCTTGATGTATGTTGTGTCTTGTAAGTTCACTTAATTGTATCATCAGTCCTTGGTGTATGTTATATCCTCACAGTTTATGGTTTAAGTTGTGCTTTCCCTGCTCTTGGCTTTCATTGTGTCCACACAGTTCCTAATTTAAAGTGTGTTCTCAAAGTCAATGACACAAGCTGTGTTCTCACAGTCAATGTCACAAGCTGTGTTCTCACAGTCAATGTCACAAGCTGTGTTCTCACAGTCAATGTCACAAGCTGTGTTCTCACAGTCAATGTCACAAGCTGTGTTCTCAAAATCAATGTCACAAGCTGTGTTCTCACAGTCAATGTCACAAGCTGTGTTCTCACAGTCAATGACTTAAGCTATGTTCTCACAGTCAATTTCACAAGCTGTGTTCTTAAAGTCAATGTCACAAGCTGTGTTCTCACAGTCAATGTCACAAGCTGTGTTCCCACAGTCAATGTCACAAGCTGTGTTCTTAAAGTCAATGACACAAGCTGTGTTCTCACAGTCAATGTCACAAGCTGTGTTCTTAAAGTCAATGACTCAAGCTGTGTTCTCACAGTCAGTGACTCAAGCTGTGTTCTCACAGTCAGTGACTCAAGCTCTGTTCTCACAGTCAGTGACTCAAGCTGTGTTCTCACAGTGAATGACTAGCTGTATTCTCACAGTGAATGACTCAAGCTGTGTTCTCGCTGTCAGTGACTCAAACTGGTTCTCAGTCAGTGACTTAAGATATGGTTTTGCACTCAAGGGGTGCCTTTTATGACATGCTTTTTAGGGGGGACACTGAGTCTATAACCCCCCTCCCCCCTCTTCCCCCCTTACATGGTGCTCATGAACACACACATGGAAAACATATTTTAAACAACAGCAACTTTGTATGCTTTAAATGATGTGAATGATTATTGTTTATTTCTTTTATATTTCCTGTTCAAGATTTGTGGTTTGCTTCAGCAAAGTAGATCAAAAGCGAGCTATGTGGCTTTGGCCTGCAATTCAGCCACATAAAATGAAAGTCATTCCACAAGGTAATTCATTCTACTTTTCTCTTCCTTTTCTTGTTCCTATTCTTCTTTTCCTTCACTTCCTCTTCTTCTGTATTGCTTCACTATCTTTATTCCCTTCTCCTTCATTCTACGCTCCTTCCTTTTGGATACAAAAATGCCCATTGTTTGGAAGGAGAGTTACCTTCCTTTATGACAACAGTTGAGGTCACTTCTGGTTATTGATGTCCTTCTATTTCATTAGCATTTTCACATGATTCATCAGCACTTGTTTAAAAAACAAAAATTAGTTAGTTTTGTGTTTTATTATTATTATTATTTTTTTAAATGATCCGAAAGTGTCCAAACACATTTTCATCAAATAAATTAATAAATTAAAACAGTGATTAACTATAGTGATTTTGGGTGCCAAACATACATTTTTGCCCAAGTGGACAGCCACTTGTTGATTTCAGTAGTAGGAACCGGCCTGTCATCTTCTTTTTTTCTTGTCTGAAAACTCAATGGCTATGGTGAAGGAATGACAAATGTAGACTTTTGAGGTGAAGATCAAATACAAATTTCAAGGAAAAAACTGGATAAATATTATAAAAAAAGGTGAATATCGGGGTTCACTATATTTGAAAAAGTTCGCCTTAAGCAGATCGAATCATATATATAATAAGAGCTCAAATCAGAATCAGATGGCATAGTTTGGCCTACAGTAAATCAATAGTTGTTCTCTTTAAAGTTTTGTTTTTGTTGTGTTTAATTTTTGCTGCTAAGTTTTCCAGATACAGTGATGAATTGGTAAAGGTCTTGACTCAGGAACATCATTGAGTTTTTTATTGTACAAAAGCTTCATATGAAATTCTTTGACTCTGCAGCTGTTAAGACTGACCCTTCAAGTTTCTGCCTGCAGACGTATCTGGACAACCATCACCCTGGTCTCATGTCTGGCTACAGTGCAGGCTTCAAGCCTATCATCTTTGCTTTCATAGGGGGCATCAGGCCGGTGAAGAATCCACTGTTTCTTGTGCCAGCATTTCAAGGTTTTAATTTGTTTTTTATTATTTTACTTTTATGTCCTTAGGATTGTGTGTAAACAGTGTGGAAAGCTTATAGCACAGCACTAGCAAACAGACTAGGAGTAGCACCACACTAGCAAACAGAAGAATAGTAACACCACACTAGCAAACAGAAGAGGAGTAGCACCGCGCTAGCAAACAGAAAAGGAGTAGCACCACACTAGCAAACAGAAGAGGAGTAGCACCACGCTAGCAAACAGAAGAGGAGTAGCACCGCGCTAGCAAACAGAAAAGGAGTAGCACCACACTAGCAAACAGAAGAGGAGTAGCACCACACTAGCAAACAGAAGAGGAGTAGCACCACGCTAGCAAACAGACTAGGAGTAGCACCACACTAGCAAACAGACTAGGAGTAGCACCACACTAGCAAACAGAAGAGGAGTAGCACCACGCTAACAAACAGAAGAGGAGTAGCACCACGCTAGCAAACAGAAGAGGAGTAGCACCACACTAGCAAACAGAAAAGGAGTAGCACTACACTAGCAAACAGAAGAGGAGTAGCACCACACTAGCAAACAGAAAAGGAGTAGCACCACACTAGCAAACAGAAGAGGAGTAGCACCGCGCTAGCAAACAGAAGAGGAGTAGCACCGCGCTAGCAAACAGAAGAGGAGTAGCACCACACTAGCAAACAGAAGAGGAGTAGCACCACACTAGCAAACAGAAGAGTAGTAGCACCACACTAGCAAACAGAAGAGGAGTAGCACCGCGCTAGCAAACAGAAGAGGAGTAGCACCGCGCTAGCAAACAGAAGAGGAGTAACACCACACTAGCAAACAGAAGAGGAGTAGCACCACACTAGCAAACAGAAGAGGAGTAGCACCACACTAGCAAACAGAAGAGGAGTAGCACCACGCTAGCAAACAGACTAGGAGTAGCACCACACTAGCAAACAGACTAGGAGTAGCACCACACTAGCAAACAGAAGAGGAGTAGCACCACGCTAACAAACAGAAGAGGAGTAGCACCACGCTAGCAAACAGAAGAGGAGTAGCACCACACTAGCAAACAGAAAAGGAGTAGCACTACACTAGCAAACAGAAGAGGAGTAGCACCACACTAGCAAACAGAAAAGGAGTAGCACCACACTAGCAAACAGAAGAGGAGTAGCACCACGCTAACAAACAGAAGAGGAGTAGCACCACACTAGCAAACAGAAAAGGAGTAGCACCACACTAGCAAACAGAAGAGGAGTAGCACCACGCTAACAAACAGAAGAGGAGTAGCACCACACTAGCAAACAGAAAAGGAGTAGCACCACACTAGCAAACAGAAGAGGAGTAGCACCACGCTAGCAAACAGAAGAGTAGCAGCACCTAGCAAACTAGCAAGCAAACAGAAAAGGAGTAGCACCACACTAGCAAACAGAAGAGGAGTAGCACCACGCTAGCAAACAGAAGAGGAGTAGCACCGCGCTAGCAAACAGAAGAGGAGTAGCACCGCGCTAGCAAACAGAAGAGGAGTAGCACCGCGCTAGCAAACAGAAGAGGAGTAGCACCACACTAGCAAACAGAAGAGGAGTAGCACCACACTAGCAAACAGAAGAGGAGTAACACCACACTAGCAAACAGAAGAATAGTAACACCACGCTAGCAAACAGAAGAGGAGTAGCACCGCGCTAGCAAACAGAAGAGGAGTAGCATCACACTAGCAAACAGAAGAGGAGTAGCACCACACTAGCAAACAGAAGAATAGTAACACCACGCTAGCAAACAGAAGAGGAGTAGCACCGCGCTAGCAAACAGAAGAGGAGTAGCACCGCGCTAGCAAACAGAAGAGGAGTAGCACCACACTAGCAAACAGAAGAGGAGTAGCACCACACTAGCAAACAGAAGAGGAGTAGCACCACACTAGCAAACAGAAGAGGAGTAGCACCGCGCTAGCAAACAGAAGAGGAGTAGCACCGCGCTAGCAAACAGAAGAGGAGTAACACCACACTAGCAAACAGAAGAGGAGTAGCACCACACTAGCAAACAGAAGAGGAGTAGCACCGCGCTAGCAAACAGAAGAGGAGTAACACCACACTAGCAAACAGAAGAATAGTAACACCACGCTAGCAAACAGAAGAATAGTAACACCACGCTAGCAAACAGAAGAGGAGTAGCACCACACTAGCAAACAGAAGAATAGTAACACCACGCTAGCAAACAGAAGAATAGTAACACCACGCTAGCAAACAGAAGAATAGTAACACCACGCTAGCAAACAGAAGAGGAGTAGCACCACACTAGCAAACAGAAGAATAGTAACACCACGCTAGCAAACAGAAGAATAGTAACACCACGCTAGCAAACAGAAGAATAGTAACACCACGCTAGCAAACAGAAGAGGAGTAGCACCGCGCTAGCAAACAGAAGAGGAGTAGCACCACACTAGCAAACAGAAGAATAGTAACACCACGCTAGCAAACAGAAGAATAGTAACACCACGCTAGCAAACAGAAGAATAGTAACACCACGCTAGCAAACAGAAGAGGAGTAGCACCACACTAGCAAACAGAAGAATAGAAACACCACACTAGCAAACAGAAGAATAGTAACACCACGCTAGCAAACAGAAGAATAGTAACACCACACTAGCAAACAGAAGAATAGTAACACCACGCTAGCAAACAGAAGAATAGTAACACCACACTAGCAAACAGAAGAATAGTAACACCACACTAGCAAACAGAAGAATAGTAACACCACACTAGCAAACAGAAGAATAGTAACACCACACTAGAAAACAGAAGAATAGTAACACCACACTAGCAAACAGAAGAATAGTAACACCACACTAGCAAACAGAAGAATAGTAACACCACGCTAGCAAACAGAAGAGGAGTAGCACCACGCTAGCAAACAGAAGAGGAGTAGCACCGCGCTAGCAAACAGAAGAATAGTAACACCACACTAGCAAACAGAAGAATAGTAACACCACGCTAGCAAACAGAAGAATAGTAACACCACGCTAGCAAACAGAAGAGGAGTAGCACCACACTAGCAAACAGAAGAATAGTAACACCACGCTAGCAAACAGAAGAAGCACCGTAAAACACCACGCTAGCAAACAGAAGAATAGTAGCAAACAGAAAAGGAGTAGCACCACGCTAGCAAACAGAAGAGGATAGCACCACACTAGCAAACAGAAAAGGAGTAGCACGCTAGCAAACAGAAGAGGAGTAGTACCACACCAAACAGAAAAGGAGTAGCAAACACTAGAAGAGGAGTAGCACCACACTAGCAAACAGAAGAGGAGTAGCACCACACTAGCAAACAGAAGCACCACACTAGCAAACAGAAGAGAGTAGCACCACGCTAGCAAACAGAAGAGGAGTAGCACCACACTAGCAAACAGAAGAGGAGTAGCACCACACTAGCAAACAGAAGAGGAGTAGCACCACACTAGCAAACAGAAGAGGAGTAGCACAAACAGAAGAAGGAGTAGCACTACACTAGCAAACAGAAGAGGAGTAGCACCACACTAGCAAACAGAAGAGGAGTAGCACCACACTAGCAAACAGAAGAGGAGTAGCACCACACTAGCAAACAGAAGAGGAGTAGCACCACACTAGCAAACAGAAGAGGAGTAGCACCACACTAGCAAACAGAAGAGGAGTAGCACCACACTAGCAAACAGAAGAGGAGTAGCACCACACTAGCAAACAGAAGAGGAGTAGCACCACACTAGCAAACAGAAGAGGAGTAGCACCACACTAGCAAACAGAAGAGGAGTAGCACCACACTAGCAAACAGAAGAGGAGTAGCACCACACTAGCAAACAGAAGAGGAGTAGCACCACACACACTAGCAAACAGAAGAGGAGTAACACACTAGCAGAAACAGAAGAGGAGTAGCACCACACTAGCAAACAGAAGAGGAGTAGCACCACACTAGCAAACAGAAGAGGAGTAGCACCACACTAGCAAACAGAAGAGGAGTAGCACCACACTAGCAAACAGAAGAAGAGGAGTAGCACCACACTAGCAAACAGAAGAGGAGTAGCACCACACTAGCAAACAGAAGAGGAGTAGCACCACACTAGCAAACAGAAGAGGAGTAGCAGCACACACTAGCAAACAGAAGAGGAGTAGCACCACACTAGCAAACAGAAGAGGAGTAGCACCACACTAGCAAACAGAAGAGGAGTAGCACCACACTAGCAAACAGAAGAGGAGTAGCACCACACTAGCAAACAGAAGAGGAGTAGCACCACACTAGCAAACAGAAGAGGAGTAGCACCACACTAGCAAACAGAAGAATAGTAACACCACACTAGCAAACAGAAGAGGAGTAGCACCACACTAGCAAACAGAAGAGGAGTAGCACCACACTAGCAAACAGAAGAATAGTAACACCATGCTAGCAAACAGAAGAGGAGTAGCACCACACTAGCAAACAGAAAAGTAGTAGCACCACACTAGCAAACAGAAGAATAGTAACACCACACTAGCAAACAGAAGAGGAGTAGCACCACACTAGCAAACAGAAGAATAGTAACACCACACTAGCAAACAGAAGAGGAGTAACACCACGCTAGCAAACAGAAGAGGAGTAGCACCACACTAGCAAACAGACTAGGAGTAAACATTTAGAGAAGCTTTTTTCTTCTGGCAACATTTGGATGTGGGTCATAGACGTTTTGCAGTCACTAACTACATGGAATGGCAGATAGGCAAAGCAGCATTAGCCTGACATTTTTTTTTCTTTTGGGGGGGGGGGGGGGGGGGGGGGGGGGGGGTTTTCTGGCAATGGTTTGCGAATGCAATTTCCACATTTTGACAGAAGGCTAAGGTTTTGCTGCCTAAGCTACTAAGCTATAGGTGTTTTGGTGCAGCATACGTGGATGAGGTGGGACAAAAACACTGACCTGATCTGAAATTCTTGTGATCGTATGAGATGGCGTAGCATGACTACCTAGGCCAATCGGCATGGCACATGATGATGAAGTTGGAGAATCAGGGCTTTTTAGATTTAATATTACAGACAAATTCTTTGAATGCTGAGGGAAAAAAATACTGACATTCTACAAGATCTGAAAGTGAATAGTGACAGCTCATAAACAGTATGTTGTTTTTGAAACGAATAGTGACAGCTCATAAACAGTATAATGTTTCTGAAACGAATAGTGTCAGCTCATAAACAGTGTAATGTTTCTGAAACAAATAGTGACAGCTCATAAACAGCATAATGTTTCTGAAACGAATAGTGACAGCTCATAAACAGCATAATGTTTCTGAAACTTTAAATAATTTAGCCATACCGAATGTTGCAGTAGTTTAGAAACATTGTCTTCTTCTTCTTTTTAGAGTTATGAGACTGTGAGAGTTAATATGAATTCAAATAAAGAACTCCCTGTGTGGGCTTCAGGGCCCCAGCGTGGGAAAACAAGAATAGACCCACTGCCTCCCCAAAAATCATGTTGTAAGAGTAATTGGGAGCTTCTTTCTAAGTCAGACTGCATCTGCCTGAGCGGGAAGGAACAACCAACAACTCATAAAGCCCATGAAATGGATGTACATGCAAAACTCAGGCTCTGGTACAAAGTCAAAGTCCTAATGGAGAACAACCAGGACTTTCTGCTGGACCTTACAGCCAGTGAACAAAGAAGAAGAAAATCCTCAACCTCCAGGTGGAGAGGCAAGAAATCTAGCCGCGGCACTACTGTAACTGCCCTGCCTTGACAAGAGGCAATATTGTAAAACTGACGGTATTTATGTATTATAGTTGTGAAGCTATGGCATTTTTAGTACACACTAAAATACACGGTATCTGCGAAAGTGCAAGGGTTAACGGGCTTGGTAGTCAATGGGTTAAAGCAGCCTTAAGAAAATTGAATTTGGTCTTGCCTCAGTGGAACCTAATATGGTTAGTGGTAATATTTCTTTGGAAGAAAAGGTGGTCGGCCTGATGTTGATAGCATTACTGTTCAAATGTTGATTAATCTAATAAATGTTGAATTAAAAATCAACATCACAGCGTTTGGGACACCCCCATAAGCGCTCGTCCCCATCTTCAGCAGCAAGCTAAGAGTTCCAATTGCGATGGTCCAGTGACTGTCTGATTGTAGATTTGTCTCGCTTCCCTTGAGTGTTGAGCGTCGACCAGATCCCCTGGTAACTACCTGCAGCGCCATTCTCCTTAGACCGTAAAGATCTATTTGTACCTCCTCACTGTTCACTCGCTCCCAAAGGGCCCTAACCGCATCTGTAGTCTGATAAAAAGAAGAGGATATTACTGAAGCCATTGCAAGCCAACCTTAATTGTGTGGACTGCACTTGATTGATAGATTATTGAACACTGCTAAAGAAGGGTGGTTTTGAAGATTATTGTAAAATGATGATTTTAAAGAGATTGTTATATAAAAGGATTATATTGGAGAGCACAGTAAAAAGAAATTACTGCAAACAGAAAATTGAAAGCCCACTTACAGATTATTGTGCTTTTGATGTCCTAGCCTGCATAGTTCTGTGAAAGTGCTGGTTGCATTACAACAATTCATACAGAGTTTTTATGACAAAGTGGAAAACTCCTAATTTCCTAGCAACTTCTTGCAGCCCTACATCATTCTGCTGCCATGCTGTCGCTCACAGTCTGTCAACATCCGTCAAGTATCTTCACTGAAAAAAAAAAAAAGTAAAAATCCCTTTTCACGCCTTTCGGCGCATCGGGCATATGGGCAGAGCGTCCCATATTTTTACAGACCATCAGCACTCGGTGGGTAATGTGGTCAGCATTACGCCGGCTGTCTTTACTTTCCCAGGACAGCTCATCCTGGTACCCATTTTAGGCTGGGTCGACGTGCGACGTCCCATACCACGTCAAAAATCCACGCAGCCTGCAGTGGGTTTCGATCGCGGTATGCTGGCTTACGAGTCGGACTCGCAATGCCTTAGCCACGGACGCCGCTTCACTGAGCCATGGCTAAAATATAGTAAAATATTACAAACATACCGATACCGATTGTCCATTCCTTCAGAAAAATGGGTGAGATGTTTACTTTAGTCCTGACAAAGCATGAAAAGCAGATTTCAGCAGTGTTATCACAGACTTTGCCACAGGAAGAATTTTCAAACATGCATTATTTCCCTTTCCGCCATGTAGATTTGGTTGACCTTAGATGTACACACACTTAACACTCATTTGATTTATTGTCCAGTTAGTAAATTTGTTTGAGCAAGCAGCACAACTTCTTTAGCAGAGTGTTCAAGTTCTCACACATACACACACACACACAAACACACAAAAAAAAGCAGAATGGTTGAAATGACTTAAAAAATTGAAATTAACTTTTTTTTTTGGGTAGCCATATATTATTTCTGTGTAAACTGTTAATTCTTGTATCTAGGATTTTTCTAAACTGGAGTTATTACTGGGCACTAGAAGTGGCAGTCTGCTGTGTGTTTCATGTTGTAACAATAATGACTGTGACAAACTGGCATGCTAAGATTTGTGTTCTCTTTTGTAGACTGGCATGCCAGGAATAACAGAATTATTTATCTCATAGTGGGACCAAAAGTAAGCTTTTCTTAAAACTATTTTTTTAAATATGTTATTTACCACTTTATCTCTTTTCTTCCATCTAACCTTCTATTTTCCTTCCTTTCTTTCTTTGAATAATAGCATCTAAAAGTTATTTGAAGATTGGTGTCATGTGAGACAGTACTCTCTTATTGCATATATTATTAGACCGTACTCTGTTGTTGCATGGGAGACAGTACTCTGTGAGGGCATTTGAGCCAGTGTGTGTGAGACAGTACTTTGAGTACATCTGAGACAATACTCACTTTGTCAGTAAATAAGTTCAGCTGTTATGTCCCTACTTGAGTTCACATGTCTTTGGTTTCACACTGTTATCTGTATTTTTCTCTACCAGTTAGATGCCACATTCACAGCCACCGTGTTTGAACCAGCCATCAAGAAGTAAGTTCAGGCACATGATGATGATGATAGTTACAATATTACTGTGTAGACCAGAGCTTTCTAAACTGTGTTGCTGTGAGGATGTGTCCATATATCTTTTAGGGGGTTAGTACCCTTAGCTTAACCTCTTGTTTGCCAAAAGACTGAATTACTGTATCATTTTAAAAAGCTGTGGCACAGTTACAGAAATCTGTTGCTGAATATTAACTTTTTCTCTCCAAGGAGTTTTAATAGCAGATATCCAAGACGGCAGAAAAAATGAGGGGAAAAAAACCACCAGTATATTACAAGGGCCATAAAAGCAGTAACTGTATCCATGTTTAATCATTTGCTGCTTAAATGTGACTATAGGTTGGTGTGTAGTGAGCTAAAATTCTGCTGAATGATGCACGCAATGAGCGGTGTCACTATGGCAAACGGTTAATTTTTACCGGTCAGACATGGAAAAACAGGCACTAATAATGGGACATGTTACAGTTATCCTATTTTTGTTGTTGTATATCCAGCCAAGGGTAAAGGATACCTGAACATGCAGAGTTGTTGCGTACACATGGACAGTCACAGATCACATATGGTTAAAGACACACAGTTTTTAGACTCGATGTAACAGTTGATTCACTTAGGCTCTTCAGTAGATCAATCTGTACTGCAGTGGATTCCAGGTCACTGTGGCTTGGAAGGCAATGAAATAGTGAACAGATTGGCCAGAAGTGGCAGTGACATGGTGCAGTCAAATAGTGACTTAACCCACCAAGAGATTGAGTCATTAATACAGTCTTGTATAAAAAAAATGTGGCTAGATATACACACCAAATTTTTTGCCTCAATCTTCGCTTCATCGTCTCTCTAGAGAGGGACAGCGCCTTATATTTAGACTAAGGACAGGGCACAACAGACATCGCTAACTTCCTATTCAGCATTCCGAACTCTTGAGGTTTTTTGCTGCCGATATCAACCGGCTCCACTTATCTCTTTTACCACCCATGCTTTTGTGTTTTTGCTTGATATTCATAATATGCATATTATCACATGAACAAAGCAGTCTTTATTGATAAGAAAAAAATACAATCCTGTGTGAAAAATTGATGTTTGAAATGGCAGATTGTAAGATGTCCGTTCGTTCTCTGGTTGGCCTTCTCTTTCCAGTTGGTGACACCAAGTGTTTTCAGGTCTGTCTGGATGTTAATCTCTCCATCGCCTTCTTGTTCTACCTCATGGTCTGTGACCATTTAGCTTCCTTGTGTATAGTTTTTACTTCTCTGTCATTTGACATTCTCTCGATATGCCCCAGCCATTTCAGTCTATTTGATCTTATAATGCCAGTGATCAATGGTGATTTAAACAGACTGTGAATTTCGTTGTTGCTTCTCACTCTCCATTCCTCGTTGTTTGCATATTTGATAGTTGGTAGTCATGTCTATCCACAACCTTCTGTCTTGTTTACTTTCAGTAAACTCTGACACAGATGATCCTCCATGCCATGATGTCAGACTGTCTGGCATCTTTTCTCTCGGTCTCTCTCTGCCTCTTCTCCCCTTCAACTTTTCTGCTGTCATGATGTACTCCAGTTTTCTCCTCGACTACAAATATGTAGATTGTCTCTTTCTGATTTGGGCATCAGTTCTCTTCATGAGTCAGCCCATTAAGAAAGGAATGCTGACCCGGTGCATCAACACTGTGCTCACAAGAATAGTTCCATATGTAGTGAAGACAGTGTATCAACTAACCAACACACTGAATCTCAGTTGGACTTTAAAAGTAGGGACTAGAATCAAGACACGAAAAGGACTCTTTACTTGCTTTACTTTCAACATCAGACACCATTGAAATCTGCCCACAGACGACCAGGCATTGTCTACATCCCAGGTCTGCCCGTTGAGGATGCCCATGCTGTTATATCCCAGTCCTTTGCCCTTGTGAACACTTCTGACAGTGAAGGCATGTGTTTGGCTATACTAGAGGTAGGCATGTGTTTGGCTATACTAGAGGTAGGCATGTGTTTGGCTATACTAGAGGTAGGCATGTGTTTGGCTATACTAGATGTAGGCATGTGTGTGCTGTACTAGAGGTAGGCATGTGTTTGGCAATGCTAGAGGTAGGCTTGTGTTTGGCTGTACTAGAGGCAGGCATGTGTTTGGCTGTACTAGAGGTAGGCATGTGTTTTCTGTACTAGAGGGTGGCATGTATTTGGCTATACTAGAGGTAGGCGTGTGTTTGGCTATACCAGAGGTAGGCATGTGTTTGGCTGTACTAGAGGTAGATATGTGTTTGGCTGTACTAGAGGTAGGCTTGTGTTTGGCTGTACTAGAGGTAGGCTTGTGTTTGGCTGTAATAGAGGTAGGCATGTGTTTGGCTGTACTAGAGGTAGGCATGTGTTTGGCTGTATAGAGGTAGGCATGTGTTTGCCTATACTAGAGGTAGGCAGGTGTTTGGCTATACTAGAGATAGGCGTGTGTTTGGCTATAATAGAGGTAGGCATGTGTTTTGCTGTACTAGAGAATGGCATGTGTTTGGCTATAATAGAGGTAGGCGTGTGTTTGGCTTTACTAGAGGTAGGCGTGTGTTTGGCTGTACTAGAGGTAGGCAGGTGTTTGGCTGTACTAGAGGTAGGCAGGTGTTTGGCTGTACTAGAGGTAGGCATGTGTTTGGCTATACTAGAGGTAGGCATGTGTTTGGCTGTACTAGAGGTAGGCATGTGTTTTCTGTACTAGAGGGTGGCATGTATTTGGCTATACTAGAGGTAGGCGTGTGTT
Source organism: Candidula unifasciata (assembly GCA_905116865.2). Lineage (NCBI taxonomy): Eukaryota > Metazoa > Mollusca > Gastropoda > Stylommatophora > Geomitridae > Candidula > Candidula unifasciata. Next base: position 107,472 of record CAJHNH020008412.1, on the reverse strand, counting down.
TGGCTATACCAGAGGTAGGCATGTGTTTGGCTGTACTAGAGGTAGATATGTGTTTGGCTGTACTAGAGGTAGGCTTGTGTTTGGCTGTACTAGAGGTAGGCTTGTGTTTGGCTGTAATAGAGGTAGGCATGTGTTTGGCTGTACTAGAGGTAGGCATGTGTTTGGCTGTATAGAGGTAGGCATGTGTTTGCCTATACTAGAGGTAGGCAGGTGTTTGGCTATACTAGAGATAGGCGTGTGTTTGGCTATAATAGAGGTAGGCATGTGTTTTGCTGTACTAGAGAATGGCATGTGTTTGGCTATAATAGAGGTAGGCGTGTGTTTGGCTTTACTAGAGGTAGGCGTGTGTTTGGCTGTACTAGAGGTAGGCAGGTGTTTGGCTGTACTAGAGGTAGGCAGGTGTTTGGCTGTACTAGAGGTAGGCATGTGTTTGGCTGTACTAGAGGTAGTCATGTGTTTGGCTGTACTAGAGGTAGGCATGTGTTTGGCTATACTAGAGGTAGGCATGTGTTTGGCTGTACTAGAGGTAGTCATGTGTTTGGCTGTACTAGAGGTAGGCATGTGTTTGGCTGTACTAGAGGTAGTCATGTGTTTGGCTGTACTAGAGGTAGGCATGTGTTTGGCTGTACTAGAGGTAGGCAGGTGTTTGGCTATACTAGAGGTAGGCAGGTGTTTGGCTATACTAGAGATAGGCAGGTGTTTGGCTATATTAGAGGTAGGCATGTGTTTGGCTATATTAGAGATAGGCATGTGTTTGGCTATACTAGAGGTAGGCGTGTGTTTGGCTATACCAGAGGTAGGCATGTGTTTGGCTGTACTAGAGGTAGGTATGTGTTTTTACTAGAGGTAGGCATATGTTTGGCTGTACTAGGGGTAGGCATGTGTTTGGCTGTACTAGAGGTAGGTGTGTGTTTGGCTGTACTAGAGGTAGGCGTGTGTGTGGCTGTACTAGAGGTAGGCATGTGTTTCGCTGTACTAGAGGTAGGCATGTGTTTTCTGTACTAGAGGGTGGCATGTATTTGGCTATACTAGAGGTAGGCATGTGTTTGCCTATACCAGAGGTGGGCATGTGTTTGGCTGTACTAGAGGTAAATATGTGTTTGGCTGTACTAGAGGTAGGCATGTGTTTGGCTGTACTAGAGGTAGGCTTGTGTTTGGCTGTACTAGAGGTAGGCTTGTATTTGGCTGTACTAGAGGTAGGCATGTTTTTGGCTGTACTAGAGGTAGGCATGTGTTTGGCTGTATAGAGGTAGGCATGCGTTTGCCTATACTAGAGGTAGGCAGGTGTTTGGCTATACTAGAGATAGGCGTGTGTTTGGCTATATTAGAGGTAGGCATGTGTTTTGCTGTACTAGAGGATGGCATGTGTTTGGCTATACTAGAGGTAGGCGTGTGTTTGGCTTTACTAGACGTAGGCGTGTGTTTGGCTGTACTAGAGGTAGGCGTGTGTTCGGCTGTACTAGAGGTAGGCATGTGTTTGGCTGTACTAGAGGTAGGCATGTGTTTGGCTGTACTAGAGGTAGGCATGTGTTTGGCTATACTAGAGGTAGGCGTGTGTTTGGCTATACTAGAGGTAGGCGTGTGTTTGGCTATACTAGAAGTAGGCGTGTGTTTGGCTGTACTAGAGGTAGGCATGTGTTTGTACTAGAGGTAGGCATATGTTTGGCTGTACTAGAGGTAGGCATGTGTTTGGCTGTACTAGAGGTAGGCGTGTGTTTGGCTGTACTAGAGTTAGGCGTGTGTGTGGCTGTACTAGAGAAAGGCATGTGTGTGGCTGTACTAGAGGTAGGCATGTGTTTAGCTTTACTAGAGGTAGGCATGTGTTTGGCTGTTCTAGAGGTAGGCATGTGTTTGGCTGTACTAGAGGTAGGCGTGTGTTTGGCTGTACTAGAGGTAGGCGCGTATTTGGCTGTACTATAGGTAGGTGCATGTGTGGCTGTACTAGAGATAGGCATGTGTGTGGCTGTACTAGAGGTAGGCATGTGTTTCGCTGTACTAGAGGTAGGCATGTATTTGGCTATACTAGAGGTAGGCATGTGTTTGGCTGTACTAGAGGTAGGCTTGTGTTTGGCTGTACTAGAGGTAGGCGTGTGTTTGACTAAACTAGAGGTAGGCGTGTGTTTGGCTGTACTAGAGGTAGGCATGTGTTTGTACTAGAGGTAGGCATGTGTTTGGCTGTACTAGAGGTAGGCATGTGTGTGGCTGTACTAGAGGTAGGCATGTGTGTGGCTGTACTAGAGGTAGGCATGTGTGGGGCTATGCTAGAGGTAGGCATGTGTGTGACTGTCAGAAGGTTTTTAAATGGCTATACTAGAGGTAGGCATGTGTGTGGCTATACTAGAGGTAAGCATGTGTGTGGTCATACTAGAGGTAGGCATGTATGTGGCTGCGCTAGAAGAAGGCATGTGTTTGGCTGTTCTGGAGGTAGGCATGTGTGCTAGAGGTAAAAATGTGTATGGCTAGACTAGAAGTAGACACATGCTTGGCTACAAACCATCATGGGCAGTCTCCAGAAAGAAGATTAGCTACAATAGATCACCAGATGGCTACATTGGATCATCAGCTGGCTACACTGGATCGCCAGATGGCTATAGTGGATCACCAGATGGCTACAATGGATAGCCAGATGGCTACAATGGATTGCCAGATGGCTACAATGGATCATCAGCTGGCTACACTGGATCACCAGATGGCTACAGTGGATCACCAGATGGCTACAATGGATCACCAGATGGCTACAATGGATCACCAGATGGCTACAATGGATCGCCAGATTGCTATAATGGATCACCAGATGGCTACAATGGATCACCAGATGGCTACAATGGATCGCCAGATGGCTACAGTGAATCACCAGATGGCTTCAATGGATCATCAGATGGCTACAATGGATCGCCAGATTGCTACAATGGATCACCAGATGGCTACAATGGATTGCCAGATGGCTACAATGGATCGCCAGATAGCTACAATGGATCTCCAGCTTTTTGTTTTTTTGCCTTTGCTTTTTCTTGATGTTATTTATCCACTTGTGATATTTTCGACCGCTCGCTCACCTTCTCTCAGCATTTCTCTTCAGTATTTTTTTTGGGTAAGGTGAAATTCTTTTCAATCGCCTGAAACGTTGCTTTTGTCTTATTTTTTCATTAATGAGAACTCTCTTTTCTTTCACTGTCACTCTATAAACTGTATTTGATGTTTTTTATTTCAATGAACTATGACCTGTCTTTTTCTTTATCCATTTCTCTAATGCTGTATTTGGACATAATTTTAATTATTGTCCAGGTTTATATTAGGGTTGAGTATGTATAAATTAGATAATTCTAATTTTTTATGTGGAATTAGGCTCTCCAAATATTCATATCTTATTTTATTATATTAGTATTGAAAGAAATCTGATCATTTCAATTTGTCAGGCCATGCATCTGGGAATTCCCGTACTTGCCAGAGACTGTCCAGCAAACAAAGCCATTATCAGCGATAGCCACACTGGCCATTTGTTTGATTCACCAGAGGTTGTATTCTTGATTTTAAATATATAAAATGTATTTTTCCTTTTTTTTTTTCAAATTTGTTTTTTTGTTAAACACATTTTTTATATTGAGGGATGGGGTTTTGTTTGGCGGCCGTAGATTCAAAGCTGCATCAAGCCAGATTTTTTTTTTCTAAAATGACCTTGGCTGCTGTGGCGACCCAGCCTAAAATGGGTAGCAGGTAAAGTCATGGGAAGTAAAAGTGGCCATTGTGTTGTTGACTAGGTCACCTACTGAGTGCTGATTGGTCTATAAAATATAGGTATACTACTGTATGTCCGTCCACATGGCATGGAAAAGGGTCCTTTACATTTTCTGTTCCTAAATTGTTAGGGTTTTAATGTTCTAGATATTATATTCATATTTTTATATTATGTATATTTGATTACACCATGTCACAGGCATTGTAGCCTAGTTGTAAACCACAACGCAATGTGCGACCTTTCTCAGGGCAAGTGCAGAAGGAGAGAGATATGTTTTTGTCTGCATGTAGTTAATTATCTGACAAAATATTTATCCCTTCTTCTTTTTATTCACTTCCTCTTTTTGGTGTCTAAGGAGATAGAAGGTTCTTCTTTTCGCTGCCTCGACAGTAGGCACATCATGCTGTTGTAGGGTTTGCCTTTGTGGAGTTTCTCTTTAAAAAGACAGGCACCCGTGAGAATTCCTTACAAAGGCAACCATTCGACACAGGTCACTAATAATGCTTTTTGAAAATTAAAATGTAAAAGGGGCTTTAAACACGCCTGTGGCTTGGGCGTTGCAAACGTAATGCTGGAGTGCTGGTATTTTTTGCTGCGGATGATTTGTCTTCTGTTAGTTTCGACCCTGGTACTGAGAGCTGACCGTTCAGGGGCAGTGGCAAACTACTGAATATAAAATTTGCCTGGAAAAAAGCCACAGAAACCACACACACACACAAATGCTAGGGTTGGTTCTGCAATGTCCTGTCAAGGATATGCAACTTACTAAAATAAACCCCACCTCCCACTCACTATATTTTATTGGTACAGCCTCGATCACTTTTAGCAAACATCTGTTCAGTGTGTTGTAAATAATCCATACACTGAACAGACGTTTTCTAAAGGTTATCAAGACTGTATCAAGAAAAACTCCACTATTATTTTAGTTAATGTATTCATATTCAGACCTGAGAAATTCTGCGCAGGTGCAAACATAACCTAATGCTATTAACTAGGCTTCTCAGGGACATGCCACAGCAGAAGTGCTGTTAACTAGGCTTCTCAGGGACATGACAAAGCTGAAGTGCTGTTAACTAGGCTTCTCCGGGACATGAAAAAGCTGAAGTGCTGTTAACTAGGCTTCTCCGGGACATGACAAAGCTGAAGTGCTGTTAACTAGGCTTCTCAGGGACATGACAAAGCTGAAGTGCTGTTAACTAGGCTTCTCAGGGACATGCCACAGCAGAAGTGCTGTTAACTAGGCTTCTCAGGGACATGACAAAACTGAAGTGCTGTTAACTAGGCTTTTCAGGGACATGAGACAGCAGAAGTGCTGTTAACAAGGCTTCTCAGGGACATGACAAAGCAGAAGTGCTGTTAACTAGGCTTCTCAGGGACATGCCACAGCTGAAATGCTGTGTAAACAGCATTTATGGCAATGAGGAATCACCCTGTTCATAGCGTCTTGGGGTGACAGAGTTGACAACACGCTGTTGAAACAGACAAATTATTAAGGGATTGCTGAAATAAGCGGTGTTGAGTTGAAAGCTGCAGATATGGCAGCAGGATATGCTAACCACGCAAAAGAATACATATTTATATTTGTCTGTTGTATTGAATCAGTAAATGTTTATATGTCATTGTTTGTGTTTGTATGTTATCTGTACATAAAACAATGAATTATTCTTTATCAGACTTTTCTGGAGAAAGCAGAAGAGCTGCTCGGCAACAACAAAGTGCTTACTGACTTGACCAGAAATGCCAGGGACTATGTGCATGCTTACCACAATCTTCAGCTAGAACGACAGGCTTATGCCAGCCTCCTGAGACAGTGTCTTCAAGACATTGAGACAGGCTGCCATTCGGCAGATTCTATTGGCAACATATATTTGGAGACAGATTTGTGATCAGATGAGATCAATTAAAAGAAGGGTTGTGTAAATGTTACACTGAAACAAGATCAAAAACACACTGTCACTCCAGGATTATCCTGAACAAATAGATGCTGAAGCAAAGATCTGACCTGAGCATATGATTGTTGACTTAGTACAAGATCAAAAAAATATTGTTAACACAGATCTGATCTGAACAAATGATTGATGACTTCAGTACAAGATCAAATCAAATTTTTACCCAGAATTGTTATGTTGTTTTCATAGTTATCCTTGACAAATGGGTGTTTTCATAGTTATCATAGACAAATAGATGTTTTCATAGTTATCCTTGACAAATGGGTGTTTTCATAGTTATCCTTGACAAATGGGTGTTTTCATAGTTATCCTTGACAAATGGGTGTTTTCATAGTTATCCTGGACAAATGGGTGTTTACATAGTTATCCTGGACAAATGGGTGTTTTCATTGTCATCCTGAACAAATGGGTATTTCCATATTTATCCTGGACAAATGGGTGTTTTCATTGTCATCCTGAACAAATAGGTGTTTACATTGTCCTGAACAAATGGGTGTTTACACAGTTATCCTGGCCAAATTGGTGTTTAAACAGTTATCCTGGACAAATGGGTATTTACATAATTATCCTGGACAAATGTACTCATTTCTGACAATGAATTCAACATATCAGATGATTTTTCCGATAGGTTGACATTTGGCTGTAGCAGTTTTATTCCCTAAAATTTTTGAATCAAAATAATTTGTCTGCCCATTATTATTATCTAGTACAGGGCTATTCAACTAGGTTTGCTTGGGGGCTTACATGCTGAAAGAGAGGATCTTCGTGGGCCAAAGGTCCAAGCCCCCAGAATAGACAGATCACTAATGCAATAAACTGAGCATTATTCCATGGGCCACTTGCCAGGTCTGCACAGGCTAAATCTGGCCAGCGGACCGACAGTTGACAAGCCCTGATCTAGGACAACACATTCCACTTGGTGGGGGTGCACATTTCAGCCTGGCTGGTTTCTGTGGTCCCTAATTTGATCAACTTTCTCTAGCTAGACATATTTTGATGATTTTAGTATTTTTATTTAGTAGTATTATGTATAAAATAAGTGGTGCTACACACGTAATCATACATTGATTTAGTTCCAAAAAGCACATCTAAAATTCCTTAGAATCTCATATAAAATCTTTTTTAATACCACCACCATATAAAATCATATTTAAAACCACCATATACACTCATATTTAGAACCCCTATATAAAATTGTATTTAAAAACAACATATAAAATCATAATCAAAATCACCATATAGATTCACATTTTAATATCTCAAATCAATTCATTTTAAAACACCATGTAAACACGTGGTATAAAACAAAATCATTTGGGAAAAAAAGCGCCGTATAAAATGACTGCTGAGAGCATATACCAGAGACTGTTCATCAACATGACTTTGTACGTTTAATATGTTGTAATTATATTCCTATACATTTGAGAGATTTTTATGCTGTGGCTTTTGCTGCTCTGTGATGTTGTCTAAATTATGATCGTTTGTGTTAACATAAACTATTGAGGTCTAATTATTTTAAACTTGGACTGGCAGAATTTTGTAGCAGATTTATTTTTGAAGAAGTATTTGAACAGTGATCAAAAAGCAAGTCAATACCAAAGTAGAATGTTATATTGGACCTTTGTCTTCCATGACTTTTGTGGGTATTGTTTTTATATTATATGTTTAATTTTGAAATTCATTGGTTTTTCTTTCCTGTCATTAAAATTCGGTGACATCTCTCTCTCTCCCTCTCTCTTCATTCAGAAGCGCTGTCTTTTTATTATACATTTGTAGTTTGATTTTATTCACATTACCAATTGTTCTGTCTTGTAAATGCTCAGAAAGAGAGAGAGAGAAATATGCAGGTTTAAAAATAAAAGTGCTGCGTCAGATAGAGGGAAGCTCGTGTTGCGTTCGTTCCTCTGTGAAGTTTCTACTACATATAGGACAGCAGTGGAGACCAAGTTAAGAATAAAACTTTCTCCCACCATCCTGGGCCGGTAAATCTAGTAATATATAATTTTATAAAGAGGCTGAAAAGCCTTCTTTAACCACATGTAGAAATTCTCATTAAAGATAGTCATTACAATTTTTTATTTGATTTTAATATTTTATAATGTATCAGTGCAGTGCATAATTATTATTATTATTCTCTTAAACTGGATTTAATCTCCCCGCCTCCACCCCCACACCCCGTTTTCTCTGTTCGACATGCATGTGGTCTGATACCTGTGATAGGGTATGCACGAATCACAGTTTTATCGTCAAATGGAACAGTGAAACTTGTCTACATGCTTAATCAAGTCAAAAACTAAATGTTCATAGAGAGAGAGAGAGAGAAAATGTGGGTTAACAAAAAAAAGTGTACTGTATCTGTGTCAGACAGAGGAAAAACTGGTTGAGAGCTGAGCGTCTGAGTACACTAAATACATTTGATGGTTCTTCATAACTTGGGTGGGTCTTTCTAGTCACACTTGCCATCATCACTGGCTGAGACCGCCATGACTTCCCATAGCACAATATAACGTTGTTGTCTGGAAAGGTGCCAAGAGCAGCAACTATAGATGTGTTGTACATTTCTACTAGTGCCAATCAATTCCAGATATGTAATTACCAAAAAATTTTATCTTCTGAGGTAACCAATGCTATTTTCACACAGTGTTTAATGACCGACTACAAAGTTTGACATATGCTCACACAATGGGGCATCATATTTCTAGTGATTGTTGCTGGGTTTTTTTCTCCTACAAAACTGACTAATTATGTATTATTTTGAATTCTTTTTAGCATCTGTTTTGAACTCAGTTGAAAGTTCTCATTGTTCGCCTACATCTGGATGTTGATATTTTTCTAGAACTTGAGTTTTGTGTGCATATCTCTTTTAAAGATCTGTCTTATTTATATGCAGACTGTTGGTTTATTGATTCTCAAGCAGATGCACTACAACTTTGAAGGACATACACCTGATACGTCACCTTTACCACTTACTGGTTAGGGGGCAGTGAGCACGTCACCTTTACCACTTACTGGTTAGGGGCAGTGAGGCCCCCCCCCCCCCCCCCCCAAAAAAAAAAATGGGTGCACAGGAACCAGTACAGTGAATATTTAATTCTAATTTTGATATGTGAATTGTTAATAATTTGTAGTTTAAACATTTATTGTTCTAATTATTTTATTTTATTTAGGTCTGTTTGATATCTTTTGTTATATTTATTTAGTAGTTTTTATTGAAACTTGTAAAATAAATCTAGAAGAAAAAAAAACTATTGAATATATTATGTTAGTTTGGCATTCACTGTTTTACAAGTATGACTTTTTCATAAAAGCAGACAGCTTGTGTATAAAAAAAAAAATTAGAATGTACATGATATTTGAGATTATTAATTATTTCCCTTGTCGAGATTTGGATGTTCGCTCAGAGCTAGATGGTCGGGGTTTGCTCTCGGGTTTGTTAGAATTTGTCCGTGATGTGCGGTTTTGTGTCTTCTTCAAACGATCCCTTCTGTTCTTGGTTCCAGGCCTGGATAGGTTGTTCAGTTTGACTGTCAAGATATAAAAATTCACATTTGAAAACATATATCTTCCCGTATGAGTTCTGGGGCCCCATTGTGGGGAAAACAAGAATAGACCCACTGCTTTCCCAACATGCATGTCGTAGGAGTCCACCAACTGGGGACATCCTTTGAAGTTGGAGTACATCTTCGTGAGAGACAAGGTACCACAAGAACAAGTTTGTCGTAGGAGTCCACTAACTGAGGACATCCTTTGAAGTTGGAGTACATCTACTTGAGAGGCAAGGTACCAAAAACAACTCTGCATACAACTAAACCAGATCTGTAAAACAGATGTGCATGCCACACTCAGGTTCTGGGGCAAGACTAAAGTACGGAGTTGGTTGAACACGCATAACTTTTCGCCAATGTTTGCAGCTGGTGTTCTTCACTGATTCAGTGTCCACTCTTCAAGATCTGGAGGGCAGTGAACGTTGCAGAACTGACATAGCCAAGATAATTCTGGATGCTGATCAGCTCATTATCTCATACAACATCAGAAAAGGGATGCAGTGGATTCCAGGCCACCCCGGCACACCAGGTAATGACAGACTGGCCAAAAAAAAAAGAAGCAACACAAGATCAACCACCCACACCGACAACCCTACAGACAGTAATAAGCACATATAATTGCTGTAAACAAAGAGACTTGGCTGAACAGATGGGCCATGGGAGATACTGGAAGAGAGGTTTATAGATGTATTGCTGACCTTGATCCTTACGACAGCATGAACCAACAAGGAGGGACCAGCCACCATCTTCAGGCTCTGAACAAAACATATTCCACTCAATGGACATCTAAACAGAATACAGCCACAACACGCCCCAAAGTGCCAGATATGTAACTATCCCAATAATCTGTTGACCATCATCTTCTTTAGAAGCCAAAACTGTCTACTTCTGGACTTTTTTCTTATTCCAGACTCAAGTATTGGATGTACTGGTGGGTAGTCGAAGAAGAGGAATGCATAGAAGAAACTGGAATGACAACATCAAGAAATGGACAGGACTAAGTTATCATACACTTACTCATCAAGCGGAAGACAGAAAGTTGGCAGGTTTTATGTGCTAGTGCTTCCATCAGTACACCTCTTGAACTTGATGGGTCAAGGGTTATGTTATGTTATGTTATATTACATGCACAAACATTTTAAAGATATGGTCTGTTTGCGTACAGACTGTTGTTGGCTCCTTGCTTCTCAGGCAGTCTTATACTAAACCAGTTTCTAACTTGACCAATCTCTCACACTGGACAAATCTCTCAAATTGATCCAGTCTTTTACTATGCACCAGTCTCTCACCCTGCACCAATCTCTCACACTGGACTAGTATCTAACTTGACCAGTCTCTCACCCTGCACCAGTCTCTCACACTGGACCAGTATCTAACTTGACCAGTCTGTCACCCTGCACCAATCTCTCACACTAAACCAGTATCTAACTTGACCAGTCTCTCACAGTGAACAAACCTCTCACTCTGCACCAATTTGTCACCTGCACCAATATCTCACACTAAACTACTGGCCCAGGCTCTTATACTGGACTAATCTCTTATACCAAACTAGCTTTTTTTTTTTCTATCTTACACTGGATCAATCTCACATTGGACACATGGATCACATTGGACTAGTCTCTCACATTGGACAAATCCCTCACACTGGACCAGGATCACATTGGACTAGTCTCTCACATTGGACAAATCCCTCACACTGGACCAGGATCACATTGGACTAGTCTCTCACATTGGACAAATCCCTCACACTGGACCAGTCTCTAACATTGGACAAATCCCTCACACTGGATCAATCTCACATTGGACAAATCCCTCACACTAGACCAGTCTCTCACATTGGACAAATCCCTCACACTGGACCGGTCTCTCACATTGGACAAATCCCTCACACTGGACCAGTCTCTCACATTGGACAAATCCCTTTCACTAGACCAGTCTCTCACATTGGACAAATCCCTCACACTGGATCAGTCTCTCACATGGGACAAATCCCTCACACTGGACCAGTCTCTCACATTGGACAAATCCCTCACACTGGACCAGTCTTTCACATTGGACAAATCCCTCACACTGGACCAGTCGCTCACATTGGACAAATCTCTCACACTGGACCAGTCTCTCACATTGGACAAATCCCTTACACTGGACCAGTCTCTCACATTGGACAAATCCCTCACACTGGACCAGTCTTTCACATTGGACAAATCCCTCACACTGGACCAGTCTCTCACATTGGACAAATACCTCACACTGGACCAGTCTTTCACATTGGACAAATCCATCACACTGGACAAGTCTTTCACATTGGAGAAATACCTCACACTGGACCAGTCTTTCACATTGGACAAATCCCTCACACTGGATCAATCTCACATTGGACAAATCCCTCACACTAGACCAGTCTCTCACATTGGACAAATCCCTCACACTGGACCAGTCTCTCACATTGGACAAATCCCTCACACTGGACCAGTCTCTCACATTAGACAAATCCCTCACACTGGACCAGTCTCTCACATTGGACAAATCCCTCACACTGGACCAGTCTCTCACATTGGACAAATCCTTCACACTGGACCAGTCTCTCACATTGGACAAATCCCACACACTGGACCAGTCTTTCACATTGGAGAAATCCCTCACACTGGACCAGTCTCTCACATTGGACAAATCCCTCACACTGGACCAGTCTCTCACATTGGACAAATCCCTCACACTGGACCAGTCTCTCACATTGAACAAATCCCTTACACTAGACCAGTCTCTCACATTGGACAAATCGCTCACACTAGACCAGTCTCTCACATTGGACAAATCCCTCACACTGGACCAATCTCTCACATTGGACAAATCCCTCACACTGGATCAGTCTCTCACATTGGACAAATCCCTCACACTGGACCAGTCTCTCACATTGGACAAATCTCTCAAACTGGACCAGTCTCTCACATTGGACAAATCCCTCACACTGGACCAGTCTCTCACATTGGACAAATCCCTCACACTGGACCATTCTTTCACATTGGACAAATCCCTCACACTGGACCAGTCTCTCACATTGGACAAATCCCTCACACTGGACCAGTCTTTCACATTGGACAAATCCATCACACTGGACAAGTCTTTCACATTGGAGAAATACCTCACACTGGACCAGTCTTTCACATTGGAGAAATACCTCACACTGGACCAGTCTTTCACATTGGAGAAATACCTCACACTGGACCAGTCTCTTAAACTTA